>CANJKZ010000844.1:3652500-4047500 GCA_947471745.1 Closterium sp. Naga37s-1 | reverse complement strand
GTGTTTTTTCGGTTTGATGAAAGGTTCTTACCCTGCAGTCATACACTCCCAACTGACACACCATCATCTCATGTGTGCACGCACAAACCCAACCTGCCCACATTCCACATGCCCACACACACGACTCATGCTCCACACCTCCCCTACCCTCCCCTAGGTACGACCTGGTGCACAATCGGCATCTGGGCCTCAAGGGGCTGGACGAGCTCTACCTGCTCGCCAAGGCACGTCACTTGCTCCTCGCATGTTCAATGTTGCTCGTTGCTCGTACATGTTGCATGCTTCCTGTTGCATCTTGCATATTGTGGTGCGTTTTGAGTCAACTCAAAGCCCACCTGGGCCTCAAGGGGCTGGACGAGTTCTACCTGCTCGCCAAGGCACATCACTACTGCTGCTGTTCGCGGCTGCCGGCTGCTGCATTTGGCACGATGCATGTTTCGCCACCCCACCACACTGCTGCTCACACCTTGACACCACGTGCCTTGCCTCATTCTCGCCCGCTCACCTCGGTCATGCATCCCACCAGTTGGTTCATTGCAAATCATATATATGCTTGTCTGTCATGCAGCTTATTCCCTTACCCATCGTGTCGCTTGCATCGTGCTTGTGTTACTTGCTGCAAAGCCTGTTGTCCTCCCGATTCTCACATTTTGTTTCTCAATGCTCCATCGTCAACACCAACTCCCTTTTTCCACCCAACCGGACTAATCAACTCTCTCCCTAACCCCTCCCATTCTCATCTCTGCACCACCTGCAGGAGATGGCGAACGGGGTTATTCCAAACGAGTACGGCATCACGCCGTACAGCAAGCTCAAGATCGGCGCCAAGGTCAGTCCCTCCCTTGCCCTTCGTGCCTGTGTGCTTTTTGTCTGGTGCGCTTTTTGTCTGGTGTGCTTTTTGTCTGGTGCGCTCGACCAGAAGACGCTGCATGGCGTGAGGTGTGAGACGACTGTACAGTGCAGGCTTCATCTGCAGATCGTACAGTATGATGCGATTCAAGCTTCGGGCTTCATAACAATCTCCATACCCCAGCCCCTCTCCCTCCCCCTTCCCGCCCCCTCTGTTCCCCACAGGTGACGCGGTGCTTGCTGATTGACCGGCGCATCACACAGCTGCAGGCTGTGCTTGTGCCCCTCAAATCCCTCTTCATTCCCTCCGATCCCCCTCTCTTCCCCCGCATTCCCCAGAGCTGGTGGTGCGGCGGCTGCTAGGCAAGATGGTGAGCAACATGCAGTACAGACGGCCAGATGAAGTGCCAGTGCACCTCAACTCTCCTTATCCCACCCCCCCTCCCCCTCCCCCCCTTAACACACCGACACAGCCAGTGCCTGTGTCTTCAATCCCCCTACCTCCCCTCCTGTGCCTGTGTCTCCTTGCCCGTTTCTCCCCGCCCCCCCAGGTGGCGCACCTCCTGCTGGGCAAGATGCTGATTGATTTGCACAACACGAGGCATTGCCCATTCCCCTCAACTCCGCCTACCTCCCCTCCTTCCCCTCAACTCCGCCTACCTCCCCTCCTTCCCCTCTCTCCGCTGCCCTCCCATGTTTTCCCCCCTTCTCAGGTGGCACGGCGGCTGCTCGGCAAGATGCTGATAGATCTGCACAACACGCGGGACGAGGCGGTGGCGGTGGGGCAGGCGATGCAGCAGCACCGGCAGAGCCTGAGGGAGCAGCGAGCGGCAGCGGTGGCGGCAGCGGTGTTCAACCAGGAGCAGCAGCGGCAGAACCGCCGCTCGTCCGGTGAGGCCAAGCGGCGCTCCGATGGGCACCCGGAGGGGGACAATGATGACAGCAATGCTCAGTACCGCCTGGACCCCAAGTGAGTGCGGTGAAGTTGAATTTCTGAGATCTTAAATAATGATGACAGCAATGAACAGGACCAACTGGACTCCAAGTGAGTGCGGTAACGACCAAGTGCATGGTGCACTGCACCACGCACTTGGTCTCAATAATGGTACTCATGTGAAGTCTCAATAATGAGACAGCAACGTGAGGTAGTGGTCGACCCAATTGAGTGCGTGGAAGGTTGAGCTAACTGACATGGAATGTGCATGAGCAAGGAGGCGGAGACTCCTCTGGATGGATGGAGAACGCATGTGACTAATGAGTGGCCGTGCTGCTGTGTGTCCCTTGCCCCGTGGCTGCCTGGCTGCAGGTACGCCAACGTGCGAACGCCGCAACGCCACGTGCGCACTCGCCTCTACTTCACCTCTGTAAGCCTTCTGGGAAAGCCCTTAGGCACCTTCACAAGCCTTCTCCTTGTGCATGTGAAGTGGCCCTCTCTTTCTTCCAACTTGTCATCTCCTCCCTATATCCCCCCTTACTCCCCAACAACCCTCATGCACTACCCGTCCCCTTCTCCTACCATCTACTCTCCCACCCACCCATCCGCCCATCCATCAATAAACCCTTCCTCTCCTTTCCCCCCCCTGCACAGGAGTCATACTTGCATCACAGTATGATGAACGTGCTGTCCTCCTGCCAGCAGGGCCTGTGAGACATGACAAGAATTTCTACCCACCAAATCCAATCCGCCTTACCTTCTCCCACCCACCCACCCACCCACCCACCCCCAACAGGAGTCGCACCTACACAGTGTGATGAATGTGCTGCGCTTCTGCCAGCTGGACGACTCACTGCAGGGCGAGGCGTCGCTGCTCAGTCCCGACGCCATGACTCGCCTCTATGAGACACGCGAGCTCGACTACCTCACTCACGTCGTGCTGCGCATGTATGAGAACGTCGAGGTGGGTGACCAGCATGCCCCTTTCCCTTGAAAACGTCGAGGTATGCGCCCTGCACGCCCGTTTATCCTTCCATTTCATCCCAGCCACTCTCGCATTCTGCCCATTCGAGGCACCGCTGCTCAACTACCTCACGCATGTCGTGCTGCGCATGTATGAGAACGTGGAGGTACGCTGTCCGCTCTAATGCTCCTTTTCCCCATTCTTCCGTTTCCTTCCTCTACCCTCACCCTCGCTCTCTCTTCTATTTCCTTCACATTTTACCACTCTACCCAACCCTTTTGCACCGTGCTCACCCGCAACTCATCTGATGCTTTCACTTCAACCTTCCCCCCATCTCGCCTCGTTCTCCAACCCATGGCCCATCAGGTGGATCTGAACGACCCACGGCGATTCCGAGTGGAGATCATGTTCAGCCCAGGGTCAGCCGTGAGCCCTCTCGAGGTGAGTCGTTGGCCGCTGGGCTCTTTGTTTTCTGCGCACCGGGTGCGACACTCATCACACCACACCACCTGGCCCACCACCCATCATACGCTGCCAGTGCCAGCCAACCACTCGGACCACGCAGCAACACAGCTCATCGCCTCCTTCTTGCTCCACTCATTCCCATGCTGCCGGTTCTGCCTCACCACACTCCCCTACTCTATGCTCTTTCCCCACGACACTTGTGAGCGATCAAAGAAGGACCATACTCTACAGCACGCTTCGCCCAACCCCTCTCACCCCTCTCCTCCATCCTCTCCCCACAACGCCAGGTGGAGCCAGCAAAGAAGGATCACACATTGCCAGTGCTCCCGCCCTTCACAGTGCAGAATGACGCACCCGACACGCTCACCATGCGCCGCATGGACCGCATGCTGCACCCCTTCGCCATGCCGCCCGAGGACTTCCCGCCGGCCGTGCAGCCACAGGGCTTCTCTGGCCTCTTCCTCAAGGGCACTGTCTTCGAGCGCATCGTCAACTTCTGGCCCTTCCGCAACACCGGTGGCGGCAGCAGCAAGAGCAAGACTGGCAGCAGCAACACTGTTGCTGCCGCCGTTGCGCCGGCTGCTGCTGCTGCTGCTGGTGCTGCTGGTGGGAGCAACACGTCTCTCTCTACCCTCCCACAACCAATCTCCAACAGCAGCAGCGGCAGCAGCAGCAGCATCCCGATTCCAGCAGCCGCAACCAACACCGCGACCACCAACACCAGCACCAGCGGCAGCACCACTGGCAGCAGCAGCAGCCTAAGCAAGGCGCTCCAAGGCCGGGCCTCCCCTCTCCGAACCTCCTCAGGCTCGGGTCCCCTGGCACCATGCGCCGACCTGCCAGGCACGGGCAGGAGCCCTGGGGGCAGCCCTCTGAGGCTCTTTGGGCGCAAAGGATCAGATGAGGGGTCGGGAGGCGCAGTGGGGGGGCTGTGGAGGCGAGGCTCGGGGGGGCTGAGTACGTGGGTGGGAGGGGAGGAGAGCAAGGGAGGGGGGAGTGGACGGACACCATCTAGTGCTGCTAGCCCTGGAAAGGAGGGGTAGGGGGCTGTATTGGAGTGTGCAGAGGAGGGTGCAGTTGGGACTGCAGAGGAGGGTGCAGAGGGTGCAGAGGGTGCAGAGGAGGGGAGGCGTAGACGTGGGAATAAGATTTCAATGGGTGATTCAATTCAGTTACTCCTTTGTATGGTGAGACGTGGCAAACACCATGCTTGCTGCGTGGTGGCTCACCTGGTTATAAATTGGATAAGATTTTTCCGGCGAGCAATAAGCATGGCTCGTCTATCATGGCCTATATCTGATAGGAATGACAAGTGTTGGCAGCTGATTATGTTGGGGACTAGTATTCTGGAAAAATGCGGTTTTTCTTTCAACTCATTTACACGTAACGCTGTTTCCAACACACGCGCCATAGTAAACCATCCTCGGTACAGCACATTCCTCTCCACACACCACTTCGGACCCGTCACGCCACGTCACGTCCACGCATCTGAGAAGAGATCCACGTCAGTCACATCGGCTTGCGTCCTTCTTGAAAGTGACGAGCCCCACCTGGTTCGCGTGGTGTCTTTCAAGCGCGGTAGGCAGTCACTCAGATTCCAAGGGCCACTTCATGCTCTCTACAGCACTTGCCTCTTCCGCATTCCGATTTTCCACGCCCACTCGCCATCCTATTCCATCGCATGCACGTTCCGTCGTAGCCGCATCACCTCGTCCGCCGCGCCGCTCCCACTCTCTCACTCTCGCTTGCTCCCTGCCTCTCTCGTTCCGCCCCACCTCCGTCTCTTGATGGCCCTCGCCGCTCACCTCCTCTCCTCCTCCATCGCCTGCCCGCGCGCCCTCGCCAGCATCGCTCGTCTCCCCCGCGCGTGCCTCCCGCACTTGATTCTCCCCCAGTCGTACCTCCCCCACACCGCCCGCCCGCGCTCCACCGCCGCTGCGCGCCCCGCCGCCGGCCGCAGTGAGAGGCCACGTGGCGTTGCGACCAAGGCGACGTCGCCGTTCAACGCGGAGATGGGCGGCAGCTCGGAGGAAGGTGAGCAGCGGGGAACGGTGGGGAGCGGAGGTGATTTCTGGGGCAGCGTATCGAGAAGCGGTGGGGAACAGTGGGGAGCGGAGGTGAGTTCTGGGGCAGTGTATCGAGAAGCGGTGGGGAACGGTGGGGAGCGGGGGTGAGTTGTGGGGCGTATTGAGAAGCGGTGGGGAACGGTAGAAAGCTCCGCTGAGACGAGGAAGGTCGTGCTTCCTCCTCTTTTTCGTCTCCCCGCCCCTCCTCCCTACTCCACCCGCCCCCTCACCCATCCGCCACCCACTGTCTTCATCTCCCTTCCCCCCCTGGCGAGTCGGCGCTGTGTGCTGTGTGAGGGCAAGGGGCTGCCCCCTTCCCCCTTCCTTCCCTCATACCCTGTCGCCATCGCCCCTTCCTTCCCTCCCTCCCATGCTCAGCCCCCCTGGCGAGTCGGCGTTGTGTGCCGTGTGAGGGCAAGGGGCTGCTGCCGCTGCCTGCTGACCGCATCGCCACCCTGCTACACCAGGTGGGCGCTGCTACACCAGGTGGGCGCTGCTACAATCGCCACGGCTGAGATAGATACTACGTCGTTTTTACCCAGGTCGTGCTACTATGGCGTGCACGACCCAGGGGTCGACTGAGATGTGGCTGGATGCTGGGGGCGCAAGCTCGTGTGCTGATGTGGGCTGTGCCACGTGCACGTTTCTCAGCCTTTCTCTTTCTTCGTGCATGTGCAGCACATTCTCTTGCTCTCAGCCTGCTGCCTTCTGCCGACAGCACAGCACGTGTGTGTGCTGCCTTCTGCTGACAGCACAGCGTGTGTGTGCTGCCTTCTGCTGACAGCACGTGTGCTGCACCCGCTGCTGTGTGGTGCATGCATCTGGCCTCCGCATTACCTTCATCACCACACTATCGTCACTCCCTTGTCCCCCTCCCATATGCATCGCATTGCTCCTCATCTTGCCTTCCTGCTCCTGCTTTTGCATCAGAAACACGTTGACTTATCATGTACATGTCTGTGTCTTGTGAGACACATGTTTTTCAAATTATGTTAATAGAGTTTTAGCGTATTTCTTGCATTTGATGAGTCTTGTCGCTGCGTCATGCAATAGAAGTCCTGTGCGGTGCGCACGACAGGTGGCGGGGTGGGAGGTGGTGGAGGAGGGCGGCTACCAGCGCATCCGCCGGCAGTGGCGCACCAGGAGCTTCCTTGCAGGCCTCACGCTCTTTCAGCGCGTTGCAGAGGTTGCCGAGGCCGAAGGTGGGTGCTGCTCCTTCCTTAAGAAGCGGTAAGGTGGGTTCTCCTGCTGCCTCAAGACATCCTTCCTTCCTTTGAAGCTCCTTACTCTGGCAGAAGGGCTTGAAGGGGGCTCGTATCGCAGCTAAGTGTTGGTTCATACGTATGTTGGAGCCCTGAAGCGCAGTGCAGTGCTCCGGTCTTTTTTAATGGCTGGAGTGAAGCCTGAGCATTGCCTATTCAGTCCAGTCAAAAGACTGGGGTGGCCTGTGAAAAATCGGGCTCAACTGGGGGTTCCGGTTTGTGCTTATGACTGAGCATGCTCAGTGCGACGCTTCACACAAAAAGTGCTGCACCTCTAACTTCGAACCCGCCCTAAGTGTGCCGTGTAACTACAGAACACCCTTGCCCTATGAGGTGTCTTGTTAGGAAGAGAAGATTCGGCACAGTTAAGTTGTGGCATGAATAGTGGAGTGTATTGTGGTTAGGAAAATCATTTGACTCCATTGTATTTCCGCAGCACTTGCCTCCATGTGCCTCACATCCTTGGTTCGTATGTTCCATGCTTTCTGTTTGTGGGTGCGTGTGGATTACATGCTATGAGGCCTACAGGTCATCATCCCGACCTCCATTTGGAAGGATGGAACCATGCGCGCATCGACATATACACACACGCCATCGGTACGCCTCACACGCTAACATCACATTGTTATAGTATAGGACCGTGAGCATGATGTGTGGAGCTTCACATAAGCCAATGTGGGCTTGCGTTCATCGTCAGCTAGTGACCACCCTGACCACTTCCCTCCTGTCCTTGCAGGTGGGCTGCATGAGAACGACTTTGTGCTGGCAGCCAAGATCAACGCGCTGCGCCTGGAGGATCTGCTTCGAAAGCCAAAGACTAAGATTGCTGGTTGAACCTGTGCGGGATGAGGGAATACTTGGAAATGTTTAGTTACGCTGGGTGTTGTGCCATCTGCCAACGCTGCTTGAGTTGTGTGTAAATAGTGTGTTAAAATGAGCGTGCACACTGTGTTTTGGTGCGTGGGAGGCTGCAGCTTCTTGCCAAGTTTTTTTTTCATATGGTTCGGTAGATTTTATAGATATATTGTATCTCTAATACCCATTTTCCGTGAACCTTAGTCCCCCATAATAACACCCATAGATATTATATGTCGAATATTACAGTATGCTTAACAGATTTGGTATGATAGATTTCTCGTAAAAAAATAAGTATTAAGGAGTTATTGGTTCCATGGAAAGAACTTTCGCAATAGTATTGCTTCGAACAGAATCAACCAGCTAATTCATATAGAGGATAGCACAAAGCCTCTTTCCCACCCAAGCGCACAAACATCAATCCCCATCCCCGAGCATATGTTTACGCACAGACCAATCCCACAGTTCTGCGCTCGCTCAGCACAAACCTTGGAAACGATTTTCATGGCGACGTGCGATGGTTTTGCGAAAGGCTTTCGCGAGCGGTGTGTCTCTTCTCTTATAAGAAGAGCTTCTCGGAAACGGCTAGGAATCCTTTACGAAAACAGTGGCGGGAAACTGGTGACGCGGCTCGACGGTCTCACGAACCTGAAACGCAGTGACACCTAGAGAATGTCCCCGAACCTCCCATCCCGATGATTTTGCCTGGCGCGGCTCCACCAAGGTTTCCGAACCTGAACCTCCAGAGAAAGACGCTCTGAAATCCGTCCACACACCTCGCTCATTGCTTTCCCCACCGTTTGATATGTGTGACGTTGCACTCAAATGATCAGGCTGAGGCAGGCCGAGGCTGGAACTCCAATGGTCAGGCAGAGGAGAAATGTGGGCGTGGAGGCGAAGGGTTGAGCGGCCGAGGGCGGAGTAGAGAAGAAAAGCGGTCGTCACGGTTGGATCTTATCATTCCCCTGCCGTTCTGTCGATTTTCAGTCAACAAACCTTCAAGCAATCAATATTTGTTCAACGATCAGCCTCTCTCCAGCAATCTGCTATCAACAGTCTCCTCGCAGCCAAATTAACATGGCTTCTTACTCTGATAACTGCAATGTTAACTCTGCTTTTCAAACCTCGAGCAGTCCTGCAACGCCTACCAGAGGCATTGGCAGGTTCGGAACCCCTAAAACCGTTTTCTCGCCTGCATCATACTCTTCTGCCAAGCCTGCTGCTTGCAACGGCGACGCTGAGGTTTGCTGCAGCAGTGTGCTTCTGAAGAGCGTGAGGCCGCTGCTGGAGACACTGGCGAAGCACATGCATGCGTCGTCCTCGCAAGGTCTCGCTGACGCCCTGCACAAGCCTATCAAATCGTACGTAGCTGACGCACCTGATGTGAAGCGGCCTGGAATCGGCCGCTTCGGAGGCAAGCCTGCTGCTGCCGTGCTCGCACCTGTGGTCGTCAACGCTGCTCCCGTCACACCGTCTGCTGTGGTTGCGCCTGTGGTGGTGCCTGAGGTAGCGCCTGTGGCTCCAGTGGCTTCAACCGCACCACAGGTGGCTGAAGCGTCTGTAACAACAGAAGCAATATTCGAGGAGGCGAATGGACGTGCTGCTGATCCGAGTGAAAAAACGAGGTGGTCGAAGCTGCGTCAGGAGTTTCAAGCGATGGATATTGCATTGACACGTGCTGCTTACCTGAGATGGGACAAGCGGAGCAAGGAGACATCGTGGTCCAATGAGATTGAAGCGGCCATTGAAGCCGCCCTGCGAGCCTGCTTCTTGCCCAAGCATCCTGATGCTGTGGCGAATCTGACTCGCAAAACCGTGCCTCCTGCATCTGCAGCAGCAGCGGCTGTAGCAGTGTCCGCAGCTCCAGCTGCTCCCTCGCCCGCAGCTAAAACAACAGTGAAATCATCTGCTGCAGCATCACCAGTAAGAGGAGCAGCAGCAGCAGCAGCACAGAAGCCAAAGCCTGCTGTTGCAGCAAGGTGCAAGGTGGGGGTTGAAAGCGCGAAGGGCAAGAATGGGTGCAGCAGTAAGGTGGTGAGCATGGGTGTGAAGGGTGGTAAGGGCAACAACACGCGTGCAAGCTGTGCCCCATGTGCAGCAGCAGCAGCAGCAGTGGTTGCGGGATCACGTGGTGCTGCATCATCAGTGAGAGCAGCCGGCAAGGCCAGCAGCAGGCACGCAAGTGGGGTGAAGAGGAGAGAGGAGGGTGGGTGTGGGGAGGGAGCAGCAGGGAGGGCAGCAGGTGGAAGGCAGGGTGGTGTGAAGGCAGCAGGTGGCAGAGCAGTGACAAGTGGCGTGTGTGGCAGGGAGGGGTTGAAGCAGCAGGCGGGGAGGAAAGAGGGTTTGGTGCATGAGAGGCAGGCGAGGCTAGGCTGCAGCAGTAGCAGGGCGCACAGAAGGAGCTCCTGAAAGAGCCCTCAGTGCCGTGCCCGCACTCGAACTCCCAGCTGCTGCTGGGAGCATTCTCTGTACATACATAGGCTACAATACTGAATGTTGTGTTGGAACATCGGTGACACCGACTGAACAGCTCCCAGGTGCTGTTGAGAATAAACGATGACTTGTAGGCAGTGATGTGCACACTGTATATTACTAGGATATGTCTCTACTTCAGACTCTTTAGTTGTAAAAGAAATGGAAGTGTAGTACACAAATTTATCAATCTGGATGGATGGATGGGCTTTTTAGAGAACTCAAATGTATTTACCACAGGATTACCGCAACGTCCTCTCAAGCTGCTGCTGGTTAATCGTTGATTGATTGCTTGCAGGGACTATCTATCTGCCACTGCATTCACTATTTGCAGCAACAAACCCAATATCATGGAATAGTTAACGCTAGATACGTTGCAAACGGATGATTTGTTGGGTACTGAAGAATGCAAAAGCACATAAATTCTCTTCAGCACACTGGGTTCTTCAGTGTAGCAACCAGCAGGGGTTGAAGCAATGGAGTGGCATTTGAAGAGTGCAGCACAGCACACTGTAGTCTGTAGTGCACTCGCTGGCCCAGCAAGGATGCATTTTCTGTTGCAGCCGCAGTACCAGCTGCATCAAAGAGCATCAAGATGTGAGGCTGCTGAAGGTAGAGAGGGTTCTGGCTAGCCTTGGGATAGGTGTGCTTGCCACTCATGCCACATGGAAACCCCTTGGAACTCATGCCACATGGAAACCCCTTGGAACTCATGCCACATGGAAACCCCTTGGAACTCATGCCACATGGAAACCCCATCCCCATGGCTGCATTCAGGAATACAGGTACATGGGTGGGTACCTGGGAACATGGATGGGTACCTGGGAACATGGATGGGTACCTGAGAACATGGATGGGTACCTGGGAAAATGGATGGGTACCTGGGAACATGGATGGGTACCTGAGAACATGGATGGGTACCTGGGAACATGGATGGGTACCTGAGAACATGGATGGATACCTGGGAACATGGATGGGTACCTGAGAACATGGATGGGTACCTGGGAACATGGATGGGTACCTGGGAACATGGATGGGTACCTGGGAACATGGATGGGTACCTGGGAACATGGATGGGTACCTGGGAACATGGATGGGTACCTGGGAACATGGATGGGTACCTGGGAACATGGATGGGTACCTGAGAACATGGATGGGTACCTGGGAACATGGATGGGTACCTGAGAACATGGATGGGTACCTGGGGAACATGGAGAGGTACAAGGTACCGTAACTGACATTTGATGGTTTGATGTGACTAAAATCTCCAATTGCAGCAATGGGATAGAAGTGAATGGGATGAGATGGGACAGGGAAATGAGTCGATTAGATACACATGACTGAAAAAAGAATGAGCTCCTGCGAGAGAGGTATTGGATGGGCGGAAATGGAATGGCAAAACAAATGCAGCATAAGCCTAGACCACATAGTGGACATTAAACAAATTGGGGCGGGGAAGGTTAGACGAGTGGACGAAAATGCGATGAATACAGAGAACCGAAAATAGAGAGAAGTGGGTGAGTTAAATGTGACTCCGCCCATGCGAACATCAGCCTGTGAGGCTGTTAACGCCAAAAAGGGTTCCTGTATTGCCTTGGGACTGCTGTGGTTGGAGCTGCTCATGCCACGTGGGACTGAAGTGAACGGGAAAGGGATGGGACGGGACTGGTGCGATTGGGATGGGATGAGATGGGATGGGATGGGATGGGATGGGATGAGATGGGATGGGATGGGATGGGATGGGATGAGATGGGATGGGATGAGATGGGATGGGATGAGATGGGATGAGATGAGATGGGATGGGAAGGGACGGGACGGGACGGGATGGGATGTGATGGAATGGGATGGGATGGGATGGGATGGGATGTGATGGAATGGGATGGGACGGGATGGGATGTGATGGAATGGGATGGGACGGGATGGGATGTGATATAATGGGATGGGACGGAATGCGACAGGTTTGATTTGGATGGGATGGGATGGGATGGGATGGGATGGAAATGGTGTGAACGGGATGGGAGGTGATCGGACTGGTTTGCTATGGATGTCATGTGATGAAACTGGTTTGCTTTGGATGTCATGTGATGAAACTGGTTAGATAGGGATGGGATGGGATGGGATGGGATGGGATGGGATGGGATGGGATAAGGATGGTTTGATTGGGATGGGATTGTTCATTTGGGAGCGGATGGCATGGGACAAGTTTGACTGGGATGGGATTGGATTGGACTGGTAGAATTGAGATGGAATGTGTTGAGACTGGTTTCTTTGAAATGCGAAGGGATGGGACCAGATTTTTTCGGATGGGATGGTGCTGGACTGCTTTTGGATGGGATGGGATGGGATGGGACTGATTTGAATAAGATGGGATCTGATGGGACGGGTTTGATTGAGATAGGATGTGATAAGATGGGACTGGTTTGGATGGGATGGGATGGGATGGGACTGATTTGGCTGGGATGGGATGGGATGGTATGGGACAGGACAGGATTTGTACGGATGGGACGAGATGGGATGGGACTAGATTGGTTGGGATGGGATGGGATGGGATGGGATGGGATGGGATGGGATGGGATGGGATGGGATGGGATGGGACTGGTTTGGTTGGCATGGGATGTGAAGATACACGGGGATACGTGGCATCGCATGGGAAGGAGGGTGTTATGGCATGAAATTGTGTGTGATGTCACGAGATGGTGTCGCTATGGGTGTGATTGCATCAGATGTTGTTGATGGTATCGAATGGTGGGTGTGATAGATGGGAATATCGTGTGTGATTTGCATTGAATGGGGTGTGTAATGTCATGGGATAGTGGGTCTGACTGCATTGGATGGGGTGTGTGATGGCATGGGATGGTGGGTCTGACTGCATTGGATGGGGTGTGTGATGGCATGGGATGGTGGGTCTGACTGCATTGGATGGGGTGTGTGATGGCATGGGATGGTGGGTGTGACTGCATTGGATGGGGTGTGTGATGGAATGGGATGGTGGGTCTGACTGCATTGGATGGGGTGTGTGATGGCATGGGATGGTGGGTCTGACTGCATTGGATGGGGTGTGTGATGGCATGGGATGGTGGGTGTGACTGCATTGGATGGGGTGTGTGATGGCATGGGATGGTGGGTCTGACTGCATTGGATGGGGTGTGTGATGGCATGGGATGGTGGGCCCGACTGCATTGGATGGGGTGTGTGATGGCATGGGATGGTGGGTCTGACTGCATTGGATGGGGTGTGTGATGGCATGGGATGGTGGGTCTGACTGCATTGGATGGGGTATGTGATGGCATGGGATGGTGGGTGTGACTGCATTGGATGGGGTGTGTGATGGCATGGGATGGTGGGTCTGACTGCATTGGATGGGGTGTGTGATGGCATGGGATGGTGGGTCTGACTGCATTGGATGGGGTGTGTGATGGCATGGGATGGTGGGTCTGACTGCATTGGATGGGGTGTGTGATGGCATGGGATGGTGGGTCTGACTGCATTGGATGGGGTGTGTGATGGCATGGGATGGTGGGTCTGACTGCATTGGATGGGGTGTGTGATGGCATGGGATGGTGGGTCTGACTGCATTGGATGGGGTGTGTGATGGCATGGAATGGTGGGTTTGACTGCATTGGATGGGGTGTGTGATGGCATGGGATTGTGGGTCTGACTGCATTGGATGGGGTGTGTGATGGCATGGGATGGTGGGTCTGAATGCATTGGATGGGGTGTGTGATGGCATGGCATGGTGGGTCTGACTGCATTGGATGGGGTGTGTGATGGCATGGGATGGTGGGTCTGACTGCATTGGATGGGGTATGTGATGGCATGGGATGGTGGGTGTGACTGCATTGGATGGGATGTGTGATGGCATGGGATGGTGGGTCTGACTGCATTGGATGGGGTGTGTGATGGCATGAGATGGTGGGTCTGACTGCATTGGATGGGGTGTGTGATGGCATGGGATGGTGGGTCTGGTCTGACTGCATTGGATGGGGTGTGTGATGGCATGGGATGGTGGGTCTGACTGCATTGGATGGGGTGTGTGATGGCATGGGATGGTGGGTCTGACTGCGTGGATGGGGTGTGTGATGGCATGGGATGGTGGGTCTGACTGCATTGGATGGGGTGTGTGATGGCATGGGATAGTGGGTCTGACTGCATTGGATGGGGTGTGTGATGGCATGGGATGGTGGGTCTGACTGCATTGGATGGGGTGTATGATGGCATGGGATGGTGGGTCTGACTGCATTGGATGGGGTGTGTGATGGCATGGGATGGTGGGTCTGACTGCATTGGATGGGGTGTGTGATGGCATGGGATGGTGGGTCTGACTGCATTGGATGGGGTGTGTGATGGCATGGGATGGTGGGTCTGACTGGATTGGAAGGGGTGTGTGATGGCATGGGATGGTGGGTCTGACTGCATTGGATGGGGTGTGTGATGGCATGGCATGTTGGGTCTGACTGCATTGGATGGGGTGTGTGATGGCATGGGATGGTGGGTCTGACTGCATTGGATGGGGTATGTGATGGCATGGGATGGTGGGTGTGACTGCATTGGATGGGGTGTGTGATGGCATGGGATGGTGGGTCTGACTGCATTGGATGGGGTGTGTGATGGCATGGGATGGTGGGTCTGACTGCATTGGATGGGGTGTGTGATGGCATGGGATGGTGGGTCTGACTGCATTGGATGGGGTGTGTGATGGCATGGGATGGTGGGTCTGACTGCATTGGATGGGGTGTGTGATGGCATGGGATGGTGGGTCTGACTGCATTGGATGGGGTGTGTGATGGCATGGGATGGTGGGTCTGACTGCATTGGATGGGGTGTGTGATGGCATGGGATGGTGGGTCTGACTGCATTGGATGGGGTGTGTGATGGCATGGGATGGTGGGTTTGACTGCATTGGATGGGGTGTGTGATGGCATGGGATGGTGGGTCTGACTGCATTGGATGGGGTGTGTGATGGCATGGGATGGTGGGTCTGACTGCATTGGATGGGGTGTGTGATGGCATGGGATGGTGGGACTTCCCGCTCATGCCCCCCATACACCATATGTTTCTGCACACCGTACTCTCTTCCCCCACCACACGCCACACGCTCTCTCCCTTCCCCCATTACTCCAATCGCACCCCCAAGCAGCCCTTCCTTTCCTCTCCTCCACATGCCCTGACGCACGCACATCAAAAACCGCCTCACCAGTTCACGCCCTGAGAAAGTTCCACTTGTCGTCGGCTCCTCACCACGCCTTCCCCTCCGTTGCATTCCCCTCTGCTCCTCTCCTCCGTTTGTCTCACATCCACGTCAGTAGCGTCATCAGCTTCCGAGTCAGCGTGTAAGCACTGCCACATTAGTGAGAAAACATGCTATGAGAAGTGTAGATCGGATCAGATCGGATCAGATCGTATCAGATTGTATCAGGTCAGATCAGATCAGGTCTGGAAGAATGGCAGCAGAGCTAATCCGCCACTCCTTTCGACTCTCCCACTCCCTTCATCCCTCCGTGGCTTCTGCCGCATCCAACGCCCTCATTGGTTGCAGTTGGGATCTCTCTCTCTCTCGAATGGTCCTTGCATTTCATATGGGGTGGTACAAAGGAAGATGCAAACACAAAGCATAAACAAACACACAAACCGGTATCCTATCCCCCTCAAGTCCCCCACCTACTCCGCCCCCCCCCTTGTCCGACCCTACTGGTCGAAAGGGGCCTCGATCAACTGGTGCAGCTGTCCCTCACTGAGAGGGATGATGGGGCCCCGAAATCCGAGCTCGTCCGCCGCCAAGGCCTCATTGGTCTTGGTGCGGAAGGCGTTGGCATGCGCCCACTGGAGGCACACGCTCCAGCGATGGCGGTACACCGTCAGCAGCTTCGCTGCTTCGTAGGAGGTAGGTGCTGCGTTAAAACGCAGCTTTGCCGCCAGCTCCGCGCATTGCCGCAGGTAAGCCATCAACCCTGGCGAGGGGTAGCCGTAGGTTTCTACTGCAAGCGCGTGGAACCCCACCCACGCGTTCCGACGAGCGTACTTCTCCTCCTTTTTTGCCGCTGCCGCCCTAGCCGCCCATCCAGGAGCTCGGTTGCAGTTCTCGTCCTGGTAAGACACCGGGTCCGTCACGGTCACGTCGCACATCCAAACCTCTCCAGTCAGGGGATGACGGATGGTGACATCCGCCTTTAGGTTTTCAACCAGGGAGTAGACATACGTCTCCTTGTGAACCGTAAACCCCGCCTCAGCCCCTATGTTCGCAATCTCATCCCGCAGAGCGTGATGGGTTGCGGTCCTCCCTTTCCCCTTCTCGCAGCGCATGAGGTGGTTGGGGAGGCGATCGTCGGGGAAGGTGGTGCGGTAGCGGCAGTCACAGCGTCTAGGCACGGGGAGGGGAAGGCCTAGGCGGAAGGCAGCTGCAGTAGAGAGCTGGGATGGGCCCATCCGGAGCGAGGGGATGAGCGGGATCGCCAGCAGCCAGTCCCCCGCGCCTGGGCCTAGCACCGACTGCATCCTTTGCGCGTGGCCAGAACGGGGGTTGGGGCGCATCCGCCTTGCCTCGCGCATGACTCTCAAGAAGCGGTGGGAGTGAACCGCCAGCGCTAGGCTCTGCTGCAGCTTCAGTCCCTTGGGGTCTGCCTTCCCGGCCTGGAGCACCTCGAGGGCCTCAGGGGGGAGAGCTGCCTCAGCCGCAGCGAGGCGTGCAGGCAGCGCGTGCGGAGAGCCGTGGGTCGGGTCCAGTAGGGGGAGGAGCGTGGCGACAGCAGGGTGCAACGAGTCCTCCAGGGAGTGCAGGAGGTGGGCGGCGCTGATCACTGAAGCGAGGTAGGCGTAGCTGCTTTCAACAGCGGGGTCAGTGATGCCCAGACCTCCCAGAGTCACTGGCAGGGCTGCCTGCCGCCAAATCCTCCGTCTCTCCCTGGCACTCCTCGGGCTCATGATGTGAGCCGAATCCAGGAAGGTGTGTAGAAGCTGTTCCCCCCAAGCAGACCATTCTGCTTCAGGGAGGGCCTCCAGGGGGGTGGTTCTGGCCAGAAAGGATGCTCGGCGGCTGACACAGCGGGTGAGGAGGAGGAGACTAAGCTGGGGATCCATCTGGGCCAGCAGGGGGAGTGGGGCTGCCGCTGCTGTCAATCTCTCTCTCACAGCGCCTGCGCAGCCCCGGGGTGTGCCTACTGGGCTGCCGAGAATCTGCAACCCCTCTTCAGAGATACTAATGCCTGGGGGAACTGAAGAGGGGTCGATTGCTGCGGCAGACCACGCCGCGCACTTTCCCGGGTTGTGTACCAGGCCGAGGGCGGCTAGTGCAGATGTGAGGTGGACAAAGGCCGCTGTGCAGGCCGTGGCGTCGCCGAGCAGCGTGATATCATCGGCGTACGCCAGCAGGACCACCTGAGGGTGTGCTGCCGCCGTGTCAACGAGGCACGGGTGGATGCTTGCCGCGAACAGGAGGGGGCCGAGCGGGTCCCCTTGGCGGACTCCTCTGGCGCTCTGCAGCGGGGCGGCGCCGAAGTCGTGGTCGAGGTAGAGGGAGGAGGGAGCCCCATAGGATAGGCGGACGAGGGGGATCAGATCCTTCAGCGCCTCGTTCTTCAGCCCCTCGAACACCGCTCTCCTATCGACCGCATTGAACGCGTTCGCGAGGTCAATCTGCAGCGCCACTGCCCCTGGGTGCACTTCCAGGTACGTGCGAGCGGTGTGGATAGCCGCTTCGATCCCCCCTGCTACTGCTACTCCGAACTGAAGGGGAGCAAAGTGAGTACGAGCGGCCGGCGCGGTCAAAAAAAGAGCGGCTTTGGTAATAATCCGGAGGAGACACTCTCCCACCGCGATCGGCCTCGTCCCTCCTTGAGGTTTCGTAAAGGCTAACAGGCGGGAGGCCGTTAGGAGTTCCCCTGCGACAGTGGGGAGTTTTCCTGCTAGAGCCGTGTTAGAGAGGGCGAGGAGGTGGGTGAGTACTTCGGCATTCCCAAAGGCTGCGTCGCGGATGTGCTTGAAGGTGGTTCCTGAAGGCCCGGCCCCGACTCCGTTGGGGAGCTTGGCGAGGAGACGCCTGAAGTCGCGGGCTTCGATAGTGGGTGGGTCTTCCGCCGTGGCAGTGTGGAGCCAATCAGGGAGTAGTTGGCAGGCAGATGGGTGTCTCGCCGTGAGGGCTTCCAACACTTCAGGTGAGGCTGGTGACACAGGAGTGGCCTGGAGGGATTGAAGTGATTTTGACAGGTTACCCCATTTTGCCAGTCCTTCCGCCCTTGCCAGAATTCCAGTTGTGTCAGGTGCGTGGCGAGGTTGCGGTGGCAGGGAAATCGCCTGGACAGCTTCTTCGTATAGGTCGGCCCAGAACCCTTGGCGAAAACGCAGGAGCCGGTTCATCATCGCGCTCCAGTCAGGCTTACGGGCTGACGAGGTGCGAAGAAGTAAGCGTGGGAGGAAGGTCAGTAACTTCCACCCAGGTGGAGACTCGGGACTGGCCGCCAGGTGGAGTAACGGTGTCAACATGCAGATCGCGAAGGAGTCGCGAAGGTCTTTGGGGGGGTGGCGGGCGAGAGGAGGTTGGCGACTGTCGCGCAACGGGTCAAGGTCCCAGTCTGCGACCTGGGCGAACAGGTCAGTGTTTTTCGCCAGGTCGTCAGGTTTGAGCATCGGGGGGGTTGGATTAGGGGCTGCTGAATTTTCAATGGCCGCTGCAGAGTCAATTCCATCTTCTGTCGCGGCTCGATTTCCCCCCCTTGCACGATTTCCCCCCGCGGTTCGATTTCGATTTGTGGTTCGGTTTGCGGGGTCGCCTCGGGCCTGCTGGTTTGGGAACTCCACTTCCCGAAGCAGCAGCTCCAACTCTACCTCGTCCTCCTCGGCCTCTGCTTCTAACATCCCCTCTCTTTCTGGGTTAAAAGCAGGGTCACCCCCTTCGCTTTCTTCGTTCTCGACTTCGTCCTCTGCTTCCTCGATGAGTACCTCCTCGCCGCCTTCCGCACCTCTATCTCTCTCTCTTTCCCTCCCCCCTTCTCTCTCTCTCTCTCTCTCTCTCTCTCTCTCTCTCTCTCTCTCTCTCTCTCTCTCTCTCTTTATCTCTCTCTCTCTCTCGGTTCATGTTCCTCAGGTGCTTCATGCTGGAGTTAGTAACCCCTGGAGGCAGGATGAGGAGCTTCAGTGAGGTGAGAGCAGTTAAGTGCTGCAGCCCGTCCTCCCTCACTCCAGTGTCATTTAGGGTGAGAAATTCTAGTGATGTCATGTTGCCCACATGCACCATGCTGGCAGAGGTGACCGCGGGACAGTCGTCTATGAACAGTCTCTTAAGTGCAGGCAACCACTCCAGCTTCGCTATTCCCGCATCAGTTATCTCGGTGTCTGTGAGATAAAGTTCCTGAAGGTTCCTCAGCCCAGCAATGCCTTCAAGAGCAGCGTCTGTTGTGGCCGTACCCCAGAGATCAAGAACCATCAAGCTGGTGAGAGAAAACAGCCCTCTCACTCCCGCTTCAGTGAACCCAGAGGAGTTTTTGGGGTTCAGTACGGTTAGAGAGTGCAAACTGCGGAGTTTGGAAAGAGCAGTGTCGGTGAGGCAAGGGACGCCACTGAGGTTCAAGTATGTGACGTGTGGGACGGCTTCGCTCCAAAGCGTCATTAGTGCCTGCAGCCACGGATAACAGCAGGTTTCAACATGAAGAGGGAGTGGCATGAATCATGATCACCTAGCATGATTTACGGCTTGTCTAATGCAACATGGCCATGAAAAGGCTGCACAGCAAAACATGCCTACAGCGCGCTGCGACGAATGCGCGACTGGTCGGGCCCGCCATGGCGACGTAGCTCGGAGGGGAAGATAGCCGTGGAAAAACAACTAGAAGAGAAACAGAAGAATATAAAAAACGTAGACGTAAGAGAATTGATAGGAGAGATTGAAGGTTCAAATAGATGATGAAAGGATTCTGGGATTATAACGAGAGCATAAAGTTATTTAAAGATGATGTAACAAGAGCGAATCGGGGGGGGGGAAACCCGTGTCGTGTCAGAACTAACGAACGAGAATGAATGAACTAGCAAAGAGTTGGGTACAAGTACTAACCCTAATTGGGTTGTACCCCTTATAGGCTACCCCACTATAGCCTACACAATATAAGCTATACAACATTTTGACATGTCGCCACTCCTTCAGCATGGCATCTTGGCATAGCGCCTCGATGCCACGCTCTGCTAGATTCTAGGGTATGACGGGGATAGGGGCGACTGATGCATGCTAGCAAGTGTTGCTATTCGGAGCTAGCTAGGCAAAGCCGTCTTTCGCTTTGCGGACATTTCCATGCATACCACATGGCGAATTCCCATCCTGTTACACCCATGCATCCGTGGGTGCCACACAGGCTCTAGGTGATAGTGGCAAAAACGGTTTGTTCACGCACACTAACAAAGGAAATGGTTTTTTAACGAACGAAACAACGACCATCCAGACCACCGCGCACTCACCTCCCACGTCTTTCCTCCTACAACTCTCATTGCCTCCAGTGCTTCCACTCGCGTCCTCAGCCCCTTCAGCTCTCCATCTGTGTCGCACGCAGCACTATTCCCCACCCCCTGCGCTCCGCCCTGCCTTTCCGCCTCATTCCTCGTTTCAACTGGCCGGGCACCACGAGCTGCAATCAACGCATGTCCAGCCGCATCTACCATCCCCTCCTATTTCCCCGCCGCCTCCCGCTTCCGCTTCTTCCCCTCATGTTGCCTCTCAGGCCCCTCATGCTCCCCCCCGCTGCCCGCCGCCCTGCGCTCGGTGCGGCTCCTCCCCGCGCCACCGTCCTCGAGCGCGGCGAGCGCGAGCTCGACGTCGTTGATGCGCGCCTCCAAGTGCGCCACCGTCACCGTCACATACGCCACCTCCGCCGCCTGCCGCTCCGCCGCAGCCCTCCATCGCGCAAGTTCCGCCTTCAGCGCGCCCACATCCCCGCGCATCTCACTCGCTGTGTCCCCCGCCTCCCCCCTCGCCGCTTCCACCTGCAGCTTCACCTCCTTCACTTCAAACGCAAAAAAACCGTAATCCCGTGCTCCATTCAGCGGCTGCGCTCCAATGCCTTCCGTTGCCTCCCCCAACGCGCTCTCTTTTTCCGCCCCCTCCGCGGAAACACCCGTCGCAGCCATCCCCTTGAGCTGAGCCATGGCGCGGCGCATGTTGGCCATGTCGCGCTGCATGGCAGCCATGGCGTCGCCTTGCCCCCTTAGCTTCGCCTCCAACGCCGCCACGTGCTCCCCCACTCCGCCCGCCATCTCCTCCACCTGCATCTTCAACACGCCGCTCACGAGCCGCAGCTCCATATCCCGCGTTGTCGTCGCCATTCCCTTCTCAAACCCGTGCAGATTGTTCTTTTTTTTACTGCACGCTGCAAATTACGCAAGCTTACACCCAGCAAATAAACACTAGAGCACTCAATAATTCTTCTAAACGGAGCGGGAGGATAACAGTTTCGGTGTGGAAATGGGTGAATGTACTTCACGGAGGTGAAGGAACTTCGGCTTGTAGATTTTGTGCGTTGAAGCACGTTGTTGTTGGGTCTTGGGCGTGTGCTTGTTTCTAAACCCAGCACAAGCAAACCCCCCCAGCCAGAAAAATGAATTGGTAGAAAATAAAAAAAAGCGAGTTGCATCGTCGCTGATTACGAAGACGGTCCGATCTGGAAGGCATGCTGGGGGCTCTTGAAAATGAAGTAAAGGATGAGAAAGGGTAAATAGCAAGTAGAAATAAAATACCTAGAAGAAAGAGTTAAGATTGAAACAAGACAAAGTTGATAAGATAAAGAAACTCTTGAAGTAGAGATTGATTTAGAATGTAAAGGCTTTAAATGAGAAGGTTAAAGATAAGATATTAATAAACTTGAAAGAAAGATGACGAAAACATTAAAAGGAAAGGAAAGATTAACTAAAAGGAAGATCTTGAATAAGTGATTGATGAAGAGGTAAAGGGGCTTGAAAATAAAACAAACTTGATAATAGCAAATAAGATTTGAGAAGAAATGTGACTTGATAAGAATGAAGAAGCCTTAAATAAAGAAGCTTGAATAGGGAAGAATCTTGAATAGAACAAGAAAGCTTGAATAGGGAAGCTTGATAAAACAAAGAAGCTTGAATAAAGAAGCTTGATAAGAATGAAAGAAGAAGTGACTTACCTTAAAAGATTCTTAGTTGTTATATTGAAGGAGCTTTGTAACTTGGATAAGCCAATCTTGAATTGTAGATCTTGACTGTTGAAAGGAGAATGGGATCCAAGCTTCAGTGCTGAATAGTTGATCTTGATTGTTGTATGGAGAAGAATCTCCAAGCCTGAGTGTTGAATGGTAGAGCTTGAATATTGATGATAAGAAAGACAAAGCTTGGTGTTGAAGCATTAAAACTTAAAATGCACTAGTCCAAAGGAGGTACATGATGGACTTGAGGAGCAACCATTAATAACAATCTAAAAGAAAGACCATGAAGCATAAACTTCTCTAGAGTTAGAGAACATGGCTATGACCTTGGGTTGGGAGAAGTTGGTGATAAGAGTGGAGCCTTAGGAGTTGGGCATAAGGAGGAGGACTTTGAAGGTGGCCTTGAGAGAGCTTGTAGTGGAACTTGTAGAGAGCTTGGGTGTAAAGTGACTTGAAGTTTGTTTTTGAGGAAATGAGGTGAATCCTTTTGTATTTGGTGGAGCTTGATGTTGGATGAAGGATGGGGAAAATATGAATGATTGTGATTGGTTGAGTTGGATAAGGTGGGGGTGATGAATGTGGCCTTGAATTGAAGGCTTGGTGAGGAGAATGAATGTGGTCTTGAAATTAAGGCTTGGTGAGTGGTATGAATTTGGCTTTGATTTTAAGGCTTGGTGAGTGGAAAGAATGTGGCTTGGATTTGAAGGCTGCTTGGATTTGAAGGCTTTGTATAGAATCTTTTGTTTGATTGGTGGATGATAGGATGGGAAGGATGATGAGGATAGGAGGAGAGATGAGGTGGAGGATTGATAAGTTTTGATTGGTGAAAAGATGATGATGCTTTGCTGTCTGGAGATATGAAGGGCCTGGTGGCGAGTGGGCATTTTTGCAAGATGCCTTTTGTAGGTTCGAATTTTGGCTGACGGGGAAACTGTGGCGAAAATTTTTCGCCACGTGAAATTTTGTCCCGCCACCCTGGTGCCACGCGAGCAGGTGCCACGCGAGCAGCTGCAGAAGTTCATTCCAGCAGAGGCATCCGACGTGTGACGCTCAATGCGCTACCAGATGTGCAGAACACAGTAGTGCGCTCTCTGTTAGGAAAATATTGAAAGGAACCATTATTGTGCAAGTGAGAGTTCAAAATGTTTTGACAGCTTTTATGACTCTAATATCCCTTTAACGTTTGATACCCTTCAAGGTGGCTATGCACGCACTTCTCTATCCAGTAAGGTAGATGTTTTTCTCCAAGTTTGTGAATCAGAAAAGTCGGCATCCATTACTACATTCTTATTGTTGGTGGAAACTGATGTCAAAATCCGTTGTATCTCCTCCGAGCCTCTGGTAGCCAATCATACACAGCATACTCACTCCCATCCACCCCCTGCAGCATTAAATCCAGCACCACAGTTAGGCGGATTGAAGACCATGCAATTCAGCAGAGGAGCATGCAGAGCTACATACCTGCATGCACGATTGAACGTGTGCTTTACTGTCAGGCAACATGCTCCAAAGGTCTATGGCGGCTGAGCCTCCTACCATGCGCAGGTGACGTGCTCCAAAGGCTTCAACGAGGGGTAGATGAAGGTCTGTAGCTCCTGCGCTGAGCCTGCTCCTGGAAGCTTGCCCAGCACCACCACCCATTTGTCTCCTACATCCACTGCTGCTGCAGCTAATACAGTTGCATTTGCTCCTGAAGGTGCTCCGAGAGTGAAATTTGGATTGACAGTGGGGAAGCCATTGCTGCAGTGAGGGGCAGAAAGGGGAGGAGGGTGTGGGTGGGAGAGTCAGGTCAGGATATAGAAGGATTGGACAGGAAAACGTTGAGGGATGAAATGGTGAATGAGCCAGGGATATAAGTAAGACCAAGGACGAGCAAGCAGAAGTCAGGGGGGAGTGAAGAGGGAGTATGGGGGAGAAGGAAGGAAATAGAGGAAAGGGGCAAGTCTATGGAAGAAAGAGAAAGCGGGGAAGGAAGAGAGTGCGTTTAAATGAGTGCTTGAAGATGGGAGGGAGGAAAAGGGAGAGGTGCCGATGCAGAGGAGGGAGGAGGGAGGATGGAGTAGGGAGGATGGGGAAGGAGGTGTTAGAACTTGAGCTGAAGGCTCTTTAAGTACATTGGAAATGGGCAAGGCCAGGGTGGGGAGAGAATCGGGGGCAATCCTAGGGAATTGGGGGTAATCCCAAGGCAATCTCCAATTGGTGGGTTGGAGATTGCTTGGAGATCACATTTGGGTTTGGTTGGGATGTGGGTGTACACCCAACCAAACACAAAGTGCAAACTACACTAAACTAGGATATAAAAAGTACAACTACAAATGTGAGATTGAGGGCTAACATTAATACCCCCCCATCGGCGTCAATCGAACTCATGGCAGAGAAGGTGGAGCGCAGAGCCCCATGGCGCCTAGAAGGCGATGGTGAGGAACCTTCCTAAGGGGCTTGGTGAACAAATCAGCCAATTTGCAGTCAGAAGCCACATACTCAACATTGAGCTGCTCCCGCTGGACAAGGTCACGGATGAAGAAGTGCCGAAGTTCGATGTGCTTGGTGCGAGTGTGGTACACGGGATCCAAGGAGAGGTGGATGGTGCTCTTGTTGTCACACCAGAGGGTGGGAGTGGGCGTAGGGTAGCCAAGATCCTGGAGTAGGAAGGTGAGCCAGCGGGCCTCCTGGGCCGCCATGGTGCCAGCATAGAGCTCTGTCAAACTATATGTTTGTGTTCTCTCTAGGCTATAGTGGGTTAGCCTACAAGGGGTGCAACACTTTAGGGTTAGTACTTGTACCCAACTCATTCATAGTTCATTCATTCCTGCACAGTTATCCTGACATGGTATTCAGAGCAGGAAACCTGTTAAGTTTTTAGGGCCCACCAATAGTTCCACTCGTTCCTGCCCGAAGCACCCTTGCGCTGTCCGGCCCTGCTCGCACAGTGTTGCGCTGCCCTGCAGCTACTCGCACTGCCTGCCCCCCGCACGTCGTGCCCTGCTGCAGCCTGTGCGTCGTGCTTTGCTGCTCCGCGCATCACGCCCTGCTGCAGCCCGCACGTCGCGCCCTGCTGCAGCCAGTGCGTCGCGCCCTACTGCAGCCAGTGTGTCGCGCTCTGCTGCCCTGCGCGTTGCGCCCTGCTGCAGCCAGCGCGTCGCGTCCTACTGCAGCCAGCGCGTCGCGCCTTGCTGCCCTGCGCGTCGCGCCCTGCTGCAGCCAGCACGTCGCGCTCTGCTGCCCTCCACGTCGCGCCCTGCTGCAGCCAGCGCGTCGCGCCCTACTGCAGCCAGTGTGTCACGCTCTGCTGCCCTGCGCATCGCGCCCTACTGCAGCCAGCGCGTCGGGTCCTACTGCAGCCAGCGCGTCGCGCCCTGCTGCCCTGCGCGTCGCGCCCTGCTGCAGCCAGCGCCTCGCGCCCTACTGCATCCAGCACGTCGCGCTCTGCTGCCCTCCACGTCGCGCCCTGCTGCAGCCAGCGCGTCGCGCCCTACTGCAGCCAGCGCGTCGCGCTCTGCTGCCCCGCGCGTTGCGCCCTGCTGCAGCCAGCGCGTCGCCCCCTACTGCAGCCCGCGCGTCGCGCTCTGCTGCCCCGCGTGTCGCGCCCTGCTGCCCTGTCCACCGCGCGCCCTGCTGCCCTGTCCACCGCGCGCCCTGCCCTGCAGCCCGCGGCGCGCCCTGCCCGGCCGAGCCGCGCCGCCCAGCCCGAGCCGCCCTGCCCAACCTGAGCCGCGCCGCCCTACCTCGATCACCAGCCCCACCGAGCCGCCCTGCTGCTACTACTGCTGGTGCTGCTGCTCATGCTACTGCTGCTTCTGGTGGAGGTGCTGCTGGGAGTGGTGGGAGTGCTGCTGGGAGTGGTGGGAGTGCTGCTGGTGCTGGGGGTGCTGGAGGTGCGATTGGGAGTGCTGGAGGTGCTGCTGATGCTGGAGGTGCTGGACCTACTACTGACTGTCACTGCCTGTCATGGCCACTATCACGGCAGTTGCAGCGGCTAGGGGTGGACAGCGGCGGTCACTGCCTCTCCCGGACGACCCCACCCCTCAGCAGCTTTGCGAGTGGGTTCTTCAGCGAGCCCATCCACGTGGTGGAGGCTTTGGTTTTTTACGTACTGCATAAAGGCAGCAGCAGAGTCAGCAGGAGACCTTCTCCCCGCAGGTGCTTAGTGAGTTGTTTCCTCGGCAATGTGTCACAGGTTCTGTCAAGGCTGCTGCACTAGGTGCAAGTGAGTCAGCTGCCGCACTAGGTGCTAGTGAGTCTGCTGCCGCACTAGGTGCTAGTGAGTCTGCTGCAGCTTTAGGTGCTTGTGCGTCTCCCGCCACGGGTCCTTCCTCAGCTGAGGCCTTGCACACTTTCACACTTGACTCACGCGCGTCACGTTGCTTCTTTCGTGACTGCACCACACTCACACCACTTGCTGCACCGGTACCAGTCTCACTGGCTGACCCCACTGGGGGCCCAGTAGTCGCACGAGCCTCCAGTGTCCTCCCATGTCCAGCAGTCCCCTCCGGTTCTCTGTCAGGTCTCCACCTCCTCACGTTCTCGACGAACTTGGTGAGCAATGCTGCCATTCAGGATGTCTGGGTTGATACCTTTATTCCTGGAGGGCAGCGTGTGGCGATCTGTACGTGCTCCCGGAATGGCCGTCACCTTGCTACGTTCACTCGACGGCCTGGGTCTAGTCTGTACACACTGACCACTGCGTCTGCAGAGGTGGCTGAGGCAGGTTAGGTGGCTGCGTCGAGTCAGGTGTCTGCGTCTGGTCAGCTTGCAGCGTCTTGCTCGTGTCGGGTACTCTCCCACCAGACTCTCCTCTGGCACCACCGCCTCGGTCACCCCTCCCTACCGCGTCTCCGCAGTATGCACTCCCGTCTCCTTGTCTCTGGCCTTCCCAGGTCCCTGCTCTCCCTCCCGTGCTCGCCTGCCCCACAGTGCCTTCCCTGCGTCGAGGGGCGGCAGCGCGCCGCTCCTCACTCCTCCGAGTTTCCTCCGACCACTGCTCCTCTGCAGACTCTCCATATTGACGTTTGGGGCCCGGCCCCCGTCGGTGGAACGGACCAGGAGCACTAATTCCTGCTGGTTGTTGACGACTACACACATTACACCACTGTCTTCCCCTTGCGGCGCAAGGCGGACGTCAGCGGTGTTTTGATCCCCTGGATCCGTGCTACTCGTCGCCAGCTGCGCGAGCGGTTCAGTCGGGACTTGCCAGTCCTGCGTCTGCACTCTGACAGGGGCGGTGAGTTCTCTTCTGACCTCCTTGCGGAATTCTGTCGAGATGAGGGCATCCACCAGTCGTTCATGCTTTCGGCCTCTCCTCAGCAAAATGGGATTTCTGAGCATCGCATTGGCTTGATCATGGAGGTTGCTCGTACCTTCATGATCCATGCGGCTGCTCCCCATTTTTTGTGGCCGTTTGCAGTCCGATAAGCAGTGCATCAGCTCAACCTCTGGCCCCATGTCTTTTAGCCAGAGACCTTGCCCACACTCCGGTGGATGGGGAAGGTTGGCGATGCGTCGGTGTTTCGGGTCTGGGGTGCGCTCTCCCTTGTTCGCGATGCCAAAGCGAGGAAGCTCTCCTCTCGCACTCTCTGCCGCGTCTTCCTTGGCTTCCCCACCGACGCTCCGCCCTGGCAGCTCTACCACCCGCGCTCGCGTCGAGTCTTCTCCTCCCAGGACGTCACCTTTGACGAGTCTGTCTGTTTCTACAGGCTACACCCGCACGCGTCCCACCCGGTCCCCCTAGTGCCTCTTTTCTTGGTACAAGTCCCCCCCCCCCGGTAGACCCCCTCCCCCCACAGGGTCCTGCTCCCTCAGGTGTGTCTCAGGTAGACCCACCTCCCTTGGTTGAGCCTTTGGAGATCTCTTCTGACTCCTCTCGCCCAGCCGAAGGGGGTGACCCCGCTGCTGACGACACGGCGGCCACTCGCCGCTCTCCACGCTTGGAGACCCCCCCCCTGGTTTTCCGCCTCGGCCGTCTTCGCCGCCTCCTCAGCGTGTTGCTGTGGACTCTGGAGCTGAGACTGCTGGTGCAGAGCCTGGGGGTGCTGAGACAGAGGGTGAGGGTTCTGGGGGTGCTGCGACTGGGGGTTCTGGTTTTGGGGATGCTGCGACTGGGGGTGCTGGTTCTTGGGGTGCTGCGACTGGGGGTGCTGACTCTGGGGGTCCTGCGAGTCCTAGTGGCAGTGGAGTTGTGGGTGACCCTGCTGGAGGTCCTGGAGCTGGACAGCCACCGCAGCCTGATCTACTTGAGACGCTCTCGCCGCAGGCGATTCGTGATGGATCGTTCAGCGAGGCAGTCCTGGTGGTGGAGGGTACGGTCCTGGTGGTGCTGGAGCTGCTAGTCCTGGAGGTACTGCTGGTGCTGGATGTACTAGAGGTACTGCTGGAGGTGCTGGAGGTGCTGCTGGTGCTGGAGGTGCCGGAGCTACTAGTCCTAGAGGTGCTACTGGTGCTGGAGGTGCTGGACCTACTAGTCCTGGAGGTACAGCTGCTGCTGGAGGTGCCGGAGGTGCTGCTGGTGCTGGAGGCGCTGGAGCTGGAGGTACTGGAGGTGCTGGAGCTGCTGGTCCTGGAGGTGCTCGTGTTATAGTCTGCAGTCCACTTAGGGGTCGCGGATGCCCATGAAACCGCCTAAGCAGAATCTGACGTCTTCAAACCGCCTCTGTTCAAAACGCCGTCACGATCAGCTCCGAGAACATACGAGGCTGAAACTTGGACAGCGGTTAGCCTTAGGTGTCTGCTTTCCAACGGTATATTACTTGCTATTATCAGAGGTGTGTGCACTACGCAGTGAACGAAAACGTAAGCTCGGCTGAAAAAACGTGTATTCTCATTGATGCAAGGAAGAGGTGAGTACAACATTGCCTAGGGGACTCATAAGGGGTTGGGTCATCCTGGGAACTCAGAGAAGGTTGAGTCCTAGGGGAGAAAGGCTAGAGAAGAATGGGAAACGTCCTAGCTAGGTCAGCAAAGCCAACCACACTTGGATGTTCAGAGCTGTACTCAAGGCTACCAATAGTGAGTCAAGCCAACATGAGTCAGCTTGTCTTCCCACTTGCACCCTCTTGCAAGTTGCTTCCAGGAAGACCACACTTCTCAAAAGGAGGGTTATAGAGTCCCACTTGACCACCTGTACTTCTTGTCTCATTCTCTGTCCCTGCACCATTGGCATGACAACAATGAAAGGGTGGCAAGGGAAATGCTGCCAACAGTGCACCATGACTACGGAACAGTGAATTTCGGCAGCTGTCACGCAATGCTCAGATGTTGGATCGTTCTGAAACTTGGTGACCACTTGCACAGCGGGGCAAAGGACTGCCAGACCGAATTTCAGACCAATCAGATCTCGGTAGACGAGTCAGCAGCCGAAATGGTGAACTCGGGTGTTACCAAAAAGGAGTAACACACACTTCCGGGATGCCATAAGTCTTGAAACATAAAATGTTGTCATGCCTTGGTAACTGCTTGAAAAACTCTGAAACTTTGAGGGTTTGAAGAATACGTGTTGAACAACCTCCCCACAAAATTCCAGAAGCTGAGCAGGCTTGTAGGCCGAATGGGAGTGCGATGACCGTGCCACTGTAATGTGTTGGCACAACAAACTCCCCCTCATCGTGCTCTCATTCATCCCTTAGCTGCTCCCTGAAGCTGCCTCCCTTAGTTGAAGGACATGCCACACAAGGTGGCGCAGGTCCAATGCTGATGCTCTGCAAGCCGCTTTGTCAAAAAATCTGCAGGTTGCTTGGTAGTGTTGATGTAGTGCAAGGAGACCGTGCCCTTCTTCACCTCCTTCCTCACCCAATGCCATTTGATATGCATGTGCTTGTTCAGCCCATGGAGCACAGCATTGCGAGCCATTGCAATTGCTCCTTGGCTGTCACAAAACACAGGTGTAGGACCCTCTTGCTCCTGCCCCAACTCCTCAAGCAACCTCCTCATCCAAACCACCTCCTTCACCCCATGAAACAACGCCATGTACTCGCTCTCCGTTGATGAGTGAGCTATCTCCCCTTGCTTCTTAGACTTCCAGCTCACTGGACTCCCTCCAACACAGCATACATAGCCACCGTGGGATGTTGCATCACTGATGTCACTTGCCCAGGTAGCATCGGTGAAGCACGAGAGGTACAAGTGTCCACGCCTTGCAGGTGCACCGGTCTTCGTGCTCACCTCCTCCACTCCCTTTTGCTTCAGCTGCCCATGCACTGAATATTGCAGCCCCACCCTTGAGGTTGCCATGCAGTACCTCACCAGCCTCTCTGCTGCATCAAGGTGCTCTTGAAGGGGCCTAGACACCACACGAGCCAGCTGCGAAACCGCGAATGAAATATCGGGGCGAGTGTTGACCGAAGCATACATCAAGCTCCCCACCATTGACTGGAACCGACGCTGCAACTCGGGCTCCAACACCTCACCCTCCTCTTCATCAAGGTGTAGCTGAAATCCTGAGGGTAGTGGAGTCTTTACACTCCTCCCTTCCTCCAGCCCATACCTCTCCCCCATGGCTGCAAGGTACTTGTGTTGGTGAAGCCTCAACCATCCCTTCACCTCGTCCCGCTCCACGTGAAGACCAAGGTAATACCCCACTGGTCCAAGGGCCTTGCATTGAAAGGTCTCCTTCAGCTTCCCTTGCACCTCCTTGATCCTCTCCAGGGATGGAGAGAAGAGGAGAATGTCATCGACGTAGACAAGGAGAAACACTTTCTCCTCATCCCCCTCGGTTATGAAGAGACTCTCGTCGCACCCGCTAACTTTGAAGCCAAGAGCCTCCAACGCCTCCACCAGCCTTGCATACCAGCACCTTGGAGCTTGTTTGAGGCCATAGATGGCCTTGTTGAGCCTGCAAACACGTCCGCTCCCATCGTCGTACCCCTCTGGCTGCTTCATGTAAATCTCCTCATCTACCACGCCATAGAGGAAAGCCGTCTTCACATCCATTTGCTCCACCTTCCAACCACAAACGGCAGCTGCTGCCAGCAACACCCGGAGCGTAGGAGCCTTGGCAACAGGAGCAAACACCTCCTTAAAGTCAACCCCCTCCCTCTGCTGGAAACCCTTGATCACAAGTCTTGTTTTGCGCCTCTCCAACTTCCCCTCCGCATCGGTCTTCACACGTAATATCCACGTGCAATCCAATGCCTTTCTTCCCGGGGGCAGATTGGTGAGGGTCCACGTTCCATTCTCCATGAGGCTCTTAAACTCATCCTCCCTTGAAGCCAACCAAGCCTCTCGATCATCTCCAGCAAGTGCTTCCTCCATCGAAGCCGGTTCATGAGGTAAGTTGACACCGAAGCAACAAATCTGCTCCATCTCTCCCTCGGCTCCCTTCTCCTCATCATCTTCCTCCTCCTGGACCAGCAATGCCTTGGGACCCCCAAGCCTTTCATACTTGAGGAAATCCCTTGGGTGAGCAGCTCTCTTGGGCCTCTCCTTGGCTGCACTCTCCTTAGCTCCACCACGGACAGCACCACGCTTCCCTTGGGTTGTCCGCCTTGGTGGAAGAGTAGGGGATGGTGTAGGCTGCTGCACCTCCTCCTCGGCATCACCTCTCTCAGCTACAGGGGCCTTCTCTTGCTGCAACACTCCCTCCACCTCTGCTGCCTCCCCTTCAGCACCTCCCAAGTCATGTGACACCTCCGTTACCTCTGAAGACGAAGACAACTCGATGGGAATGAAGAGTGGGTCATTCGTTCCCACCTCTATTCCGAGCGGAATGGTGACCTTGCTCCTCCCTCGCTCCAACCACTCCTTGAACATGAGCCCCTCCATGAACTTGGCATCTCTGGTGGTGAAGATGGTGTTGGCTATTGGGTCCCACATGAGCCACCCCTTGCTCCCTTGTGCAAGTCCCAAATGAACAGCCCACACCGCCGCCGCTTGAAGCTTGTCACGCTTTTCCTTAGGGACGTGCACGAGTCCCATGCACCCAAAGACTCGAAGCATATCCACCAGAGGCTTCTTGCCCCTCCATTTCTCCATAGGGACCCAATGCTGCCCTCCCACATGAGTCAATACTCGGTTCTTGATGACGGTGGCATGGCGAATAGCGAGGGGCCAGAACCGTAAGGGTAGACCCGAGTCTACCAAAATCGTTCTCCCGCCCTCCAAGATGGTCCGGTTCGCTCTCTCTGCCACGCCATTGGATTGAGGGGTGTAGGCCGTGGTGAGCTGCTGCTTGATGCCATGCCGCTTCAGCCAGCTCCGGAACTCCGCTCCCAAGAACTCCCCACCACGGTCACTACGTATCGCCTTCACCCGCTTGCCGCTCTCTCGCTCCACCATGGGCAGCCACTCTTCAATGATGACCCTTGCAGCATCACTCTTCTTTGCAAGTGGAAAGGACCAGGTGAGCCTTGTGTTGTCATCCACCATGGTCATAGAATACAGGGCCCCACCATCTCCCTTCACCTTCATGGGTCCCACGAGATCCACATGCACGAGCTCCACCGGGTCACTCGACTTCCCCTCCACCGAATGGAAGGGAAACCGTGAAAACTTGCTGGTCAAGCAAGTCTCACAAGATCCCACCTCCTTGGGCTCCCCCTTTATCCTCAGCCCCTTGACTCTTTCCTCCTTAAACAGCTGCTGCAACTGAGGTAGCGCCACGTGGCCAAAGCGACGGTGTGCGGTGAGCCAATCCGTCTCACCCGTGCTAGGAGTTACACTTGGAAGCGCAGCCCCTCCATGCCCAAGGAGCCCACCATCACTGTCATCACCACCCCCTCCATTGTCCACGTGGTTAACACGCCCTCCTCTCACATCTCCAGCAGCCAAGCGCGCAGCCGCCTCCTTCCATGGCAGCACCGGTATCTCCCACATGGACCGGTGCATGTCCTTGCCGCCTCGGAGGTCCCACAATACGCGCCCATCCAGAGTTGCCTTGAAAACCTTTGTGCCCAACATCTCCATCTTCATCCCTGCCTCACTTAGGGCCTTGGTAGAGAGGAGGTTGGCACACAATCCAGGAACAAGGAGAACACGCTTCAGCCCCACAAGCCTCCCATCCGCACCCATGAACATGGCTCTCCCCTCGCCACGCACGGGTACAACTTGGCCGGTGGCTGAAACGACGGTGGCTGCCTTTGATGGCCTAACTTCATCCAGTAGATCCTCTCGGTTGGTCATGGTCATGAAGGCTCCCGTATCGATGACCCAATGGGAGGAGCGGTGAAGAGCAATCTTGCTGGCCGGCACAACCATGTCCTCGGGGCACGCCTCCCCTACATGGTAGAACATGCCGCCGTATCCGCCAGCACCTCCTTCGCCCTCCTCACTGCCCATGCCTTCTCCCATAGCTCCATGAACACCCTTGGAGCCCTCAATTGATGGCTGACCAGGCCTCCAACCGTCAGGTAGCTTGCGGCACTTGAACCATGGGTGCCCTTCCACATGGCAATACCAACACTTGCCGCCACACCGCTTGCCTCCCTTGTTGCCACGCTTCCCTCCCGAATGCTGCTCCCCTCCAGAGCCTTCCTTGGCCTTCCCTTTCTTGCTGCCACGCCCCTTGAAGCCCTTCATGCCATAGGCAGAGCCTCCACCTTCACCGGCAGCGGCGGTCAGCTCCTTCCTCCGAAACTCCTCTTGAAGAACTTGTGCGCGAATCCACTCAAGGGACCACGAGTCCTTCATCCCATTAAGGTTGACCACCAAGGGCCCCCACGACTCCGGCAGCAGGGAGAGAGCCTTGTAGCACTTGATTTTCTCAGGGTAGTCCACACCAGCAGCTGAGAGCTTCACATAGAGGTCCCGGAGTTGATCGAACGCTCCTTGTACGGCATCACCCTCGTTGATCTTCACCGCATGGAGTTGTCGCTCGAGCACCACCACCATTGCTTCGCTGCTGGGGGCATGGACATCCTTCAATATCCTCCATGCCTTAGGACCACACTCAGCTTCCTTGATGAGATGCTTGATGTGGTGCAGCTGGTTGGATGAGAGGCATTGGGAGAGAAGGAAGAATCCATCCTTGGACCGGCGATCCCATTCTTTGGTCGCTCCTTCGCTCGTAGGCCTCTTGAATTCTCCATCCATCACTTCAAGCAGCCCATAATGGTTGAAGAGGAGCTCCATCCTGAAGCTCCATGATGCCCAATCATCCCCAGAGAACTTCTCCAGGTTGAATGCCTTCACATCATCCTTAGCTGATGTTGAAACTGAAGCCATTGGCGCAGATCCGCCTGCAACGCCTCTTCCCGCTTCCCCAGCGCCTCTCACGCCACCACTGCCACTGGGACCAGCTGGAGCAGAACCTTCAGCCTCCATTTTCACCCACGAACAGAGTAGAACAGCTCTGATACCACTTGTTATAGTCTGCAGTCCACTTAGGGGTCGCGGATGCCCATGAAACCGCCTAAGCAGAATCTGACGTCTTCAAACCGCCTCTGTTCAAAACGCCGTCACGATCAGCTCCGAGAACATACGAGGCTGAAACTTGGACAGCGGTTAGCCTTAGGTGTCTGCTTTCCAACGGTATATTACTTGCTATTATCAGAGGTGTGTGCACTACGCAGTGAACGAAAACGTAAGCTCGGCTGAAAAAACGTGTATTCTCATTGATGCAAGGAAGAGGTGAGTACAACATTGCCTAGGGGACTCATAAGGGGTTGGGTCATCCTGGGAACTCAGAGAAGGTTGAGTCCTAGGGGAGAAAGGCTAGAGAAGAATGGGAAACGTCCTAGCTAGGTCAGCAAAGCCAACCACACTTGGATGTTCAGAGCTGTACTCAAGGCTACCAATAGTGAGTCAAGCCAACATGAGTCAGCTTGTCTTCCCACTTGCACCCTCTTGCAAGTTGCTTCCAGGAAGACCACACTTCTCAAAAGGAGGGTTATAGAGTCCCACTTGACCACCTGTACTTCTTGTCTCATTCTCTGTCCCTGCACCATTGGCATGACAACAATGAAAGGGTGGCAAGGGAAATGCTGCCAACAGTGCACCATGACTACGGAACAGTGAATTTCGGCAGCTGTCACGCAATGCTCAGATGTTGGATCGTTCTGAAACTTGGTGACCACTTGCACAGCGGGGCAAAGGACTGCCAGACCGAATTTCAGACCAATCAGATCTCGGTAGACGAGTCAGCAGCCGAAATGGTGAACTCGGGTGTTACCAAAAAGGAGTAACACACACTTCCGGGATGCCATAAGTCTTGAAACATAAAATGTTGTCATGCCTTGGTAACTGCTTGAAAAACTCTGAAACTTTGAGGGTTTGAAGAATACGTGTTGAACAACCTCCCCACAAAATTCCAGAAGCTGAGCAGGCTTGTAGGCCGAATGGGAGTGCGATGACCGTGCCACTGTAATGTGTTGGCACAACAGCTCGTACTAGAGGTGCTGGATCTGCTAGAGCTGGTGGTGTTGTTCGTGCTGGAGGTGCTACTGGAGCTGCTGTCAGTGGAGGTACTGGAGGTACTGGTGGTGCTGGAGGTGCTGGAGCTGCCGGAGCAGGTGGTACTGCTGGTGCTGGAGGTGCTACTTGAGCTGCTGGCACTGGAGGTGCTGGAGGTACTGCTGGTGCTGGAGGCCCTGGAGCTGGAGGTACTGGAGGTACTGGAGTTGTTGGAGCTGCTGGTCTTGGAGGTGCTCATACTAGAGGTGCTGGAGCTGCCGGAGCAGGTGGTGCTGCTGGTGCTGGAGGTGCTGGAGGTGCTACTGGAGCTATTGGCACTGGAGGTGCTGGAGGTACTACTGGTGCTAGAGGTCTTGGCGCTGCCGGAGCTCGTGGTGCTGCTAGTGCTGGAGGTGCTACTGGAGCTGCTGGTGCTGGAGGTGATGGTGCTGCTGGTGCTGGAGGAGCTGGAGCTGCTGGTTCTGCCCCGCGCCGACTGTTATTCTACCTGCAGCCACAGTATTCCCTGCCGCCACCTGACTCGGTCCTTCGCCAGGTTCTTAGTCTCCCGTCTTCCACTGGCCTCACTCCACCTCTCCTATGTTCACAGACAGACCAGTCTCCGCCACAGCTACTGCCTGGCTCCTTGATGCCTGCTCGTGCTCCTCACACTCCGGTGACTGAGTCCCTGAGTGAGCGTCGTGAGCCTGAGACTTGTGCTTCCACACCTGTTCTAGCTCGTCGTGTCGCCCGTCCTCGTTCCACAGCGTGTTGTCCTTCTTGCGCCTCCCGCGTCCTCTCTCCTGCACGTTCCTGACCCTGAGTCCGACCTTGCTCGTGCTGCCAGTCCTACTGTCACTTGTCTCCTCGCTACTGTCGTCACTGACCTGGACCTTGAGTCTACTGCAGCGTTTTCCCTAGTCACTGAGCTAGTCGACTTTGCAGCTAGGAGTCGTCTCGACTACGTCTCGAGTCTTGTCACTGAGTCTGAGTCTATCTGTCTTCCGTCCGTCGGGGGTGAGCCTGCCCTTAGCAGTGACGTACTTGATGACACACAGTTTGAGCTTGAGTGTCTTGCGTCCACTTTACCTCGTTTGCCGTGAAGGTGACCCAGATGCACTAGACATCCCTACCCCGCGCTCTTACACTGAGGCGGTCGCGGGTGAGTACTCCTCTCAGTGGCAGACAGCCATGGACGCAGCGATGGCTTCCTAGAAGTCCATAGGCACCTATAAGAATGATGAACAAGAATGAATGAACTATGAAACAGTTAGGTACAAGTACTAACCCTAATTGGGTTGTACCCCTTATGGGCTACCCCACTACAGCCTACACAATGTAAGCTATATATAAGTTTGACACACCCCCATAGGCAAAGTTGGGGAGAACAAGTGGTCACAAGACCAGTCAAGAAAAGCAAAGCAAGCTCAGGGTGGACCACACAGTCCGAGCACAAGCAAAGGGCCACTAGGCCAGTTCACATGCAGAGATATATAAAAGAGAACAAACAATACAGTGATCATACCCTAGCAAGTGCAAGCATGCAGGTATATGTATAGATCACAGTACAAGCAGGGTCAAGCAGTAAGCAAGTGAGGCAAAGTAGGCACAAGGCCTAAAACAGTAGAGAAGCGCTGATGATCACCAAGCGGAAGTGCCTTGGTGAATACATCAGCAGTGTTGGCCCTAGTGGCCACGTACGCAAGACAAAGCTGGCCACGCTGCTGCAACTCTCGAGCAAGGAAGTATTGCAGAGCGATGTGCTTTGTTCTGTGCTCCTGACACAAGGCAATCATGGCCTTGTTGTCTACGTACAGAACTGGAGGCGAAAAAGGCTGCTCTCCCAAGTCAGTCAGCAGGTAGGTGAGCCAGCGTAGCTCCTGTGCAGCCATGGCTCCTGCGTAGATCTCAGCCTCACAACTGGAGCTGAGAACCGAAGACGAGCGGGTAGACGACCCAGTGAAGCCAGGTGGGCGGCGCAGCCAGATCTCCTCGTGCAGGCTGCCCTGCAAGAAAGCTGTGCTGAAGTCCAGCGAGTGCAACTCGTAGTCACGCTGAGCAGCGACGTGCAGCAACACCCGAAGAGTAGTCATCTTCGGGGTGGGGGAGATTATCTGGAAGTAGTCAACCCCCTATCGCTGACTGAAGCCTCGAGCAACGTAACGCGCCTTGAAGGCAGGCGGAGAACCCGGCGGCCGCTTCACCCTGAAAATCCACATGCCACCGACTATGTTCGCCCCAGGTGGGGGAACCTCGTCGACGTAAGTGCCTGTGGACTTCTATGATGCCATCTCGGCATCTATGGCAGCCTGCCACTGAGAGGAGCAAGGACCCGTAATCGCCTCTGCGTAAGAGCGCGGGGTCTGGTGCATCCGGGTCTCCCTCAGGGGCAAGCAGCATGGAAGCGAAACGAGGTACAGCAGCTGCAAGACACTCAAAGTCCTCCTGCCTGTCCTCAAGGACGTCCGTGCCAAGAGCACACTCACCCCCGACGGACAGAGGACTGGCAGACGCAGACTCAGCAACAAGAGCAGTGGCGTAGTCAAGACGGCAGGCAGCAGCAAAATCAAGCAGCTCAGCAACGAGAGCAGACGCAGCAGCAGACTCAAAAGAAGGGTCAGTGACAGCAGTGGCGAGGAGACGAGAGACAGTGGGAGTGGTAGCACGAGCACTGTCAGACTCCGGGTCAGGGACCTCAGGAAGAGAGGACTCAGGAGGAGCAGGCAGAGGAACACGCGGAGGAACAGAGCAAGGACGAAGTGCCATAGCGTGTGTGCCAGGGACAGGAGGAGGACGCAAACGAGGAATGCGACGAGCAGTGCGAACAGGCAAGACAGAACGAGACGCAGGGTCGACAGCTCCAGCTCCTGCAGCTCCAGCGCCTCCCGCGCTAGGGCCTCCAACTCCAGCTCCTCCAGCTCCAGCGCCTCTAGCGCTAGCGCCACCAGCGCAAGAGCCTCCAGCTCCAGCAGCTCCAGGCTCCGTAGGGTCTCCAGCTCCAGCGCCCCCAACACCACCAGTCCCGGCAGCTCCAGCACCTCCAGCTCCAGCGCCTCCAGCTCCGGTAGCTCCACTCCAAAGGCGTGCGCGCCGAACAAGCCACTCACGCAGCTGCTCAGGAGACAGTCTCGGCAAAGTACCAGCAGGACCTCCAGATGAAGCAGCACCCCGAGGCTCAGCATCCCAAGACTCCGCACCCTCCGACTCAGCACCCCCAGGCTCAACACCCCCAGGCTCCACACCCGCAGGCTCAGCACCCCCGGGCTCCTCACCCCCAGGCTCAGTACCCCCAGACCCAGCACCCTCAGACTCCGCACCCCCCGGCTCCGCACCCCCAGACGCAGCACCCCGAGCCGCACCTGAGCCGACAGCTACCTGGACCGGCGCAGTACCAGGGAGAGGGTCTACCTGAGACACACCTGAGGGAGCAGGACTCTGGGGTGGGAGGGGGTCTACCGGAGGGGGACCGGGAGCAAGGAAGAGCGGCGGGGGCAGGGGCGGGGCAGAGCGGTAGGGGAAGAGACGGTAAAAGGGAACCGACTCGTCAAACGTGACGTCCTGAGAAGGGAGGACACGGCGCGAGGTGGGGTGGTAAAACTGCCAGCCAGGCGTGTCAGGGACAAAGCCAAGGAAGACGCAGGGGATAGCACGGGCGGAGAGCTTGTCCGCGGATGTATCGCGAACAAAGGCACGAGAACCCCAGACCCGGAACACCGATGCATCGCCAACCTGCCCCGTCCAACGCAGTGTGGGCGAGGTCTCCGGCAAGGAGACACGGGGCCAGAGGTTGAGCTGATGCGCAGCGTACCGGACCGCAAACGGCCACAGAAAATGGGGAGCAGCTGCATGGATCATGGAGGTATGAGCGACCTCCATGACTAAGCCAATGCGGCGCTCAGCAATCCCATTTTGCTGAGGGGAGTCTGGAAGTGTGAACGACTGGAGAATGCCCTCCCCACGACAAAAGTCCCGCAAGAGGCCGGAAGAGAACTCTTCACCTCTGTCAGACTGCAGACGCACAACAGGAAGGTCCTGGCGGAACCGCTCGCGAAGCTGGAGACAAACTGTGCGGATCCAAGGGATCAAGACATCATCGACCTCACCCTTGCTGCGCAAGGGGAATACTGTGTTATAGTCACAATAGCCTTGAATGTGCCTAAAACGAAAGATAGAGAGCACAGACGGATCTCTGCACAGCGGCTTCAAACGTTGATAGCGTTCTGCTCACAGCTGCAAATGACTTGATTCAAATTGGATCTGGAGCGTCTTGAAGTCGCCTACAATAAGCAATTTAGATTGCACGATTTCATAAAGAATTGACGACACAGCGTTGGTTTGAACGAACGGTACTATGGCAGCCACTATAGTCTTAGAACACAAGATAGGAAGAGTTACGAGTTGGGAATGACTCCCAGCTCCTACAAACCCCAAGAGCCGAGGTACAGTGATGTGGAACAGTGCCACACTGTCCCCAACCATGAAGGGTCTCGAAACTACCCTCCACAAGGGCCTACACCAAGAGAAATGTTACACTACACAAAGTAATGCAACTATTCTCACTATCTTAAAGTTTACCCTTTTGGAGAGCTTCGAAATCACTTGATTCTTGAAACCAAGGCTCTGGTTCTTCAAGGTAAATTCTTCCTTGAGTTCTTGGAAGTCTGCTGCGCACACCTGCGACACGCCGAACGTTCCACACACGACAAAATAGAAAACCGCACACGACACGCAAACGACGACGTGACACGCGACTAGCTATAACTCGCTATTGACTCGACACACACATTCAAAATTATGCCTCATCATTCACATACTATTGTAAGCATAAATATATATATTATTTCATGCCCTCATACCATTCCATGCACACACGCATGCACGCACACGGACAACAAGCCGAGTGCAAACCGTAGGGTTGGCCTTAGGATCTTGCTCTCTCTCAGTTCAGAGCCATCCCAGCCAGCTTGCAACACTTCCAATGCTACTGCTCCACCAGCCTCTTGGTCATCATGTCAGTTGGCTGCCTTGTCGTCTTCACATAGTGCAACTCAACTTCACCCGCGGCCACCATGCTCCTCGTCCAATGCCACTTCACCCTCATGTGCTTGGTGAGACCATGCAACACAGGGTTCTTAGCAAGAGCAATGGCACCTTGGCTATCGCAGTAGAGTGGGGTAGGTCCTTGCTGCTCCTCCCCCAATTCAGCCAACAAACGCCGCTGCCACACAATCTCCCGTACGGCACGGAAGAGTGCCATGTACTCGGACTCCACCGAGCTCAATGCTTGATCCACCTGCTTCTTGCTCTCCCAAGCAGTTGGGCCTCCACCAACACAGCAAATGAACCCTCCAACACTTGTCATGTCCTCTGGTTCAGAAGCATAAGAAGCATCCGAGAATGCTGTGAGGAACAAACGCCCGGGTTCAACACCATCCGCGCCCTTTAGGCGCCTTTGCGCCGCCGCCGAATATTGCAGCCCAATGGTCGGTGTTTGGCCAAGATACTTGGCCACCCTCGTTCCAGCTGCTACCTGCTCCTCATTAGGGCATTGAACAACCCTAGCCAACTGTCCGGTAGCAAACGCGACGTCCGGTCGGGTGTTTACCGCCGCGTACATGAGGCTGCCCACCAACGAGTGAAAACGGCGCCTCTCCTCTTCACCAACGCTCTCCTCCTCTGGTCCCTTCACACACTTGAACCCAGAGGGAAAGGGTGTAGCCACATGGCCTTCACTCTGCCCAAAATTGGCAGCCAATGCCTCCAGGTACTTCCGTTGATGCACCCGCATGCACCGCTTCTCCACATCGCGTTCAATGTGAAGCCCGAGGTAGAAGCTCACGTCACCAAGGGCCTTGCACTTGAACTTGTCTTGAAGCTTCAGCATCACCTCCTTCACAACGTCAGAGGAGGGTGAGAAAATGAGGATGTCATCCACATAAACCACCATGAAACTCCTCTGCTCCCCCTCGCCAAGCATGAACAAGGAATGATCGGCGGATGAAGGAGTGAAGCATATCTCCTCCAAAACTCCTCGCAGCTTCAAGTACCACTGCCTAGGGGCCTGCTTCAGTCCATAAAGGGCCTTCTTCAGCCTCAGAACTCTGCCACTACCATCATCAAACCCCTCTGGCTGCGCCATAAAAATCTCTTCCTCAAGGACGCCGTTGAGGAATGCCGTTGTGACATCCATTTGTTTCACCACCCATCCTTTGATGGCAGCTCCCGCGAGTAGGGTTCTCAGCGTCGTCGGCTTCACCACAGGAGCAAACAACTCCTTATAGTCCACCTTCTCCTTCTGCTGGTACCCCTTCGCCACAAGCCTAGACTTGTAGCGCTCGATCTTGCCGTCGGCGTCGGACTTGATCTTGAAGAGCCACTTGGACGTAATCGCCTTACGCCCCTCTGGTAGCTCCACCAATTCCCACGTGCCGTTCTCCTCAATGCTCTTCAGCTCACTCTCCATTGCCTTCTTCCACTCCTCAGCATCACTACTCTCCAAGGCCTCCTTGAGAGTTGCTGGTTCCCCCGGCATCTCCACCGGAGAGAAGAACGCGAAGGCACACTCCTCGTAGTCACTCTCCTTGTCATCTCCAACTATAAGTGCCACTCCGGCCAAGGCTGACTTGGCTGGCTTTCCCAGTGCATCATAGGTCAGCCTATTAGGGGCTTGAATTCTCCTCTTGCCCCTTCCTTCCTCCTCAGCTGCAGGGACATGAAGGCCTTGGCGTTGCTGCGGGGTGACTCGGATCCGTGGAGCACTCGGAGTGCGAGAAGGAAGTGTCGGTGCACGCTCGCTCACTTGCTGCACCTCCTCCTCTTCTTCCTCTGCATCCTTGGCCTCCTCTCCCCCATTCACAAGGGAAGATTGCCTTGTGGTGGTGCTGCCGCTGCTCAGCTCCAAGGGCAGCTCCACATGCTCCAAACCGGAACTCTTCACCTCCCCAAACCGCATGCCTATCTTCGCCTCATTCTCAGCCTTCCAATCCTTGTGCATCAGATTCTCCATGAATTTGCAGTCCCTGCTCACCAAGAATTTCTTGTGAATGGGTCCCAAAGAAGCCACCCCTTGCTGTTTTGAGCCATGCCCAAGTGCACAGCCCATATCGCCTTGGCACCGAGCTTGTTGTGCCGAAGATGCTTAGGCACGAGCGCCATGCACATGCACCTGAAAACCCGAAGCATATCCACCTTTGGCTTCCTTCCAATCCACTCCACATAGGGCACCCATTTGTCTGCTCCCACATGAGTCAAGGCTCTGTTCTTGGCTAGACACACACGCCGCACCGCATCAGGCCAGAAATATTCGGGTAGCCCGGCTTCAATGAGCAACCCACGCGCCGTCTCCATGATTGTCCGGTTCGCTCGCTCGGCGATGCCGTTCATTGCAGGGGAGTATGGCATGGTAAGGGAGTGCCTTATGCCATTCTTCTTCAGCCACAATGAGAACTCTTTGCTCAGGAACTCTCCCCCTCGATCGGTGCGAATTGCCTTCACTAACCGGTCTTGTTGCCGCTCCACCATCGGCAACCAATCGGTCTTCACCGTTTCAGCCACGTCACTCTTCTTGGACAGCACGTACACCCAAGTCATGCGAGTGTAGCCGTCCACAATGGTGAGAAAGTACTCAGCTCCAGCAGCTCCAAGCTTCAGGGGGCCCACCACGTCCATCACCACCTCATCAAGTGGTGCCTTAGCCGTTGCCTCCGAACTAGAGAACGGGTAACGGGTGAACTTGGCTTGCATGCACGTTGGGCAGCCAAGTACCTCATCGGGCTCCCCCTTCACACGTATGTCAGCAACCATCTCATTCTTCACTAGCTGCTGCAAGATGGGCAGGGCCACATGCCCCATTCGCCGATGCAAGGTGAGCCAATCACACTCCCCCGTAGCCGAAGTCGGATTGGAGAATGCCGCACTCGCAATAGTGCCCCACATGTTCTCTCCGTACTCCTCCTCCGCTGCTGCCTTGGGGTTCTCTTCATCCTTGTGCTGCTTCTTGGCTGTTGCACCACTCTCCTCGTGTTCACCGAGCTTGCTGGTCACTCCAAGATTGCACTTCTTGGACTCAATCTCCTTAGCGCGACCGTTCACGCCATCGCCGCTACCAACCGCTTCACCCTTGGTGCCGATGCTTGCTGCCACTTGCCTCTCCTTAGGCATGGGGACCATAGGGATTTGCCACATCTCGTTGTAGACATCCCTATCCTCGTGAAGGTCCCAAAGAATCCGCTCCCCAAGCCTCGCGGTGTAGGTCTTAGCTCCCTTCGAGCTCGTGTCCATGCCGGCCTTTTGCAACCGCCGCATGGAAATCAGGTTCGCAGCAAGGTTGGGCACCCAAAGCACGTTCTTGAGGCCCACCATCTTCCCATCAGCACCCTTGAACATGGCCTTGCCCATGCCTTTCACCTCTGCTCGCTGCCCCAAAGCCGATGTCACATGCTTCACCGGTGACGGCTCAAGTTCGGTGAGCAAGTCCGCACGAGGTGTCATGCTATAGGTAGCGTCGCTATCGATCACCCAATAGTCCAGGGAGTGTAGGGTGACCTTCCCCACCGCTGCTGGCTCCTCAAAGCTTTCATCCTTCTCTGGACCAGCCGGTGCTTGCGTGGACACGAAGAAGAATTGACCCGGGAAGCGATCGTCCCTCGACTCGCTCTCGTTGCCGGCACTCTTCATACTTGCAGCACCACCTCCGCGACCGCCACGGCCTCCACGGCCTCTTCCTCTCCCTCCTCCTGCTCCTCTACCCTCTTGGCCTTGAGCAGGAGTCCATCCATCAGGGAGCTTGTAGCAATCGCACCACATATGTCCGCTCTTGTGACAATAGTGGCACTCGCCGTCGAATCGACCGCGACCGCGTCCGTAGCTCTTGTTGTCGCTGCCGTATCCACCACTCCCGCGGCCTCCACTGAAGTTGTTGCTGCCAAATCTGCTTCCCCCTCGTCCTCTGCCCCTTCCACAGCCATACCCTCGGCCAATGCTTGCTGCCCCGGGGCCATCCGCACTCGCCAACTCACGGCGGCGGAAGTCCTCTTGAAGGATCGCTCGCTTCACGTCTTTAAGCGAGAGGCGGTGCAAGTCACGATTGAGGTTGATGATGAGCGAGGACCATGACTCTGGGAGTAAGGCCAGCAACTTGGTCTTCTTTTGGAGCTCACTGTAGTTCAAATCAGCTCCCTCAAGCCGCGTCAACAAGTCGAAGAATTTTTGCACCCCTTCTTCAACCGCTTCGTCTTCTTCAATTCGTAGTGCCGCCATTTGCCGTTCCAACACCACCGCTACCGCCGCTGTTGTAGGAGCATGTACACCCTTGAGAGCAGCCCATGCCTTTGGTCCCTTCTCTGGTTCACGCTGGAATGGCTTGATGTGACGGATCTGGCTGCTCCCCAACGCTTGCCCAAGTAGGAGATAGCCTTGTGCGCTCTTCGGCACCCACGGGCTCTTCTCCGGGTCGTTCTTGGGGCGCTTCTCCGTTCCTTCCATCACCTCCAGCAGGTCATAATGGTCAAAGATGTTCTCCATCTTGAAGGACCATTCAGCAAAGTTGTCGCCGTTGAACTTGTCAAGCCCAAACACCCTAGGTTCATCCCTAGGTGGGCCAAGACTTGGTTGCACGGGCGCCATGGCTGAATCACGGGGTTGGCCTTGAGTTTGAGCTTCTCCACTGCCACCAGCACCTCTGCCACCCCTTTCCTCAGGTCCAGCCATTGTCGAAACTTCTCCAAGGGGCTCTGATACCACTTGTTATAGTTACAATAGCATTGAATGTGCCTAAAACGAAAGATAGAGAGCACAGACGGATTTCTGCACAGCGGCTACAAACGTTGATAGCGTTCTGCTCACAGCTGCAAATGCCTTGATTCAAATTGGATCTGGAGCGTCTTGACGTCGCCTACAATAAGCAATTTAGATTGCACGATTTCATAAAGAATTGACGACACAGCGTTGGTTTGAACGAACGGTACTATGGCAGCCACTATAGTCTTAGAACACAAGATAGGAAGAGTTACGAGTTGGAAATGACTCCCAGCTCCTACAAACCCCAAGAGCCGAGGTACAGTGATGTGGAACAGTGCCACACTGTCCCCAACCATGAAGGGTCTCGAAACTACCCTCCACAAGGGCCTACACCAAGAGAAATGTTACACTACACAAAGTAATGCAACTATTCTCACTATCTTAAAGTTTACCCTTTTGGAGAGCTTCGAAATCACTTGATTCTTGAAACCAAGGCTCTGGTTCTTCAAGGTAAATTCTTCCTTGAGTTCTTGGAAGTCTGCTGCGCACACCTGCGACACGCCGAACGTTCCACACACGACAAAATAGAAAACCGCACACGACACGCAAACGACGACGTGACACGCGACTAGCGATAACTCGCTATTGACTCGACACACACATTCAAAATCATGCCTCATCATTCACACACTATTGTAAGCATAAAATATATATTATTTCATGCCCTCATACCATTCCATGCACACACGCATGCACGCACACGGACAACAAGCCGAATGCAAACCGTAGGGTTGCACCAACAGACTGTGGTGTAACGCGTGTAGTCGTCAACGACCAGCAGAAAGTAGCGCTCGCGGCCCTGTCCACTGATGCGGGCTGGGCCCCACACATCCATGTGGAGAGTCTGCAGGGGAGCAGTCGTCGGGGGAAACGAGGAGGAGTGAGGAGCGGCGCGTGTCAGAATCCCAACCACTAAACCATTGGGATAAAAGGGCTTGTTAAGTAGCGGGTCAGTGCGCCCATAACCCCCCAGGCCAACACGCCTGTAACCCTTCCCTAGGATCAATCGGGGATCACCAGTGGACCTCTAACACCCCCCCGCACTGGGATGCCCGAAGTGCACACACCGGGATTCGAACCCGAGACCTTCGCTCTGATACCATGTCAGAATCCCAACCACTAGACCATTGGGATAAAAGGGCTTGTTAAGTAGCGGGTCAGTGCGCCCATAACCCCCCAGGCCAACACGCCTGTAACCCTTCCCTAGGATCAATTGGGGATCACCAGTGGACCTCTGACAGCGCGCTGCCGCCCCTTGACGCAAGGAAGACAGGGCGGGGCAGGCGAGGGCGGGAGGGGAGGGAGAGACCTAGGAAGACCAGAGACAAGAAGACGGGAGTGCATGCCACGAAGGTGTGGCAAGGATGGGTGACCGAGGCGGTGGTGCCACAGAAGAGTCTGGTGCGACAGGAGGCGACACGAGCAAGAGGCGGCTACCTGACCTGATGCGGACACCTGAGCAGACGCAGCTACCTGAGGAGGTTCGGTAGCGAGTGTGTACAGACTCGACCCTGGCCGACGAGTGAACGTGGCCAAGTGACACCCGTCCGTGTGCACGTGCAGATCAACACACGCTGACCCCTAGGAGTGGTGGTAGTGACCATCGCATCCTGGAGGGAAGCGGTCACCAAGTTCGTAGAGAACGAGGGGAGTTTAAGACCTGACAGTGAGCCGGACGGAAAAGCCGGACACGGGAGGACATTGGAGGAACGGGCCACAACCGGGCCCCCAGAGGGGTCAGCGAGTCTGACCAGGACAGGTGCAGGGAGAGGAGTGAGGGTGGTGTTGTCACAAAAGAAACAGCGCGAGGCGTCCGAGTCCAACGTGAAGGTGTGCAAGGCCTCAGCAGACGCAGTACCAGGGAGATTACCAGACTCACTAGCACCTAGAGCAGCAGCCGCTATACCTGGGTCAGGTGACACACACCGGTAATAGTCACCCTCAGCACAGCAGACAAAGCATACATAGCAGAAAGAATAGCATCATAGTCTAGGTCAAAGATAGCAACTCCAGACCTAAGCAAATCTGCCCAGCGAGGGCTATCGACGTCGTCACCAAACTCAGCACGCCAAGCGTCGTTGAGGCGGGAGAAGCAGCGGTGCTGAGTGTGAAGCTTCCCGTATGCCTGACCAGCACGGACACCCGTGCGAATGACATACGGGCAGCTATCACTACCCCCAGACGTCCCACGCTGAAACAACCACTCACAGAGCTGCTGGGGCGACTGAGTCTCGCTCCGACGCTGCTGCTGCTGCCGCTGGCCACCACCAGGGTCTCCACGCCGCGGTCCAGTCCTACCGCCAGCAGTCCCACCACCTCCACTGCCGCCACTGCCACCACTGCCTCCACTGTTGCCACCAGAGTCCCCACTCCCGCCACCAGTCCCACCGCCGCCACCACCTCCACCGCCTCCACCACCTCCACTGCTGCCCCCACCACCACTCCCGCTGCCACGTCTGCCACCACCGCTGCCACCTCCACCACCCCTGCCACCCTTGCCCTTGCTGCTGCGGCACTTTGCACTAGCAAAAGCAGCCCCGACGTCCTCAGCAACAGAGACGTCTGCAGCAGCAGCAGAGGTGTAGGAGGGGGCAAGGGGGGAGGGGGGGCACCTCTCAACGAAGGGTGGGCGCGGAGTGCCACGAGCAGCACCTACAGCAACTGCACTAGTCTCAGCTGCGAGGAGATGCTGCTCGAGGAGGTCAACAGTGAGGGAGGTGGGGTCAGGGGAGAGAAAGTGGTCCCTGACAGAGCGAAGAGAGTCAGGGAGGCGAGTGACTATGAAGTAGAGGGTGATGAACATCGGGGGCTGGATCCTTTCAAGGAACTCAGCAGGGACGGAAGTGCCGTAGCGAGTGACGCTAGTGCGCAGGTGGGAAAGAAGGTCCTCTATTGTGGAAAAAGCTAACAGCTCGGGGAACAGGTAGGGCAGTAGTAGTCGGCCTAGTGCAGCAGTGGCAGGCGAGGAGTAGCGAGTGACTACAGCGTCGTACAAGGCCTCTGCTGTCCTGTGCTGTCCGAAGTGAGTGCATTCGGCAAACGGCAGGTGGTTGCGAATGGCTAAGTGGGCAGCAGCGTCACGAGTAAGCCACTGTGAGCGAGTCGCACTGTCAGCTGTGGCGGGAGGGGCAGTAGCAGCACCTGACGCGAGGTCAAACAGCAACACACGGTCCTTAGAATCGCTCAGTAGGTACAGCTGCAGGTCATCGAGCCACGTGTCAAACTGAACTGGTCTGCTCTCATGATCAAACGCGAGAACTCGAAGCGAAGCCATAATGGCACAGCACGCAAGAGCATCAGTAGCAGCATTAGAAGCAGCAATAGCAGCAGTAGCAGTAGCAGCAGTAGGAGCAGCAGTAGCAGCAGTAGCAGTAGGGCGACGGGTCGCGACGGGCGACGGGCCTAGGGCGACGGGTCGCGACAGCGAAGGGCGACGGGGGGCCAAGGGGCTGTGAGCCTAGGGCGACGGGGCCGTGGGGCCAGGAGCAAAGGGGGTTGGGGGCCAAGGGGCCGGGGGCCTAGGTCGTGGGCGACGGGGGGGCCGCGGGGCCGTGCTAGGGGCGACGGGCGACGGGGGGCCGCTGGGCCGTGCTAGGGGAGACGGGTGACGGGGGGGCCGCGAGGCTGTGCTAGGGGCTACGGGCGACGGGGGCCGCGGGGTCGTGCTAGGGGCGACGGGCGACGGGGGGGCGCGGGGCCGTGCTAGGGGCGACGGGCGACGGGGGCCGCGGGGCCGTGCTAGGGGCGACGGGCGACTGGGGGGGCCGTGCTAGGGGCGACAGGTGATGCCAATGGGCGACGGGCCTAGGGGCAACACGAGGGCTGCAGAGGGCTGTTAGCGGGGTAGCGCTGTGGTGGGCCCAGGAGGAAAAAACGGTCCTAGCGGAGGACCTGCTCTGATACCATGTCAGAATCATAATCGAGAATGAATGAACTATGAAACAGTTGGGTACAAGTACTAACCCTAATTGGGTTGTACCCCTTATGGGCTACCCCATTACAGCCTACACAATGTAAGCTATATATAAGTTTGACAGCACCTACGTCGACGAGGTTCCTCCTCCTGGGGTGAACATAGTCGATGGCATGTGGATTTTCATAGTGAAGCAGCCGCCGGGTTCTCCGCCTGCCTTCAAGGCGCGTTACGTTGCTCGAGGTTTCAGTCAGCGGCAGGGGGTCGACTTCTTCCAGAATTTCTCACCCACCCCAAAGATGACTACTCTTTGGGTGCTGCTGCACGTTGCAACACAGCGTGACTACGAGCTGCACTCCCTCGACTTCTCCACTGCTTTCCTGCAGGGCAACCTTCACGAGGAGATCTGACTGCGCCGCCCACCTTGCTTCACTGGGTCGTTTCCTGCGAGTACCCAGTGAAGCCTCCGACGGCCAGTCTACGGTCTCCGCCAAGCACCCCGAGAGTGGCACGACACACTGAGGACTACACTTGCGGCTCTTGGGTTTACTCCTTCCTCTGCTGACCCGTCGCTGTTTCTACGCACCGACACTAACCTGCCGCCGTTGTACGTCGACGACTTGGTTTTTGCTACTGCTGACACGGAGGCGCTGGCCCTAGTGAAGGCGGAGCTGCAGGAGAGACACACCTGCACTGACTTGGGTGAGCTCCGTAGCTATCTTGGCTTGCAGATCACCCGGGACAGAGCACGGCGCACCATCACCCTGACTCAGTCACACATGGTGCACCAGGTCCTTCAGTGCTTCGGCTTCCAGTTCTCCTCGCCACAGCCCACTCCTCTGTCTACCGGCCACTCGCTCTCAGCTCCACGTTCGGGCGAGTCTGTAGAGCCAAGTGGTCCATACCCAGAGCTTGTGGGTTGCCTCATGTACCTGATGACGTGCACACGACCTGACCTCGCGTACCCTCTCAGCCTCCTGGCTCGCTACGTGGCTCCCGGTAGACACCGAAAGGTGCACTTGATACTGTTAGTAGTTGTACCCAACTCATTCATAGTTTATTCATTCCTGCACAATTATTCTGACAAGCTCTGCCTCATAGGAGGAGAGGGAGACTGCAGACGACCGGGTGGAGCGCCAGCTGACAGTTCCGCTCCCAAGCGTGAAGCAGTAGCCTTGGGAGGAGCGTCGATCGGTCTTGTCATCAGCCCAGGAGGAGTCTGTGTACCTTTCCAGTCGAGGAGGAGAAACCGGTGAGGACATGAGACTTGGTTTCCTGCAGATAGCGCAGCACCCACTTTGCCGCTTTCTAGTGAAGGTCAGTGAAGCTTCCAGGAGCCACATAGCGAGAGAGGACACTAACAGGGTATGCCAGATCAGGCCAGGTGCACGTCATGGCGTACATGAGGGACCCAATAATTTCCGGGTATGGCTCAGTGCAGGCCTTTGGTGTGGGGACAGCTGGAGCGGTGAGGAGGTGCTGTAGTGGCAGCGCAGTGTGTCAAATTACAATCTTACTTGTAGGCTATAGTGGGGTACTCCTTATGGGGTACAACACTTCTAGGGTTAGTACTTGTACCCCAACTCTTGCTTATCCAATCATTCTTGCACAGTTATTTTGACATGGTATTCAGAGCAGGAAACATGTTAGGTTTTTAGGGCCCACCGATAATTCCGCTCTCTCCTGCGTGAAGCGCCCTTGCGCTGTCCGGCCCTGCTCGCTCAGTGTTGGGCTGCCCTGCAGCTACTCGCACTGCCTGCCCTAGCGCGCTGCCCAGCTGTCACGCGCGCCCCTCCTGCCCGCAAGCAGCTACTGCCTCGCGCGCCCCTACTGCCCGCGAGCAGCCCTTGCCTCGCGCGCCCCTACTACCCGCGAACGGCCCTTGCCTCGCGCGCCCTACTGCCCGTGAGCAGCCCCTGCCCCGCGTGCCCCTGCTGCAGGCGAGCAGCCCTTGCCCCACGCGCCACTGCTGCCCACGAGCAGCCCTTGCCCCGCGCGCCCCTGCTGCCTGCGAGCAGCCCCTGCCCTGCGCGCCCCTTCTGCCCACGAGCAGCCTCTGCCCTAGCACGCCCCAGCAGCCCAGCGCGCACCGCAGCCCTAAGCGCGTCAGCGCGCCCCGCAAGCCAGCGCGCCACGCTGCTTAGCGCGCCAACGCGCCCCGCAGCCTAGCGCGCCAGTGCGCCCCGCAGCCTAGCGCGCCAGCGCGCCCCGCTGCTAAGTGCGCCGGCGCGCCCTGCAGCCCTACTCACGCCAGCGCGCCCCACTACGAAGCGCGCCGGCGCGCCCCGCAGCCCTAAGCGCACCAGCGCGCCCTACAGCTAAGCGCGCCAGTGCGCCCCGCAACCCTAAAAGCGCCAGCGCGCCCTGCTGCCCAACGCGCCGCTGCTGCATGAGCTACTGCTACTACTACGGCTGCTACTACTTCTACTGCTGCTGCTGCTCGTGATGCCACTGCTGGCACTACTGCTGTTACTGCGCTAGCCTGTGCCCTGCTGTCCACGTACTATACTGGCCTCCACAGTCACTACAACAGTCGCTACTACTGCCCTTGCGCAGCTGCTACTGACTGCCACTGCCTGTCATGGCCACTATCATGGTAGTCGCAGTGGCTAGGGATGGACAGCAGCTGCCACTGCCTCACGTGGACACGCTATCCCCGCAGCAGCTTTGCGAGTGGGTTCTTCAGCGAGCCCGTCCCGGTGGTGGAGGCTTCGGTTTTCTGCGTACTGCACAAAGGAGGCAGCAGAGTCAGCAAGAGACCTTCTCCCCGCAGCTGCTTATTGAGTTGGTTTCTCAGCGATGTGTCACTGGTTCTATAGAGGCTGTTGCTCTAGGTGCTAGTGAGTCTGCTACCGCTCCAGGTGCTAGTGAGTCTGCTGCAGCTTTAGGTGCTCGTGCGTCTCCCGCCACAGGTCCTGCCTCAGCTGAGGCCTAGCACACTTTCACACTTAGCTCAGGCGTGTCACGTTGCTTCTTTCATGACTGCACCACACTCACACCACTTGCTGCAGCGGTACCAGTCTCACTGGCTGACCCCATTGGGGGCCCAGTAGTCGCACGAGCCTCCACTGTACTCTCGTATCCAGCAGTCCCTCTAGTTCTCTATCAGGTCTCGACAAACTTGGTGAGCAACGCTGCCATTCAGGATGTCTGGGTTGATACCTTTATTCCTGGAGGGCAGCGTGTGGCGATCTGTACGTGCTCCTGGACTGGCCGTCACCTTGCTACATTCACTCAACGGCCTGGGTCTAGTCTGTACACACTGACCACTGCGTCTGCACAGGTGGCTGAGGCAGGTCAGGTGGCTGCGTCGAGTCAGGTGTCTACGTCTGGTCAGCTTGTAGCGTCTTGCTCGTGTCGGGTACTCTCCCACCAGAATCTCCTCTGGCACCACCGCCTCGGTCACCCCTCCCTGCCGTGTCTCCACAGCATGCACTCCCATCTCCTTGTCTCTGGCCTTTCCAGGTCCCTGCCCTCCCTCCCGCGCTCGCCTGCCCTGCCGTGCCTTCCCTGCGTCGAGGGGCGGCAGCGCGCCGCTCCTCACTCCTCCGAGTTTCCTCTGACCATTGCTCCTTTGCAGACTCTCCACATGGACGTTTGAGGCCCGGCCCCCATCGGTGGAACGGACCAGGAGCGCTACTTCCTGCTGGTTGTTGACGACTATACACGCTACACCACTGTCTTCCCCTTGCGGCGCAAGGCGGACGTCAGCGGTGTTTTGGTCCCCTGGATCCGTGCTACTCGTTGCCAGCTGCGCGAGCGGTTTCGTCAGGACTTCCCAGTCCTGCGTCTGCACTCTGACAGGGGCGGTGAGTTCTCTTTTGACCTCCTTGCGGAGTTATGTCGAGACGAGGGCATGCGCCAATCGTTCACACTTCCGGCCTCTCCTCGGAAAAATGGGATTTCTGAGCATCGCATTGGCTTGATCATGGAGGTTGCTCGTACCTCCATGATCCATTCGGCTGCTCCCCATTTTCTGTGGCCGTTTGCGGTCCGATACGCAGCGCATCAGCTCAACCTTTGGCCCCATGTCTCTGAGCCAGAGACCTCGCCCACACTCCGGTGGACGGGGAAGGTTGTCGATGCGTCGGTGTTTCGGGTCTGGGGCGCGCTCTCCCTTGTTCGCGATGCCAAAGCAAGCAAGCTCTCCTCTCGCACTCTTCGTTGTGTTTTTCTTGGCTTCCCCACCGACGCTCCGCCCTGGCAGCTCTACCACCCGTGCTCGCGTCGAGTCTTCTCCTCCCAGGACGTCACCTTTGACGAGTCTGTCTGTTTCTACAGGCTACACCCGCACGCGTCCCACCCGGTCCCCCTAGCGCCTCTCTTCCTGGTACCAGTCCCCCCCCCCCCGGTAGACCCCCTTCCCCCACAGGGTCCTGCTCCCTCAAGTGTGTCTCAGGTAGACTCACCCCCCTTGGTTGAGCCTTCGGAGATCTCTTCTGACTCCTCTGGCCCATGTGAGGGGGGTGACCCCGCCGCTGACGACACGGCGGCCACTCGCCGCTCTCCACGCTTGGAGACCCCCCCCTGGTTTTCCGCCTCGGCCGTCTTCACCACCTCCGCAGCCTCCTGCTATGGACTCTGGAGCTGAGACTACTGGTGCTGAGCCTGGGGGTGAGGTTATGGGGGTGGTGAGACAGAGGGTGAGGGTTCTGGGGGTGCTGCGACTAGGGGTGCTGACTTTGGGGGTGTTGCGAGTCCTAGTGGCGGTGGAGCTGTGGGTGACCCGGTTGGAGGTCCTGGTGCTAGACAGCCACAGCATCCTGGTCTAGTCGAGACGCTCTCGCCGCAGCAGATTCGTGCGTGGATCATTCGGCGAGAGAGTCCTGGTGGTGGAGGGTACGGTCCTGCTGGTGCTGGAGCTGCTAGTCCTAGAGGAACTGCTGGTGCTGGAGGTGCTGGAGGTACTGCTGGAGGTGCTGGAGGTGCTGCTGGTGCTGGAGGTACTGCTGGAGGTGCTGCTGGTGCTGGAGGTACTAGAGGTGCTGCTGGTACTGGAGGTACTGCTGGAGGAGCTGGAGGTGCTGCTAGTGCTGGAGGTACTAGAGGTGCTGCTGGTGCTGGAGGTGCTGGAGCTACTAGTCCTGGAGGTACTGGAGGTGCTGGTGGTGCTGTAGGTGCTGGAGCTACTAGTCCTGGAGGTTCTACTAGTACTGGAGGTGCTAGAGCTGCTAGTCCTAGAGGTCCAGCTGGTGCTGGAGGTGCTGGTGCTGCTCGTGCTGGAGGTGCTGGAGGTCCAGCTGGTGCTGGAGGTGCTGGTGCTGCTCGTCCTGGAGGTGCTCGTACTGGAGGCACTGGAGCTGTTGGAGCTGGTGGTGCTGCTGGTGCTAGAGGTGCTGGTGCTGCTGGTGCTGAAGGTGCTAGAGGTGCTACTGGTACTGGAGGTGCTGGAGGTGCTACTGGTGCTGGAGGCGCTAGAGCTGGAGGTACTAGAGGTGCTAGAGCTGCCGAAGCAGGTGGTGCTGCTGGTGCTGGAGGTGCTAGAGGTGCTACTGGAGCTGCAAGCACTAGAGGTGCTGGAGGTACTGCTGGTGCTCGAGGTGCTGGCGCTGCCGGAGCTCGTGGTGTTGCTGGTGCTGGAGGTGCTGGAGGTGCTACTAGAGCTGCTGGTGCTGGAGGTGCTGGTGCTGCTGGTGTTGGACGAGCTGGAGCTGCTGGTACTGCCCCGCGCCGACTGTTTTTTTACCCACAGCCGCACTCGTCCCTGCCGCCGCCTGACTCAGTCCTTCGCCAGGTTCTTAGTCTCCCGTCTTCCACTGGCCTCACTCCACCTTTCCTATGTCCAGCGACAGACCAGTCTCAGCCACAGCTACTGCCTGGCTCCCCGCTGCCTGTACTGCTCCTCACACTGAGGTGAATGAGTCCCTGACTGAGTGTCGTGAGCCTGAGACTCGTGCTTCCACACCTGTTGGTGCTCGTCGTGTCGCCCGTCCTCGTCCTCCCGCTGTCCCAGGCACTCACGGTATGGCACTTCGTCCTTCCTCTGTTCCATAGCGTGTTGTCCTGCCTGAGCCTCCTGTGTCCTCTCTTCTGCACGTTCCTGACCCTGAGTCCGACCTTGCTCATGTTGCCATTCCTACTGTCACTCGTCTCCTCGCTCCTATCATCGCTGACCCTGACTTTGAGTCTACTGCTGCGTTTGCCCTAGTCACTGAGCTAGTCGACTTTGCAGCTAGGAGTCGTCTCGACTACGTCGCGAGTCTTGTTACTGAGTCTGGGTCTGTCTTGTGAGAATAGTAGGCGAGAATGGTGGACTAGGAAAAGGGAAGGGGTAAAATGTAGAATGTCGAGAGAAATTTGTACCCCCTAAGGCTAAACCCACTATAGCCTAGACAACTATAAACACATAAACTAAGCCTAGATATAACTAAGCATATATGTTTGACACACCCCCATAGGCGAAGTGGGGGATAGCCAGAACAAGCAATGGTCACAAGACCAGTCAAGAGAAGAAGCAAAGCAAAGCAAGCTCAGGGTGGATCACAAAGTCACCACACAGTCCGAGCACAAGCAAAGGGCCACAAGGCCAGTTCACATGCAGAGTTATATAAAGAGAACAAATAATACAGTGATCATACCCTAACAAGTGCAAGCATGCAGGTATATAGATAGATCACAGTACAGGCAGAGTCAGGCAGAAAGTAAGTGAGGCAACGTAGGCACAAGGCCTAACACAGTAACAAAGCGCTGATGGTCACCAGGCGGAAGTGCCTTGGTGAAGACATCAGCAGTGTTGGCCCGAGTGGCCACGTACGCTAGACGAAGCTGACCACGCTGCTGCAACTCTCGAGCAAGGAAGTATCGCAGAGCGATGTGCTTCGTTCTGTGCTCCAGTCTATGCTCCTGACACAAGGCTATCATGGCCTTGTTGTCTACGTACAGGACTGGAGGCGAACGAGGCTGCTCTCCCAAGTCGGTCAGCAAGTAGGTGAGCCAGCGTAGCTCCTGAGCAGCCATGGCTCCGGCGTAGATCTCAGCCTCACAGCTGGAGCTGAGAACTGAAGACGAGTGGGTAGACCGCCAAGAAACCGAGCCGGACCCAAGGTTGAAGGTGTAACCCTGCGACGACCGCTGCGTAGCTGAGTCGTCAACCCAGGAGGCGTCTGCGTGACCAGTGAGGACAACAGGACCCCGTCCTCCAAGCACAAGCCCCATGCCCGACGTACTGCACAAGTAACGCAGTACCCTCTTCACAGCATCCCAGTGCACCTTTCGGTGCCTACCGGGAGCCACGTAGCGAGCCAGAAGGCTGAGAGGGTACGCGAGGTCAGGTCGAGTACAAGTCATCAGGTACATGAGGCAACCCACAAGCTCTGGGTACGGACCACTCGGCTCTACGGACTCGTCCGAAGGTGGAGCTGAGAGCGAGTGGCTGGTAGACAGAGGAGTGAGCTGTGGCGAGGAGTACTGGAAGCCGAAGCGCTGAAGGACCAGGTGCACCATGTGTGACTGAGTCAGTGTGATGGTGCGCCGTGCTCTGTCCTGGGTGATCTGCAGGCCAAGGTAGCTGCGCAGTTCACCCAGGTCAGTGCAGGTATGTCTCTTCTGCAGCTCGGACTTCACTAGGGTCAGTGCCTCAGTGTCAGCCGTGGCAAAGACGAGGTCGTCGACGTACACTAGGACGTAGAAGGGCGGCACCGAGGTGTCAGTGCGTAGAAACAACGACGGGTCTGCTGTAGAAGGAACAAACCCAAGAGCCGCAAGTGTAGTCCTGAGTGTGTCGTGCCACTCGCGAGGCGCCTGGCGGAGACCGTAGACAGGCCGGCGGAGGCTCCACTGGGTACCTGTAGGAAACAACCCAGTGAAACCAGATGGTCGGCGCAGCCAGATCTCCTCGTGCAGGCTGCCCTGCAGGAAAGCAGTACTGAAGTCCAGGGAGTGTAACTCGTAGTCACGCTGAGCAGCTACGTGCAGCAACACCCGAAGAGTAGTCATCTTCGGGGTGGGGGAGAAGGTCTGGCAGTAGTCAACTCCCTATCGCTGACTGAAACCTCGAGCAACGTAACGCGCCTTGAAGGCAGGCGGAGAACCCGGTGGCCGCTTCACCCTGAAGATCCACATGCCATCGACTATGTTCACCCCAGGTGGGGGAACCTCGTCGACGTAAGTGCCTGTGGACTTCCAGGATGCCATCTCGGCATCCATTGCTGCCTGCCACTGAGAGGAGTAAGGACCCGTAATCGCCTCTGCGTAATAGCGCGGGGTCGGGATGTCAGGAGCATCCGGGTTTCCCTCAGGGGCAAGCAGCAAGGAGGCGAAACGAGGTACAGCAGCTGCAAGACACTCAAAGTCCTCCTGCCTGTCCTCAAGGACGTCCGTGCCAAGAGCACACTCACCCCCGACGGACGGAGGACTGGCAAGCACAAACTCAGCAACTAGAGCAGAGGCGTAGTCGAGACGGCAGGCAGCAGCAAAGTCAAGTAGCTCAGCAACGAGAGCAGAAGCAGCAACAGACTCAAAGGACGGGTCAGTGACAGCAGTGGCAAGGAGACGAGCGACTGTGGGACTGGCAGCACGCGCTCGGTCAGACTCAGGGTCAGGGACCGCAGGAAGAGAGGACTCAGGAGGAGCAGGCAGAGGAACACGCAGTGGAACAGAGGAAGGACGGAGTGCCATGGTGTGTGTGCCTGGGACAGGAGGAGGACGCGAACGAGGAGCACGACGAGCAGTGCGAACAGGCGAGACAGGACGAGACGCAGGCTCACGATGCTCTGTAAGACCTCCGGACTGCTCAGTGTAAGGAGAGGGAACAGGCAGTGGGGAGACTGGCTGTAACGGCGGCTGCGACTGGTCAGGCGGTAGACACAGGAAGGGAGGAGGAAGACCAGTAGAAGACGGTACACCAAGAACTTGCTGAAGCAGGGGAACGAAGTACGGGCGCGGCCGCACAGTGCCTCTTGCACCTCCAGCTCCAGGGTCAACAGCTCCAGCTCCTGCACCTCCAGCGCCGCCTGCGCCAGGGCCTCCAACTTCAGCTACTCCAGCTCTAGCGCCTCCAGCGCCAGCTGCTCCAGGCTCCGTAGGGTCTCCAACTCCAGTAGTAACAGCAGCACCTCCAGCTCCAGCGCCTCCAGGCTCGCCAGCTCCGGGAGCCCCACTCCGACCGTGTGCACGCTGAACAAGCCACTCACGCAGCTGCTGCGAGGACAGTCGAAGTGAAGCACCAGCAGGACCTCCAGACGAAGCAGTACCCCGAGGCTCAGCACCCCCAGACTCCGCGCCCTCCGACTTAGCACCCTCAGGCTCCGCACCCTCCGACTCAGCACCCCCATGCTCAACACCCTCAGGCTCAGCACCCCCAGACCCAGCACCCTCAGACCCCGCACCCCCCGGCTCCGCACCCCCAGACACAGCACCCCCAGACGCAGCACTTGGAGCAGCACCTGAGACGACAGCTACCTGAACAGGCGCAGTACCAGGGAGAGGGTCTACCTGAGACACTCCCGAGGGAGCAGGACCCTAGGGCGGGAGGGGGTCTACCGGAGGCGGACCGGGAGCAAGGAAGAGCGGCGGGGGCGGGGAAGGGGCAGAGCGGTAGGGGAAGAGACGGTAGAAGGGAACCGACTCGTCGAACGTGACGTCCTGAGAAGGGAGGACACGGCGCGAGGTGGGGTGGTAAAACTGCCAGCTAGGCGCATCAGGGACAAAGCCAAGGAAGACGCAGGGAATAGCGCGAGCGGAGAGCTTGTCCGCGGACGTATCGCGAACAAAGGCACGAGAACCCCAGACCCGGAACACCAACGCATCGCCAACCTTCCCCGTCCAACGCAGTGTGGGCGAGGTCTTCGGCAAGGAGACACGGGGCCAAAGGTTGAGCTGATGCGCAGCGTACCGGACCGCAAACGGCCACAGAAAATGGGGAGCGGCCGCATGAATCATGGAGGTACGAGCGACCTCCATGACTAAGCCAATGCGGCGCTCAGCAATCCCATTTTGCTGAGGGGAGTCCGGAAGCGTGAACGACTGCGTGATGCCCTCCCCACGACAAAAGTCCCGCAAGAGGTCGGAGGAGAACTCACCACCTCTGTCAGAGTGCAGACGCAGGACAGGAAGGTCCTGGCCGAAACGCTCACGCAGCTGGAGACAGACTGTGCGGATCCAAGGGATCAAGACAGCAGAGACTTCACCCTTGCTGCGCAAGGGGAAGACTGTGGAGTATCGCGTGTAGTCGTCAACTACCAGCAGAAAGTAGCGCTCGCGGCCCTATCCACTGACGCGGGCTGGGCCCCACACGTCCATGTGGAGGGTCTGCAGGGGAGCAGTCGTCGGGGGAAACGAGGAGGAGTGAGGAGCGGCGCGCTGCCGTCCCTCGACGCAAGGAAGACAGGGCGGGGCAGGCGAGGGCGGCAGGGGAGGCAGAGACCTGGGGAGACCAGAGACAAGGAGACGGGAGTGCATGCCACGAAGGCGTGGCAGGGAGGGGTGACCCAGGCGGTGGTGCCAAAGAAGAGTCTTGTGCGACAGGAGGCGACACGAGCAAGAGGCGGCTACCTGACCTGACGCGGACACCTGAGCAGACGCAGCGACCTGAGGAGGCTCGGTAGCCAGTGTGTACAGACTCGACCCTGGCCGACGAGTAAACGTAGCCAGGTGACGCCCCGTCCGCGTGCACGTGCAGATCGACACACGCTGACCCCCAGGAGTGGTGGTAGTGACCATTGCATCCTGAAGGGCAGCGGTACTCACCAAGTTCGTAGAGAACGAGGGGAGGTGAAGACCTGACAGTGAGCCGGACGGAACCGCCGGACACGGGAGGACAGTGGAGGAACTGGCAACGACCGGGCCCCCAGAGGGGTCAGCCAGTCTGACCGGAACAGGTGCAGGAAGAGGAGTGAGAGTGGTGCTGTCACGAAAGAAACAGCGCGAGGCGCCGGAGTCTAACATGAGGGTGTGCAGGGCCTCAGCAGACGCAGTACCAGGGGGAGTACCAGACGCAATAGCACCTAGAGCAGCAGCGGCTATACCTTGGTCAGGCGGCACACACCAGTAACAGTCACCCTCAGCACTAAAAGACAAAGCATACATGGCAGAGATAATAACATCAAAGTCTAGGTCAAAGATGGCAACTCCCAACCTAAGCAACTCCGCCCAGCGAGGGCGCTCGACGTCATCACCAAACTCAGTGCGCCAGGCGTCGTCAAGGCGGGCAAAGCAGCGGCGCTCAGTGTGAAACCGCCCGCATGTCTTGCCCGCACGGGCACCCGTGCGAATGACATACGGGCAGGTCTCACTACCCTCGCCCGCCCCACGCTGAACCAACCACTCACGGAGCTGCTGAGGCGTCTGAGTCTCGCTCCGACGCTGCTGCTGCTGGCCCCGACCGCCACTAGAGCCTCCACGCTGAGGTCTAGACCGACCACCACTGGTCCCACTGCCTCCACTGCTGCCACCCCCTCCACTGCCTCCACCGCCGCCACCAGAGCCTCCACCTCCGCCACCGGTCCCACCGCCGCCACCACCTCCATCGCCTCCACCTCCGCTACCGCTGCCCCCACTGCCACGCCCACTGCCACCTCCACCACCACCGCTGCCTCCTCCACTACCCCGGCCACCCTTGCCCTTGCTGTTGCGGCGCTTTGTACTAGTCGAAGCAGCACCGACGTCCTCAGGAACAGAGACGTCTGCCGCAGCAGCAGAGGCGAAGGAGGAGGAAAGGGGGGAGGGGGAGCACCCCTCAAAGAAGGGTGAGCGCGGGGTGCCACGAGCAGCACCTACAGCAACTGCACTAGTCTCAGCTGCGAGGAGATGCTGCTCGAGGAGGTCAACAGTGGGGGAAGTGGGGTCGAGGGTGAGGAAGTGGTCCCTGACAGAGCGAAGGGAGTCAGAGAGGCGAGTGACTATGAAGTAGAGGGTGATGAACATGGGGGGCTGGTTCGTGGGAAGGAACTTAGCAGGAATGGTAGTGCGGTAGCGAGCGTCGCTAGTGCGCAGGTGGGTAACCAGGTCCGCTACTGTGGCAAAAGCCGACAGCTCAGGGAACAGGTAGGGCAGTAGCAGTCTGCCAAGAGCAGCAGTGGCAGGGGAGGAGTAGCGAGCAACGACAGCGTCGTACAAGGCCTGTGCTGTCCTGTGCTCGCCAAAGTGAGCACATTCTGTTGCGGGCAGGTGGTTGCGAATGGCCAAGCGGGCAGTAGCGTCACGAGACAGCCACTGGGAACGAGTCGAAACGTCAGCTGTGGCAGGAGGGGCTGGAGCGGCACCGGACACGTGGTCAAACAGTGAGACACTGTCCCGACTGTCGCTCAGTAGGTACAGTTGCAGATCGTCGTGCCATGTGTCAAATGCTACATGTCTACCCTCCGGGTCGAACGGGAGAACTCAAAGCGACGCCATAGGGGCCGAGGAGCCTGGGGGCCACGGGGCCAAACAAGAGGCCTAGGGTCTAGGGGAGCCGAGAGGCCTAGGGGGGGGGGCGAGGGGCCAAACAAGAGGCCAGGGGGCCGGGCGCCGGGCTCGGAGGTGGAGCCGAGGGGCCTAGGGGCCGCGGGGCCAAACAAGGGGCCGGGGGGGGGGCCTAGGGGGGCCGAGGGGCCTAGGGGGCCGAGGGGCCAAACAAGGGGCCGGGGGGCCAGACGCCGGTCTCTGAGGTGGGGCCGAGTGGCCTAGAGGCCGCGGGGCCAAACAAGGGGCCGGGGGGGGCCTAGGGGGCCGAGGGGCCAAACAAGGGGCCGGGGGGCCGGGCACCAGTCTCTGCAGTGGGGCCGAGTGGCCTAGGGGCCGCGGGGCCAAACAAGGGACCGGGGGGGCCTAGGGGGGGCCGAGGGGCCTAGGGGGCCGAGGGGCCAAACAAGGGGCCTAGGGGGCCGAGGGGCCTAGGGGGGGGGGCCGAGGGGCCAAAGCAGGTACAAGGCCGGGCGCTGGGCAGGGACGGGGCCGGGCGCTGGGCAGGTATGGGGCCGGGCGCTGGGCAGGTACGGGGCCAGGCACTGGGCAGGTACGGGGCCGGGCGCTGGGCAGGTACGGGGCCGGGCACCGGTCTCTGAGGTGGAGCCGAGGGGCCTAGGGGGCCGAGGGGCCAAACAAGGGGCCGGGGGGCCGGGCACCGGTCTCTGAGGTGGGGCGGAGTGGCCTAGGGGCCGCGCGGCCAAACAAGGGGGGGGGGGCGGGGGGCCGGGCGCCAGTCTCTGAGGTGGGGCCGAGGGGCCTAGGGGCCGCGGGGCCAAACAAGGGGCCGAGGGGCCTAGGGGGGGCCGAGGGGCCTAGGGGGGCGAGGGGCCAAACAAGGGGCCGGGGGGGCGGGCGCCAGTCTCTGAGGTGGGGCCGAGGGGCCTAGGGGCCGCGGGGCCAAACAAGGGGCCGAGGGGCCTAGGGGGGGGGCGAGGGGCCTAGGGGGCCGAGGGGCCAAAAAAGGGGCCGAGGGGCCTAGGGGGCCGAGGGGCCAAACAAGGGGCCGGGGGGGCGGGCGCCAGTCTCTGAGGTGGGGCCGAGGGGCCTAGGGGCCGCGGGGCCAAACAAGGGGCCGAGGGGCCTAGGGGGGGGGGCCGAGGGGCCTAGGGGGCCGAGGGGCCAAACAAGGGGCCGAGGGGCCAAACAGGTACAGGGCCGAGCGCTGGGCAGGTACAGGGCCTGGCGCTGGGTAGGTACGGGGCCGGGCGCTGGGCAGGTACGGGGCCAGGCGCTGGGCAAGTACGGGGCCGGGCGCTGGGCTAGGTACAGGGCCGGGCGCGGGCAAGAGACGAGGCCAGGCGCTGGGCGAAGGACGGGGCCAGGCGCGGGCTAGGTACGGGCCGAACGACGGGCTAGGTACGGGCCGGGCGACGGGCTAGGTACGGGCCGGGCGCGGGCGACGAAGTCGACGGGGCCAGCGGGGCCGAGGCGACGGGCTAGGTACGGGCCGGGCGACGGGCTAGGTACGGGCCGGGCGTCGGGCTAGGTACGGGCCGGGCGTCGGGCTAGGTACGGGCCGGGCGCGGGCAGGAGACGGGGCCGGGCGCGGGCTAGGTACGGGCCGGGCGACGGGCTGGGTATGGGGCCAGGCGCTGGCGAGGTACAGGCCGGGCGACGGGCTAGGTACGGGCCGGGCGTCAGGCTAGGTACGGGCCGGGCGCGGGCAGGAGACGGGGCCGGGCGCGGGCTTGGTACGGGCCAGGCGACGGGCTAGGTACGGGCCGGGCGACGGGCTAGGTACGGGCCGGGCGCGGGCGACGAAGTCGACGGGGCCAGCGGGGCCGAGGCGACGGGGCCAAGGGGCCGAGCCTAGGGGCTAGGGGCGACGCCAAGGGGCGACGGGCCGGGGCCTAGGTGAGCAAGGCAGTAGGTGGTGGGCCCATTAACATTAGGTCCTAGGACTAATTGCTCTTAATACCATGTGAGAATAGTAGGCGAGCATGGTGGACTAGGAAAAGGGAAGGGGTACAAGTAGAATGTCGAGAGAAATTTGTACCCCCTAAGGCTAAACCCACTATAGCCTAGACAACTATAAACACATAAACTAAGCCTAGATATAACTAAGCATATATGTTTGACATGTCTGTCCTCTGTCCGTCGGGGGTGAGCCTGCCCTTGGCCGTGACGTCCTTGAGGACAGGCAGTTTGAGCTTGAGTGTCTTGCGGCCGCTTTACCTCGTTTCGCATCCATGCTACTTTGCCCTGAGGGAGACCCAAATGCACTGGACATCCCGACCCCACGCTCTTACGCTGAGGCGATCGCGGGTGAGTACTCCTCTCAGTGGCAGACAGCCATGGACGCAGAGATGGCTTCCTGGAAGTCCACAGGCACCTACGTCGACGAGGTTCCTCCTCCTGGGGCGAACATAGTCGATGGCATGTGGACTTTCAGAGTGAAGCGGCCACCAGGTTCTCCGCCTGCCTTCAAGGCGCGTTACGTTGCTCGAGGCTTCAATCAGCGACAGGGGGTCAACTTCTTCCAGAACTTCTCCCCCACCCCAAAGATGACTACTCTTTGGGTGCTACTGCACGTTGCAGCACAGCGTGACTACGAGCTGCACTTCCTCGACTTCTCCACAGCTTTCTTGCAGGGCAGCCTTCACGAGGAGATCTGGCTGCGCCGCCCACCTTGCTTCACTGGGTCGTTTCCCGCGGGTACCCAGTGGAGCCTCCAGCGGCCAGTCTACGGTCTCTGCCAGGTGCCCCACGAGTGGCACAACACACTGAGGACTACTCTTGCGGCTCTTGGGTTTGCTCCTTCCTCTGCTCACCCGTCGTTGTTTCTACGCACCGATACAACCCTGCCGCTGTTCTACGTTCTCGTGTACCTCGACGACTTGGTTTTTGCTACTGCTAACACTGAGGCGCTGGCCCTAATGAAGGCGGAGCTACAGGAGAGACACACCTGCACTGACCTGGGTGAGCTGCGTAGCTATCTTGGCCTGCAGATCACCCGGGACAGAGCACGGCGCACCATCACCCTGACTTAGTCACACATGGTGCACCAGGTCCTTTCAGCTCTTCGGCTTCCAGTACTCCTCGGCACAGCCCACTCCTCTGTCTACCGGCCACTCGCTCTCAGCTCCACCTTCAGACGAGTCCGTAGAGCCGATTGGTCCGTACCCAGAGCTTGTGGGTTGCCTCATGTACCTGATGACTTGCACACGACCTGACCTTGCGTACCCTCTCAGCCTTCTGACTCGCCACGTGGCTACCTGTCGACACTGAAAGGTGCACTGGGATGCTGCGAAGGGTACTGCGTTACTTGTGCAGTACATTGGGCATGGGGCTCGTGCTTGGAGGACGGGGTTCAGTGGTACTCACAGGACACTCCGACGCTTCTTGGGCCGACGACCAGGCGACTTAGCGTTCGTCACAGGGTAACACCTTCAGTCTTGGCTCTCGTGGAGGTCCACTCATTCTTCTTATGTGCTTGGTTCTAGCTGTGAGGCCGAGATCTACACAGGGGCCATGGCTGCACAGGAGCTACGCTTGCTGACCTACCTGCTGACCGACTTGGGGGAGCGGCCTCGTTCTCCTCCAGTTTTGTACGTCGACAACAAGGCCATGCTTGCCTTGTGTCGGGAGTAGATACTGGAGCACAGAACGAAGCACATTGCTCTTCACTACTTTCTTGCTCGAGAGTTGCAGCAGCGTGGTCAGCTTCGCCTTTCCTACATGGCCTCTCGGGCCAACACTGCTGATGTCTTCACCAAGGCCCTCAAGTCTGGTGATCTTCAGCATTTTTTGCACTGGTCTTGGGCTTCTGCCCGTTCTACCTCACTTGCTTGTCTCTTGATCTTGCACTTGTTGTACACTGATATCTATATTTATACCTGCGTGTTTCCTCTTGCTAGGTTGTGATCAGTGTACTTCCTTGTTATTATAATTTGCATGTGAACTGGCCTTGTGGCCGCTTGCTTGTGCTCGGATTGTGTGGTGTCCTTGAGATCCACCCTGAGCTTTGCTTTGCTTTGCTCTGTCGTCTTGCTTGACTAGTCTTGTGACCGTCTTGTTGTCCCCCACTTAGCCTATGGGGGTGTGTCAAAGTACAATCTTACTTGTAGGCTATAGTGGGGCACTCCTTATGGGGTACAGGACTTCTAGGATTAGTACTTGTACCCCAACTCTTGCTAATACAATCATTCCTGCACAGTTATTTTGACAGGGTGGCCATGGGTGTGCACGACTCCATCTCAAAGCGCTTGAGTACATTGTTGATGTCGAACTCCTGGGAGAGTGAGATGGTGTGAGCCTGGTGATCACGAGTGATCTCCATCCCCAGGTAGTGCTTGAGGTCACCGAGGTCTTTCATCAGGAGGGCTTTGCTCAGGGCCGCCTGGATAGAGGTCATTTGGGCCGAGTCCTTGGCAGCGAGGATGAAGTCATCGACGTAGACAAGGTTGTAGAATGGCTCAGAGTGACTGCGAATGAAGAGAGTCGGGTCAGCAGATGATGGGTGGAAGTCCAAGGAGAGAAGGACTTCTTTCACTTTATTGTGCCATTCACGAGGGGCTTGTTTGAGGCTGTAAACGAGGCGATTCAGCTTCCAAACGGTGTTGGGAGGGAACTCTCCTGGAAAGCCTTCAGGTCGGTCCATAAACATAGTCTCCTTGAGGTGTCCATGGATTTGATCTCAAAGTCGGCTCGTGCAGCTACATCCAAGAGCGTGCGAACTGTGGGTGGTTTGGATGTGGGAGAGAAGGTTTTGAAGAAGTCAAAGTACTGCTGCTGAGTGAGCCCCTTGGCCACATAGCGTGCTTTGAACACTGGTGCCTCGTCCGGAAGCTGCTTCACTCGAAACAGCCACTTGCCCCCAACGATGTTAACTCCTCGAGGTGGAGTTTCATCGTCAAAGGAGTGGTTGCGAGTGAAGGCTTCACACTCAGCTTCCATGGCAGCGCGCCACTCGGCAGCATGGGAACCTGAAAGAGCCTCTTGGACGGTGAGAGGGATAGGAATGGTTGGGTTCTCCGAGAAGTTGAGCGAGGGGGATTCAGTGATATCGGGGAAGATGTGCGAAAGATGCGGAATGACAGTGTGGAGATCACACAGGTCCTCATGCCTGTCTTCCAGAAGGATAGAGGGCACATCCCCCCCAGCAGGAGTCGGAGTGATCACTGAGCATCGAATGGCAAGTGCCAATGGAGGAGCAGCCCCATGCGACCGAGTGCCATGAGCCACCGGAGCAGAGGGTGGAGCAGGCGTTCCTGGAGGGGACAGCTTAGGGGGCTTGGGGTGAGGGATCGGCCGTCGTTGGTACGTGATTAGTTTGCTCGGCTGTGGGAGAGCATGTTCCTGAGTGGAGGAGGGAACGGGGGGAGGAGGTGGGGCGGGAGGGTTCGACCGCCGATGGTATGTGATTGGTGCGCTTGGTGGTGGGGGCGCAGTTGGCAGAGTGGCAGAAGGGGGCGATGGAGGAGCAGCTGCTGAGGACACCGGAGAGGTCGGGTCAGAGACCTCAGACGGGGATGGTGCGATGGCAGGAGAAACAGGAGGTGAGGGGGCTGGTGCAGGCGGAGGTTCAGAGGGCGCATCAAAGTCAGCCCACACAAGAGAGGGTGGTCCGGAGGGGGGATCCCCCCCCCCCGAGGTGGAGTAGAAGGGGCGAGTCTCATCAAAGACGACATCTCGGCTCCGGACAAGTTGTTGAGTGGAGGAGTTGAGGAAAAGGTAGTCAGGGGAGTCAGCGTTATGCCCAAGGTATATGCACGTTTGAGTTCTGGGACCAAGCTTGCCACCTTGCTGCCGTCGAGCCTGGGGGTTGAGGAGTACATAGGCGGTGCACCCCCAGACGCGAAGGGGGCGAGCAGTGGGTTTTTTCTCGAGCCAGAGTGTGGTGGGAGTGGTGTCGGGAAGATGTGGGTGGGGGTAGAGGTTGTAGAGGAGGGCGGCATGATAGAAGGCGTACCCCCAGAGTGAGAGTGGTGCGTTGGAGTGGCTGAGGAGGCAGCGAGTGATCTGCGCCAATGTGTGATTGTGGCTCTCTACTATGCCGTTCTGCTGCGGGCTGTCAGGAAGGGTGACGTTTTGCAAGATGCCAAGGGAGGAGCAGAAGGCTTTGAGCTTGTTGTTGCAAAATTCACCAACACCATCCGAATGGAGATGCTTGACCTTCGTGCCCAAGGAGGTATGTGTCAGAGGTCCAATGGTGATCCCCGATTGATCCTAGGGAATGGTTACAGGCATGTTGGCCTTGGGGGTTATGGGCGCACTGACCCGCTACTTAACAAGCCCTTTTATCCCAGTGGTCTAGTGACTGGGATTCTGACATGGTATCAGAGCGAAGGTCTCGGGTTCGAATCCCAGTGTGTGCACTTCGGGCATCCCAGTGCGGGGGGGTGTCAGAGGTCCACTGGTGATCCCCGATTGATCCTAGGGAAGGGTTACAGGCTCGTTGTCCTGGGGGGTTATGGGCGCACTGACCCGCTATTTAACAAGCCCTTTTATCCCAATGGTCTAGTGGTTGGGATTCTGACATGGTATCAAAGCGAAGGTCTCGGGTTCGAATCCCAGTGTGTGCACTTCAGGCATCCCAATGCGGGGGGGTGTTAGAGGTCCACTGGTGATCCCCGATTGATCCTAGAGAAGGGTTACATGCATGTTGGCCTGGGGGGTTATGGGCGCACTAACCCGCTACTTGACAAGCCCTTTTATCCCAATGGTCTAGTGGTTGGGATTCTGACATGGTATCAGAGCGAAAGTCTCGGGTTCGAATCCCAGTGTGTGCACTTCGGGCATCCCAGTGCGGGGGGGTGTCAGAGGTCCACTGGTGATCCCCGATTGATCCTAGGGAAGGGTTACAGGCTCGTTGTCCTGGGGGGTTATGGGCGCACTGACCCGCTACTTAACAAGCCCTTTTATCCCTGTGTTCTAGTGACTGGGATTTTGACAGTATGTGCCTGGTTAACCCATGCCATGATCGCCTCCAGGGCCTTAGCCTTAGTGTGGAGGAGGTGCACAGAGATGTAGCGAGTGTGGTCATCAACTATCAGAAGGAAATAGCAATGGCCACCTCATGCGGCAACCGGGGCAGGGCCCCAGACGTCCTTGTGCACTAGGTCCAGTGGGGCTGCTGCTACTGAAGGTGAGGCGGGGTGGGGCTGTTGGCGTAGCTTGCGCTTGGTACAGTCAAGGCACGTGGGAGCGGGCGAGTCAGGTGGTGGAGGAAGTGAGGCTGGCAGGCCGAGTAGAAGCTTCTTGGAGGCCATGTCAGCAAGCGTGCGGAAGTTTGGGTGCCCGAGCCGATGGTGGTAGAGGATGGCCGGGTTGGAGAGGCTGCGACATGAGCATGGTTGGTGTGATAGCAGCATGTGCTTGGGTGGTTTACACCTGTGGGATAAGTACTCGCAGCGTGTCAAGGCTGTTGCTATTGAGGGTGAAGCGAGCCAAGACCTTGTTGGTGAGTGGGTCGATGATGTCACAATAGTCCTCGTTCTCCGAGAAGATGGTGCGTGACCCTGCCTCCTGAATTTCTTTTTGAGCCACTAGATTGTGGCGTAGTGAAGGCACGCACATGCCAGTGACAGTGTCGGATGGGAAGGCGGGGCACGGGACTGTGGACGAACCCTTGGCAAGAGTGGTGACGCTTGAATCAGCTCCCAGGAGAGGAATGGGTGTTGCGTAGGGTTTGAAGGAGAGTGTCTCCTTGAGCACTGTGTGAGTGGCCCTACCGTCGAGTGTGAATTCTATATATTGTGGTGCCTGTGATGAGCCGATGTACTGCGAAGTTGCTTCATTAATCATGGCAGTGCCAGGGAACAACAAGTTGATGCGCACATCAACACGAGCACTATCATTAGCACTAGCCTGAGCGGGGTCCTGTGCCTCAACTACGTTGGCCTTACAAGGACGCATCCAATTCGGCGGATTTTTGTCGACTCCATGGATGGCATACCATTCGTCGTCTTTCTTCTTGAAGCACGTGGCGAGGGGGTGGTTAGTGCCACCACACACTTGTCCCTTGCGGTTGCCATACTTGATGATGTAGGTGCATGGAGGGAAGCAGTTGCGCTGAAAGGGCGCCGAGGCGAGTGCCAATGCGACACTTGCTTGAGGCACGGGAGCTCGGAGGGCGTAGGCCTTGGCTTGGGCCGAGGATTCTTTCTCGGCAGAGAGGAGGGCGGAGGAGACCTTAGCAAAGGTGGGGTCTTCCGCCGAGGACGTGAGGAGCATTTTCCTTGTGACTTCGTATGCCGAGGTGAGGCCAACAAGAAGGGCGGCCGCAGGAGCTTGTTCGGGGAAGATGATACCCAGCTCCTTGAGCTCGCCATGGATGGTTTGCACCTTGGCAATGTAGTCGGCCATACCCGGGCAATCCTCAAGGCGGATTTGAAACATACTAGGAATGAGGATGGCCACCCCGACCGCCGTCTTATTCATGAACCTGTCCTGGAGATGCTTCCAAATGGCGTTGGAAGTGGGGTGGTTGTGGAACATGTTCACAAGTTTGGGAGGAGTGGAGCCGATGAAGATGCTAATGATAGTTGCATCGGCCTTCTCCCACTTGCGGTATTTGGCCATGGAGTCCTCGTACTCCTGGGTTGCCACAGCATCGGTTGGATCGGACGGCTCCTTGGGGATGGGGGGCTGTTTTCCCTTGCCATGATTGAGAAGAACGTCCTTGAGGTCAAGTCCACCCACTTCACGACTCAGGAGGAGCTTGTCAACCCCGTAGCTCCATGCCTTGAAGTTGGAGCTAGTGCCGTCGGCTTCAAGGCGGAGCGGGGTGATGGGGTTGGCAAGAGTGGCCGAGGCGAAGGCCATGGCGAAGAACCCTTTAGGTCTCGCGTGAAGCGGCGCTCTTGAGTCACCGATAGGAACTTGAGGTTTAGGGTTTTCGAAGGAGAATTTGAAGAACTTGGGGTTTAGGGTTTACGAAAGAGAATTGTGAGGTTTATGGTTTCCAAAGGAGAAAATCCGAGGGACGCGGAGAGCGAAAAGCTTCAATGTCAGCCGTTTCGGAATGTCTCGTAGAAGGAATTTTAAGGCCGATGAAAGTAGGTCAAATCGACCGATTTTGGTAGCTAACCCTATTCCCACACACCCCCCCACACACCACCTCAGCTTCGTGGCTACACTGCTGCTCAGCTTCGTTGCTACACGGGTGCTCAGCTGCGCGGCTGCACCTGTTCGGCTGCGGAGTGCCGTTGCGGGGCGACGGGCGGCAACCCGACGAGAAGATGCAGGGCGACGGGCGGCGGCCAGACGAGAAGCTGCAAGGCGACGGGCGGCGGCCCAATGAGAAGTTGCAGGGCGACAGGCGGCAGCCCGACGAGAAGAAATGAAGCAAAGATGATTGATGAAAAAAATGCGATTGGTTAAAGCGCCGACGATGCGCTTACTAGAGAAGTTGCGAAAGTCGTCGAGAAGGAAGGGAGAGTGGCGCGGGATAATTTTCTGGCCAGAGAAGTCGCGAATCACCGGCGATGGGATTGATGGCGGCTACGCCGAAGAAAGCGGGACAAATGCCCGTTGAGATAGGAGGATCACGATACACGTGTGCGGTTGAATCGCTCTGATACCATGTCAAAACTTGAGCTTAGAATCCATGCATTAGTAATGAGCTCAAGGCTCTTAAGTATATTGGAAATGGGCAAGGTAAGGGTGGGGAGAGAATCGGGGGCAATCCTAGGGAATTGGGGGTAATCCCAAGGCAATCTCCAATTGGTGGGTTGGAGATTGCTTGGAGATCAGGCCCCACGATATCAGGGCAAAACATATTGATTACCTTGATTTCAGGATGCAGTTTTGAATTTGCCCTGTAATTTTATAATGGTGTAAATTTTTACCCTGTAATGTCAGGATGTTGTAAACGATATGCCCTGGAAATTCAGGATGGCTGTAGTGTTTTTCCCTGTAGCGTCAGATTGAATGTCGAGCTTGCCCAGGCGTGTTTTTAGAGAGGGGGGGGGGGGGGGGAGGGGGGAGGTGGGGGAAGGAAGGAGGGGGTTCCCTTCCTGTGGATTCTTGTCAAAACATCCTGGAAAGTCCAGAGACAAGGAGACAGGAGTGCATGCTGCGGAGACGCGGCAGTGAGGGGTGACCGAGGTGGTGGTGCCAGAGGAGAGTCTGGTGGGAGAGTACCCGAGGTGCTGCTGGTGCTGGAGGTACTGGAGCTGCTAGTCCTGGAGGTACTGGAGCTGCTGGTGCTGGAGGTGCTGGAGCTGCTGGTCCTGGAGGTCCTGCTAGTGCTGGAGGTGCTGGAGGTGCTGTTGGAGGTGCTGGAGGTGCTGCTGGTGCTAGAGGTACTAGAGGTGCTACTGGTGCTGGAGGTACTGGGGCTGCTGGTGCTGTAGGTGCTGGAGCTGCTGGTGCTGGAGGTGCTGGAGGTGCTGGAGGTACTGCTGGTGCTGGAGGTACTAGAGGTGATACTGGTGCTGCAGGTACTGGAGCTACTAGTCCTACTGGTCCTAGAGGTGCTGGAGGTGCTGGAGGTAATACTGGTGCTGGAGGTGCTGGAGGAGCTGCTGGTGCTGGAGGTGCTGGAGGTGCTGGAGGTGCTGCTGGTGCTGGAGGTGCTGGAGCTGCTGGTGCTGGAGGTGCTGGAGGTGCTGCTGGTGCTGGAGGTGCTAGAGCTACCCCTGCTGGAGGTACTGGAGGTCCTGCTAGTACTGGAGGTACTGGACCTGCTGGTGCACTTCGCCACCTTCTTGGTCTTCCGCCAGCTCCTACTGAGTTCCCAGTCGCTGGTACTACTCCTTCGTTACTGTTCCCACAACTCCTGCCTCACAACCCACTGCCTGCTCCTGCTCCTTACACTGCTGTGACAGAGTCCCTAACTGAGCGTCGTAAGCCTGAGACTCGTGCTTCCACTCCTGAGCGTCGAGAGCTTGAGACTAGAGCTCCTGTTTGTGCTCGTGTTCCTCGTGTTCGTCGTTCTCGTGCTCCGACTGTCCCAGGCACTCACGATATGACACTCCGTCCTTCCTCTGTTCCACGGCGCGTTGTCCTATCGTCACCTCCTGCGTCTTCTCTTCCTGTTGTTGCTGACCCTCCGTCTCACCTTACTCGTGCATCCAGTTCGACTGTTACTCACTTTCTTGCTACGGTTGTGACGGACCCTACACTCTAGTCTCCTGTTGCGACTGCCTCACTCGCTGAGCTAGTTGACTTTGCTGCTGCGTACCGCCTAGACTAACTTGCGAGTCTCGTTTCTGACCCTAACCCTGCCTGTCCTCCGTCGGTCGGGGTGAGGTTGCTCTTGGCTGTGACGTTCTTGAGTGTTAGGGAAGCTGGCCCTAGTGAAGGCGGAGCTGCAGGAGAGACACACCTGCACTGACCTAGGTGACCTGCGGAGCTATCTTGGCCTGCAGATCACCCGGGACAGAGCACGGCGCACCATCACCCTGAGTTAGTCACACATGGTGCACCAGGTCCTTCAGCGCTTCGAATTCCAGTTCTCCTCGTCACAACCCACTCCTTTGTCTTCTGGCCACTCGCTCTCCGCTCCACCTTCGGCCGAGTGGTCCGTACCCAGAACTTGTGGGTTGCCTCATGTACCTGATGACTTGCACGCGACCTGCCCTTGTATACCCTCTCAGCCTTCTGGCTCGCTACGTGGCTCCCGGTCGACACCGAAAGGTGCACTGTGATGCTGCGAAGAGGGTACTGCGTTACTTGTGCAGTACATCGGGCATGGGGCTCGTGCTTGGAGGACGGGGTTCAGTGGTACTCACAGGACACTCCGACGCTTCTTGGGCCAACGACCAGGCAACTCAGCGTTCTTCACAAGGTTATACCTTCACTCTTGGCTCTGGTTCTGTCTCGTGGAGGTCCACTTGTTCTTCTTCTGTGCTTGGTTCCAGCTGTGAGGCCGGGATCTACGCTGGGGCCATGGCTGCACAGGAGCTACGCTGGCTGACCTACCTGCTGACCGACTTGGGGGAGCGGCCTCGTTCTCCTCCAGTTTTGTACGTCGACAACAAGGCAATGCTTGCCGTGTGTCACGAGCAGAGACTGGAGCACAGAACGAAGCACATTGCTCTTCGCTACTTTCTTGCGCGTGAGCTGCAGCAGCGTCGTCAGCTCCGCCTTTCCTACGTGGCCTCGCGGGCCAACACTGCTGATGTCTTTACCAAGGCCCTTGGGTCTGGTGATCATCAGCGTTTTTGCACAGCTCTTGGGCTTGTGCCCACTCTGCCTCACCTGCTGGTTGCTTGACTTGCACTTGTTGTACACTAATATATATCTTTATACCTGCTTGTTCACTCTTGCTAGGTTGTAATCAGTGTACTTGTCAATCTTATATAGAGCTTACGTTGTGTAGGCTGTAGTGGGGTAGCCCATAAGGGGTACAACCCAATTAGGGTTAGTACTTGTACCCAACTTTCTGTTCAATCCAATCATTCTCGTTCAGTATTCTGACATGGTTTCAGAGCAGGTCCGTTCTAGGACCGATTTTTTTTTAGGGCCCACCACAGAGCGCTGCCCCACTAGCTGCCCTGCCGCCCTGCCCTAACTATCGCGCTGCCCTGCTGGCCACTGTGCCGCCCTTAGCTGCCCGCGCGCCGCCCTTTGCAGCCCGTTGCACCGCACTTTGCAGCCCGCGCGCCACCTTTAGCAGCCCGCTCGCCGCCCCTGCAGCCCGCGAGCCGACCCTGCAGCCCGCGCGCCGCCTTTAGCAGCCCGCTCGCCACCCCTGCAGCACGCTCGCCGCCCCTGCAGCCAGCGCGCCACCCCTGCAGCCCGCTCGCCGCCCCTGCAGCCCACTCGCCGCCCGCTTGTGGCTCGCTCGCTGCCCCTGCAGCCCACTCGCCGCCCGCTTGCGGCCCGATCGCGGCCCCTGCAGCCCGTTCGCCGCTCGCTTGCAGCCCGCTCGCCGCCCCTGCAGCCCGCTCGCCACCCGCTCGCCGCCCCTGCAGCCTGCTCGTCGCCCACTTGTGGCCCACTCACCGCCCCTTGCAGCTCGCGAGCCGCCCTCTGGTAGCCCGCTCGCCGCCCCTTGCAGCACGCTCGCCGACCCTTGCAGCCTGCGCGCCGCCCCTTGCAGCCCGCTCGCCGTCCCTTGCGGCCCACTCGCACCCCCTTGCAGCCCGCGCGCCGCCCTCTGACAGCCCACTCGCCGCCCCTTGCAGCCCGCTCGCTGCCCTCTGGCAACCCGCTCACCGACCCTTGCAGCCCACGCGCCGCCCTCAAGCAGCCTGCTCGTCGCCCTTTCTGCTGGCCGCCCTAGCCGTGCACCGCCCTGCCCTGCCCTGCGCACTTCCCTAGTGCTCGTGCGCCGCCCTCCCTGCGTGCTGCTCTGCTGGTCGCGCGCCACCCTGCTCTGCCCACTATGGCTTCTCTCAGTGTACTCACATTCGATCATGAGGGCTGTCCGATCCAGTTCGATACGTGGCTCGACGACTTCCAGCTGTACCTACTGAGCGATTCTAGAGACAGAGTTTCGTTGTTTGACCACACGTCTGGAGCCTCTCTCACCCCTCCTGCCACAGCTGACAGTGCGACTTGCTCACAGTGGCTTACCCGTGACGCTGTTGCTCGCTTAGCCATTCGCAACCACCTGTCGTTAGCCGAACGCACTCACTTTGGCCAGCACAAGACTGCTAAGGCCCTATACGACGCTGTAGTCGCTCGTTACTCTTCCCCTTCCACTGCTGCTCTCGGCCACCTTATACTGCCCTACCTGTTTCCCGAGCTGTCAGCCTTTGCCACAGTCGAGGACCTCGTTACCCACCTTCGCACTAGCGACGCTCGCTACCACTCTGCCCTCCCAGCCGAGTTCCTAGACAAGAACCCGCCCCCAATGTACATCACTCTCTACTTCATAGTCACCCGCCTCCCTGACTCTCTTCACGCTGTCAGGGACCACTTTCTCGCTCTTGACCCCACCGACCTCACTGTTGACCTACTAGAGAAGCACCTCATTGCAGCTGAGACTAGCGTAGTAGCTGTAGGTGCTGCTCGTGGCACTCCTCGCACACCCTTCTTTGAGGGGTGTTCCCCCTCCCCCCTTGCCCCCTCCTACGCTTCTGCTGCTGCTGTTGACATCCTTGGTGCTGAGGATGTTGGGGCTGCTTCTGCTCTTAGTGGGAAGCGCCGCAGCAGCAAGGGCAAGGGTGGCAAGAGTGGTGGCGGTGGCAGCGGGGGTGGTGGTGGTGTAGGCAGAGGAGGCGGTGGAGGTGGCGGAGGTGGTGGCAGCAGTGGGAGTGGTGGCGGGAGTGGGGGCTTGAGTGGCGGCGGTGGCAGCAGTAGGAGTGGTGGCGGCGGCAGTGGTGGCGGCCGGGGTGGATCTGTTCAGAGGGGAGGTTCTGGCGGTGGCCAAAGGCAGCAGCAGCGGGGTCGGAGCGAGACCCCTACGCCTCAGCAGCTTCGTGAGTGGTTTGCTCAGCGTGGGGCGTCTGGGGGTAGTGTTCGCTGCCCGTATGTCATTCGCACAAGTGACCGCGCTGGTCAGACATGCGGGAAGCTTCACACTCAGCACCGCTGCGTCTCCCGCCTTGACGATTCTTGGCACACTGAGTTTGGAGACGATGCTGAGTGTCCCCGGTGGGCAGAGCTGCTTAGGTCTGGAGTTGATACCTTTGCTCTTGACTATGATGCTATGCTTGCTGCCATGTATGCCTTGTCTGTTAGTGCTGAGGGTGACTGTTACCTGTGTGTGCCGCCTGACCCAGGTATAGAGGCTGCTGCTCTAGGTGCTAGTGAGTCTGCTCTCCCTGGTACTGCGCCTGCTGAGGCCTTGCACTGTAGCTGGAGGCACTGGAGCTGGAGGCGCTTGCGCTGGGGGCCCTGGAGCTGGAGGCACTGGAGCTGGAGACCCTGGAACTGGAGGCACTGGCGCTGGAGGCGCTGGAGCTGGAGGAGTTGGAGCTGGAGGCACTGGAGCACGAGGCACTGGAGCTGGAGGTGCTGACGCTGGAGGCCCTGGACTGGAAGCACTAGAGCTGGAGACCCTGGAGCTGGAGGTGCTGGCGCTGGAGGTGCTGGAGCTGGCGGTACAGGTGCTGGAGGCACTTTGCAGCGGCGACCGTTCTTTGTTCCGCCGCAGCCGTCGTCTCTGCCTCCACCTGACTCGGTCCTTTGCCAGGTTCTTAGTCTCTCGTCTTCGACTGGCCTTACTCCTCCCTTACTGTGTCCACCGCCTGACCAATCGCAGCCTTAGTTACAGCCAAACTCCCCACTGCCTGCTTCTTCACCTTACGCTGAGCAGATAGACTCTCCTTTAGAGCGTCGTGAGCCTGCGTCTCGTCTTGCCTCGCCTGTTCGCGCTGTTCGCACTGGTCGTCATGTTCCGTGTCCGCGTCCTCCTCCTGTCCCCGGCACTCACGTTATAGCACTTCGTCCTTCCTCTGTTCCACTGTGAGTTCCCCTGCCGTCTCCTCCTGCGTTCTCTCTTCCTGGCGTTCCTGACCTTGAGTCTGACGTAGCTCGTGCTGCCAGTCCTACTGTCCCTCGTCTTCTAGCCACTGTTGTCACTAACACTTCGTTTGAGTCCGCTGCTGCGTCTGGCCTAGTTGCTGAGCTCGTTGATTTTGCTACCGCCTGTTGTCTCGACTACGCCACTAGTCTTGTTGCTGAGTCTGAGTCTGACTGTCCTCTGCCCGTCGGGGATGAGTGGCACGGATGTCCTTGAGGACAGGCAAGAGGACTTTCAGTGTCTTGTAGCTGCTGTTCCTCATCTCATGGCCGTGCTGCTTGCACCTAAGGGAGACCAGGATGCACCAGACGTCCCGACCCCGCGCTCTTACGCAGAGGCGATTACGGGTCCCTACTCCTCTCGATGGCATGTGGATTTTCAGGGTGAAGCGGCATCCGGGTTCTCTGCCTGTCTTCAAGGCTCGTTACGTTGCACGAGGCTTCAGTCAGCGACAGGGAGTTGACTTCTTCCACACCTTCTCCCCTATCCCGAAGATGACCACTCTTCGGGTGTTGCTGCACGTCACCGCTCAGCGTGACTACGAGCTGCACTCTCTTGACTTCAGCACAGCTTTCTCGCAGGGCAGCCTGCACGAGGAGATCTGGCTGCGCCGCCCACCTGGCTTCACTGGGTCGTTTCCTGCAGGTACCCAGTAGAGCCTCCGGCAACCAGTCTACAGAATCCGTCAGGCGCCTCGCGAGTGGCACAACACACTGAGGACAACACTTGCGGCTCTTGGGTTTGCTCCTTCGACTACTGACTCGTCGTTGTTTCTACGCACCGACACTTCGCTGCCGCCGTTCTACGTCCTCGTGTACGTCGACGACCTAGTCTTTGCCACTGCTGACACTGAGGCACTGGTCCTTGTGAAATTGGAGCTGGAGAAGAGACATATTTGCAGCTATCTTGGCTTGCATATCACCCGTGGCAGAGCACGGTGCACCATCACCCTGACTCAGTCACAGATGGTGCACCAATTCCTTCAGCGCTTCGGCTTCCGGTACTCCTCGCCACAGTCCACTCCTCTGCCTACTGGTCACTCGCTCTCAGCTCCACCTTCGGACGAGTCTGTAGAGCCGAGTGGCCCGTATTCAGCGCTTGTGGGCTGCCTCATGTACCTGATGACCTGCACTCGACCTGACCTTGCCTACCCTCTTAGAATCCTGGCACGCTATGTTGCGCCCGGGATGTTAAACTGTGAGCGAATGAATGATTGAACTAGCAACACAGGTGGGTACAAGTAGCAAACCTAAAAGTGTTGTACCCTATAAGAACTACCCCACTACAGCCTAAACAGACTATAGCATATAAGTTTGACACACCCCCATAGGCAAAGTGGGGGAGAACAAGAGGTCACAAGACCAGTCAAGAAAGGCAAAACAAGCTCAGGGTGGATCACAAATTCACCACGCAGTCTGAGCACAAGCAAATGGCCACAAGGCCAGTTCACATGCAGAGTTATATAAAAGAAAACAAGCAATACAGTGAACACAACCTATCAAGTGTAAGCATGCAGGTATATGTGTATAGAGTACAGTACAAGCAGAGTCAAGAAGTAAGCAAGTGAGGCACAGTAGGTACAAGGCCTAGAACAGTACAGAAACGCTGATGATCACAAGGCTGAAGTGCCTTGGTGAAAACATCAGCAGTGTTGGCCTGAGAGGCCACGTAAGCAAGACGAAGCTGGCCACGCTGCTGCAACTCTCGAGCAAGGAAGTAGCGCAGAGCAATGTGCTTCGTTCTGTGCTCCAGTCTGTGCTCCTGACACAAGGCCAGCATGGCCTTGTTGTCGACGTACAGAACTGGAGGAGAACGAGGCACCTCTCCCAAGTCGGTCAGCAGGTAGGTGAGCCAGCGTAACTCCTGTGCAGCCATGGCCCCAGCGTAGATCTCAGCCTCACAACTGGAGCTGAGAACAGAAGAAGAGCGGGTAGACCGCCAAGAGACAGAACCGGAACCAAGACTGAAGGTGTAACCCTGTGACAACCGCTGCGTAGCCAAGTCGTCAACCCAGGAAGCGTCTGCGTGACCAGTGAGGACAACTCGAGCCCGTCCTCCAAGCACAAGCCCCATACCCGACGTACTGCATAGGTAGCGCAACACCCTCTTCGCAGCATCCCAGTGCACCTTTCGGTGTCGACCGGGAGCCACGTAGCAAGCCAGGAGGCTGAGAGGGTATGCAAGGTCAGGTCGTGTGCAAGTCATCAGGTACATGAGGCAGCCCACAAGCTCTGGATACGGGCCACTCGGCTCTACAGACTCGTCCGAAGGTGGAGCTAAGAGCGAGTGACCGGTAGGCAGAGGAGTGGACTGTGGCGAGGAGTACGTGAAGCCGAAGCGCTGAAGGACCTGCTGCACCATGTGTGACTGAGTCAAGGTAATGGTGCGCTGTGCTCTGTCCCGGGTGATCCGCAAGCCAAGATAGCTTGTCAGTTCACCCAGGTCTGTACACGTGTGTCTCTTCTGCAGCTCGGACAACACGTGGGCGAGTGCCTCCGTGTCAGCAGTAGCAAAGACAAGGTCGTCTACGTACACAAGAACGTAGAACGGCGGCAGAGTGGTGTCAGTGCGTAAAAACAGTGAAGGGTCAGCAGTGGAAGGAGCAAAACCAAGAGTAGCAAGAGTCGTCCTCAGTGTGTCGTGCCACTCACGGGGTGCCTGGCGGAGACCGTAGACTGGCCGCCAGAGGCTCCACTGGGTACCATCAGGACAGTGAAGCCAGGTGGGCGGCGCAGCCAGATCTCCTCGTGCAGGCTGCCCTGTAGGAAGGCTGTGCTGAAGTCAAGCGAGTGGAGCTCGTAGTCACGGTGAGCAGCTACGTGCGGCAGCACCTGAAGAGTGGTCATCTTCGGGGTAGGGGAGAATGTCTGGAAGAATTCAACTCCCTGTCGCTGACTGAAGCCACGTGCAACGTAACGCGCCTTGAAGACAGGCGGAGAACCCGGCGGCCGCTTCACCCTGAAAATCCACATGCCACTGACGATGTTCGCCCCAGGCGGGGGAACCTCGTCGACGTAGGTGCCTGTGGACTTCCAGGAAGCCATCTCGACGTCCATGGCTGCCTGCCACTGAGAGGAGTAGGGACCCTCTATCGCCTCTGCGTAAGAGCGCGGGGTCGGGATGTCTGGAGCATCCGGGTCTCCCTCAGGGGCAAGCAGCATGGACACGAGATGAGGTACAGCAGCGGCAAATCACTCAAACTCCTCCTGTCTGTCCTCAAGGACGTCCGTGCCAAGAGCACACTCACCCCCGACGAACGGAAGACAGACAGACGCAGACTCAGACTCAGCAACAAGACTAGTGGCGTAGTCTAGGCGACTGGCTGCAGCAAAGTCAACAAGCTCAGTAACAAGAGCAGACGCAGCAGTGGACTCAAACAAAGGGTCAGTGACAGCAGTGGCCAGAAAGCGCGTGACAGTAGGACTAGCAGCATGAAGGGAGTCAGACTCCGGGTCCGGACCGTCAGGAAGAGAGGACGCAGGAGGAGAGGGCAGAGGGACACGCTGTGGAGCAGTGGAAGGACGCAGTGTCATAGAGTGAGTGCCAGGAACAGGAGGAGGACACGGACGCAAAACACGACCAGCGCGAGCAGTGCGGACAGGCGACGCAGCACGAGACACAGGCGACACAGGACGCGACTCAGGCTCACGACGCTCCGTAAGACCTCTAGTCGGTCCAGAGTAAGGAGAAGGACCAGGCAGTGGAGAGGACGGCTGTAACTGCGACTGTGACTGGACAGGCTGTGGACTCAGTAAAGGAGGAGTAGGACCAGGAGAAGGCGGTAGACCAAGAACCTGCTGAAGGAGCGGAACGTAGTACGGCCGCGGCCGCGCAGCGCCTCCAGAAACAGCAGAGACAGCACCAGTACCCTCAGCTCCAGGGTCTCCAGGAATAACTCCCGCAGCACCACCAGCCTCAGTACCTGCAGCTCCAACGCCTGCAGTACCACCAGTCCCAGCAGCTCCAGCACCAGCAGCACCTCCAGCAGCACCAGCACCAGCAGTACCTCCAGCAGCACCAGCACCAGCAACACCTCCAGGAGCTCCAGCACCAGCAGCACCTCCAGCAGCACCTCCAGCAGCACCAGCACCAGCAGTACCTCCAGCAGCACCAGCACTAGCAACACCTCCAGGAGCTCCAACACCAGCAGCACCTCCAGCAGCACCAGCACTAGCAGTACCTCCAGCAGCACCAGCACCAGCAACACCTTCAGGAGCTCCAGCACCAGCAGCACCTCCAGCAGTATCAACACCAGCAGCACCTCTAGCAGCTCCAGCACCAGCAGCACCTCCAGCAGCACCAGCACCAGCAGCACCTCCAGTAGCACCAGCACCAGCAGCACCTCCAGTAGCTCCAGCACCAGCAGTACCAGTAGCACGGCGACAGCGCCGAGCGTACCACTCACGAAGCCGCTGTGGAGAGAGGGGCTCCCGTCGCAAGGGGACACCCGGAGAACCTCCAGACTCAGCACCCCCAGACACAGCACCCCGAGACTCCACACGCTCAGGCTCAGCACCCCCAGACTCCACACACCCAGGCTCCGCACCCCCAGTCCTCGCACCCACAGGCTCAGCACCCCTAGCAGCACCTGAGTCGACAGCTACCTCAACCGGCTCAGCAGGGTCTACCTGAGACACACCTGAGGGGGCAGGACCCTGAGGGGGGAGGGGGTCTACCGGAGGAGTACCTGGTGCTAGGAAGAGTGGCGGGGGGGGGAGAGAGGCAGCTCGGTAGGGAAAGAGACGGTAGTAAGACACCGACTCGTCAAACGTGATGTCCTGAGAGGACAGAACACGACGCGAGGTGGGGTGGTAAAACTGCCACTCATGTGCGTCAGGGGGGAAGCCAAGGAAGACACAGGGAACGGCACGGGAGGACAGCTTGTCCGCTGAAGTATCGCGGACAAAAGCTCGAGATCCCCAGACACGGAACGCGGACGCATCGCCAACCTTACCCGTCCACCTCAGAGTAGGTGTGGTCTCCGGCAAGGAGACACGAGGCTGAAGGTTGATCTGATGCGCAGCGTACTGAACCGCGAACGGCCACAGAAAATGGGGAGCAGCCGCATGGATCATGGACGTACGAGCGACGTCCACGACCATGCCAATGCGGCGCTCAGCAATCCCATTTTGCTGTGGGGAGGCCGGAAGCGTGAACGTCTGGCGGATGCCCTCCGCACGACAGAAGGCCCTCAGGAGGTCGGAGAAAAACTCACCACCTCTGTCTGAGTGCAGACGCAGAACAGGAAGGTCCGAGCCGAAACTCTCGTTGAGCTGGCGACGGGCACCGCGGATCCAGTCGATCAACACCTCAGTGACGTCACCCTTGCGGCGCAAGGGGAAGACTGTGGTGTAACGCGAGTAGTCGACAACGACCAGCAGGAAGTAACGCTCGTGACCCTGTCCATGGACGCGGGCTGGGCCCCACACGTCCATGTGAAGAGTCTGCAGGGGAGCCTCGGTCGGAGGGAACGAGGAGGAGTGAGGAGCGGCGCGCTGCCGGCCCTCGACACAAGGAACACAGGTGGGGGCAGGCCCCGGAGGAAGGGGAGGAAGGCACCGGGGGAGACCCGAGACAAGGGTACGGGAGGCCATACCTCGAAGACGAGGCAGGGAGGGGTGACCAAGGGGGTGGTGCCACAGGAGAGTCTCGTGCATCAGAGGACGACACGAGCAAGGGGCAGACGTAGGAATAGACCTGGACGCGGCAGCAAACACCTGACTAGACATGGCTACCTGACCAAACGCAGAGACCGGAGGGGGCGCAGTAGTCAGTGTGTAGAGACTCGACCCAGGCCGACGGGTGAACGTGGCCAGGTGGCGGCCCGTCCGAGAGCAAGTGCAGTGGGTCACACGCTGACCTCCAGGGGTGAACTGGTCAACCCACGCGTCCTGGAGGTCAGCTCCACTCACCAGGTTCGTAGAGAACGAGGGGAGGTGGAGTCCCGACAGCAAGCCCGACGGGGCCGCAGGACACGGTAGAACCGTGGAAGAGTGCGCAAGGACTGGGCCCCCAGAGGGGTCAGCCAGGGAGACTGCGACAGGCCGACTGAGCGGCGTGAGCGTGGTGATGTCTCGAAAGAAAGAGCGCGAAGCACCAGAGTCAAGTGTGAAAGTGTGCAAGGCCTCTGTAGGTGCAGTACCAGAGAGAGCAGACTCACCAGCACCTGGAGCAGCAGACTAACCAGTACCTGGAGCAGCAGACTCACCAGTACCTGGAGCAGCAGATGCACTAGCACCTAGAGCAGCAGTCTCAATGCCCGGGTCGGGCGGGACACTCAGGTAACAGTCACCCTCAGCACTATCAATCAAAGCATACATGGCAGCAAGGATAGCATCGAAATCAAGATCAAAGATAGCCACATTCTGCCTAAGCAGATCACCCCAACGAGGGAGCTCAACAGCGTCAGGAAACTGGGCGCGCCAAGCGTCAGTCAGGCGACCGAAGCAGCGCTGCGCAGTGTGTGGCAGCCCACACGTCTCCCCACGACGACTGCCGGTGCGAACAACGTAAGTGCAGGGACCAGCACCCCCAGACCTCCCACGCCCAGCGTACCACTCACGAAGCTGCTGGGGCGACGGGGTCTCACGGGAACGCGGCTGCTGCTGGCGCTGGCTACCACCAAAGCCTCCACGCTGCGTGGCTGCACCTCGACCAGCACCACCGCCACCGCCACCTCCGCCACCGCTGCCGCTGCCGCCACCACCGCTGCCGCTGCCTCCACCACCTCCGCCGCTGCCTCCACCACCTCCACCGCCGCCACTGAAGCCCCCACTCCCGGCACCACCCCCACCTCCACCGCCACCCCCTCCGCCTCCTCCACCGCCTCCGCCGCCGCCCCCGCCGTCCCCTCCACCACCCTTGCTCCCCTTGCCCTTGCTGTTGCGGCATCTCCCACTAGGGGCAGACGCAGCTCCGACCTCCTCAGTGCCAACGAGGTCGACAGCAGCAGGAGAAGCAAAAGAGGGGAGAAGGGGGAGAGGGGAACACCCCTCAAAGAATGGGGTGCGACGGTCGCCGCGAGAAGCACCTACAACTAAGATACTCTTCTCAGCAGCAGCTAGGAGCTCCTCTAGCAGGTCGACAGTGAGCTCGGTGGGGCAAAGGGAGAGAAAGTGGTCCTTGACTGAAGAAAGGGAGTCAAGGAGGCGGGTGACTAGGTAGTAAAGGGTGATGTACATGGGGTGTGGTTTTCTTGGCACAGAACTCAGTGGGAAGCGCAGCGCGGTAGCGGGCGTCACTAGTGCGGAGGTGAGAAACTAGGTCAGCGACTGTGGCAAAGGCGGCAAGGTCAGGGAAAAGGTACGGCAGCATGAGGCGGCTGAGGGCAGTAGTGGCAGGGGAGGAGTAGCGCGCAACTACAGCGTCGTACAAAGACTTAGCATTCTTGTACTGGCCAAAATGTGCGCGCTCAGCAGGCGGCAGGTGACTACGAACAGCAAGACGAGCAACAGCGTCACGAGTGGTCCACTGCGAGCGAACCGTACTGTCAGCAGTGGCAGCAGGAGCAGTAGAGACACCGGACGTGTGATCGAAAAGGGATACCCCATCTCTAGAGTCACACTGAAGAAAGAGCGGCAGGTCGTCAACCCACACGTCAAAGTCAACTGCACGCCCCTCAGCATCAAAGGTGAGAACAGTAGGGCTAGCCATAGCAGCAGTAGGAGCAGTAGCAGCAGTAGCAGCAGTAGCAGCAGTAGTAGCAGTAGCAGTAGGGCAGTGCAGGGTAGTGCGGCTCAGTAGGGCGGCGCGGCTCGGTAGGGCGGTGCGGCTTGGCAGAGCGGCGTGGCTCAGTGGGCAGCGCGGCTCGGCTGGGCGGCGCGGCTCGGCTGGGCGGCACGGCTCGGCTGGGCGGCGCGGCTCGGCAACTGGCGGCGCGGCGGAGCAGGGCGGCGCGGGTGCTTACCAGGGGCGGGTGCAGGGCCGGGCCGTGATAGCAGGGGCCGCGCCAGTAGGGGTGGCGATGGCAGGGGGGGCCGCGACTACAGGGGGGGCCGCGCCAGTAGGGGCCGCGCCAGCAGGGGGCCGCGTCAGCAGGGGCCGCGCCAGCAGGGGGGCGCGTCAGCAGGGGGCCGGGTCATGACAGCAGGGGCCGCGCCAGTAGGGGTGGCGACGGCAGGGGGGGGGGGCGCGACTGCAGGGGGCCGCGTCAGCAGTGGGGCCGCGTCAGCAGGGGCCGCGCCAGTAGGGGCCGCGCCAGCAGGGGGCCGCGTCAGCAGGGGCCGCGCCAGCAGGGGGCCGCGTCAGCAGGGGGCCGGGCCTGACAGAAGGGGCCGCGCCAGTAGGGGTGGCGACGGCAGGGGGGCCGCGACTGCAGGGGGCCGCGTAAGGAGTGGGGCCGCGTCAGCAGGGGCCGCGCCAGTAGGGGCGGCGCCAGCAGGGGGCCGCGTCAATAGGGGCCGCGCCAGCAGGGGGCCGCGTCAGCAGGGGCCGCGTCAGCAGTGGGCCGCGTCAGCAGGGGGCCGCGCCAGCAGCAGGGGCCGCGACGGGCTAGGGCCGCGACGGCAGTAGGGGCCGCGTCAGCAGTAGGGGCCGTGACGGCAGGCGGGGTCGCGACGGCAGTAGGGGCCGCGACAAGCAGTAGGGGCCGCGACGGGCTAGGGGCCACGACGGGCAGGGCACGATGCGCGCTTCAGGCAGGGCAGGAAAAAAAAAAATTAGTGGTGGGCCCTTGAAAAACGTTCCCACTAGGGAACCTGCTCAGAATACCATGTTAAACTGTGAGCGAATGAATGATTGAACTAGCAACACAGGTGGGTACAAGTAGCAAACCTAAAAGTGTTGTACCCTATAAGAATTACCCCACTACAGCCTAAACAGACTATAGCATATAAGTTTGACACGGGAGACACCGACCAGAGCATTTGGAGGCCGCTAAGAGGGTGTTGCGCTACTTGTGCAGTACGTCGGGCATGGGGCTCGTGCTTGGAGGATGGGGTCCAGTTGTCCTCACTGGACACGCAGACGCGTCTTGGGTTGACGACTTGGCTACGCAGCACTCGTCACAGGGTTACACCTTCAGCCTTGGTTCCGGCTCTGTTTCTTGGCGGTCTACCCGCTCGTCTTCTGTTCTCAGTTCCAGTTGTGAGGTTGAGATCTACGCAGGGGCCATGGCTGCAAAGGAGTTACGCTGGCTCACCTACTTGCTCACCAACTTGGGAGAGCAGCCTCGTTCTTCTCCAGTTCTGTACGTAGACAACAAGGCCATGATTGCCTTGTGTAAGGAGCACAAACTGGAGCACATAACAAAGCACATCGCTCTGCGTTACTTCCTTTCTCGCGAGTTGCAGCAGCGTGGTCAGCTTCGTCTTGCTTACGTGGCCACTCGGGCCAACACTGCTGATATATTCACCAAGGCACTTTAGTCTGGTGATCATCAGCGTTTCTGTACTGTTTTAGGCCTTGTGCCTACTTTGCCTCACTTGCTCACTGCGTGACTTTGCTTGTACTGTGATCTATATATATACCTGCATGCTTACACTTGTTAGGGTATGATCACTGTACTGTTTGTTCTCCTTTATATAACTCTGCATGTGAATGGGCCTTGTGGCCATTTGCTTGTGCTCGGAATGTGTGGTAACTTTAACTGTTTTTTTCTGTTGCGGTTCGATACAACGACGACTTGGGCAACTGCTCAATATCGAGTCAGTTGTTTGTCCTTGCTGTCGCGCTGTATTTTCGTCGAGTCAAAGGTCCCTGACCTTTGACCTTCGCGTAACCTCCAGCTGTTACGTTTGTTGACTCACGTGTTGCTTCACTGTAGTCTGCTTCGTTTCGTGTTATTACTTCGATACTTGAGAAGCGTTAAATTGCTTGTTTCCAACACACCCAACCCCAACCAAACACAAAGTGCAAACTACACTAAACTAGGATGTAAAAAGTACAACTACAAATGTGAGATTGAGGGCTAACATTAACAGGAGGGGGCGGGAGCGGGAAGGGGGCGCATGGGGGTAGCCGGTAGTGGTGGCAGAGTGTTTGGCAGAGAGCAGGGCTGGGCTTGTGGCAATGCTGGTGCACCGGATAAAGCAAAATGTCAGTGGGGAAGGGAACGGAAGAGAAGACGGGGAGGGGGGGAAGAGCTGTGAAGAAGAGGAAATTGGGACACTTCCCCCCCTTTCACACATGCATACCACCACCACACCCCTTGGGTGCAGTACTATCAGATATAGGAGAACACATAACTTATCGCCCATTTGGATCAACCCCCACCATTTCAGAGGCATGATTCAGCGCAAGCACATATGGCATGATTCAGTACATAACCATTCGTCCTGTACACACATGGCTGCTCACATGGCATACCGCTTGCCAACATGGCATTCCATCTGCCAACATGGCAGTCCATCTGCCGACATGCCATTCCATCTGCCGACATGCCATTCCATCTGCTGACATGGCATTCCATCTGCTGACATGGCATTCCATCTGCTGACGTGACAGGAGGAATGTTAATACATAGATGGTCTCTCCCTCTCGTATAGTCGCTGCAGGGGAAAGATGACGGCAATGTGAAAAAGAGAGGAAGGGAAGGAAAATTGACAAAGTGAGGAGAATGGGAGAAAATGGCGAAAAATTAAGGGGATGGGGTAGAATGGGAGAGGATGGGGGTGATGATGAAAAGGAATGGAGGGGCAGGGCGAAGGGTAGGGGAGATGCGCGCGGGGAGGGGAGGAGAGGGAAAGCGAGGGGGTTGAGGTGGGTGAGGGAGGGTGCTGTGGGTGGACGTGAGTGACATGCATGTACCGCTTGATGTGATGCCGTGTCATGTCCATGTAACGTGCATGTATATGTGAGAAGCGCATGTAGTTGAAATGCATGCATGAGCATGTGAGCATGCAGGAGTGGAGTGGACCCATGAGAGCATGCCTCTTCGTGCATGTCACATGCAGCAGATGGCGTCGACATAATACTATCAGCAGGGCTGAAGACTCATCCAAAAATTGCAATCCATGAGCGCTTCATGTTGCTTCACAACTCTCTTGCTTCCATCACTGCTTCACTCTCTCCCCAACTCCCCCACCCCCTTCCAAAACCGCCACACGCACATCCAAAACCGTCCCACCACTTCACGCCCAGAAAGTTCCCAGAAGGTTTCATGTGGCGTCGCCTCCGCACCACTCGCTCTAACCACCACCTTGCGATGCCACCCTCGATGGGGCAGATGATGCCACACTACCCTCCGCGCGAAACAGCCTCTCCTGCTGGTCTCACATGCCACGTCAGCCGCCACGTCAGCGACCGCATCAGCATGAAAGCATGCCAGGAGGGAGAGGGCTGTGGGAACTGAAGCAACGGCCAATCCACAATAGCTGGCGTCTCTCCCTCCATCCCCTCCGAGTTTTCCGCCGCATCCAAGGCCTTTTCTGCTCCTTCCTCTCCGCCCTTACCCCCCGTTTTACGGCCTTTGCGGCCTTCTTCTCTATTTCGACTCTTCCCTCCTTCCGCCCTTGTCACTCCTTCCGTTCCGTCCGCCCGTCCTAATTCCTGCACTCCCGTCTTCGCTCGCTCACCTCGTCGCGCGCAGAGAGTCGGTTAGGGCGATCTGATTGGGCGAGGGGTCTCAGGCTGGGACACGACCACGGTGGACATGACGCCCACGTGCCGGTTGGGAGAAGGCGACTGGTGAGGGCTGCTTGAGAGTTCGCGCTGTCCCGCCACCATGAAACGGCGGGAACGCAGCGTGAACGTCGCATTTTGAACGATTGTCTTAACATCGCTTTTACGATCAGTTCTTTTCGTGCTCGTAACTAAGGCTCGTAAACTCCTCCCGGGCTCGTTATCGCTTCTGCGCTCGTAGACGCTTCTGCGCTCGTAACCGCTTTTCCGATCGTATTCACTTACGCGCTTGTAATCCCCTTCGCGCTCGTAATCCCCTGCGCGCTTGTTATCGCTTGTGCTCTCGCGAGTCGCGTCTGCTTGTGATTCGCCTGGGAAACATGGCTGGCTGCCTTGGGCTATGCCAAATCCTGCCTCAGGAATGTCGGGATTGCCGTTGCGCCTAACTGCCATCGCAACACACTGCAGTGCGAACAAGCACATTTTAAATTCCGAAATTCGTGTATCCAACTGGGCACAGAAATTCCATGTAATATTGCATTTTGAAATGAATTTCCACCAAAACGAGAAGACGATTGCTCATAGAGAGGACAACACAAAATTTGCTGCAAGGGGGAGTCTCACTTTCCCCCTCGATTCCCTAGCAGGCAATCCCAATGCCTGCTGAATCTGATCCAAATCCGCCTCCAGTGGGCACAGCACACACAGCCCAAACCCTTCTGGCTCACACGCCATCCCTCGAGACGAAACCTAGACCCGTCGCCATAGCGTTGTGCGAAGTTATTTACCGGAAATTGTTTCCATATGGTTTGTTGTAACAAAGCGTCGTCGAAACGGCTAGGGAAGAAATCGAGAACAAAAATGATGGCGGGAAACGGGTGAGGCGCCTCGAGGGACTCAAGCACCTGAAACGCACCGACACCGACAGAATCTCCCCGAACCTCCCACCCGCACCGCTTATTTCGCCTGACGCGACGCCATCAAGTTCCCAAACCTGAGCCCCAGCAAAAGACGCCTTGAGATCCGTCCACACACCTCGCTGCTTCATTTTCCGTCGTTCGATTCCTGTGACGTGGCATCTGTATGAGTAGACAGCAAGGCAGGCCGAGGCTGAAACTCCAATGTTCGGGCAGACGAGGCATGTGGGGGTGGAGGCAGGGGTTTGAGCATGCGAGGCCCGAGAGGAGTAGAAAATGGGGTCGCCGAGATTTCAACTTATCATTCCCTCTTCCTCTACCATTCTGTCGATCTGTAGTGAAAGAGAACTTTCAGAAATAAGTCTCTGTCCAACGATCAGTTTCTGTTCAGCGATCCGCAGTAAAGTAACATGGCCTCTGTCGCCGATATTTGCACTGATAACTCGGTTTCCCACTCGACGAGCAGCCCTGCAACGCCTACCAGAGGCATTGGCAGGTTCGGAACCCCGCGAACCGTTTTCTCGCCTGTAAGATACTCTCCTGCCAAGCCTGCTGCTTGCAACGGTGACGGCGAGACATGCTGCAGCAGCGTGCTCCTGAAGAGCGTGAGGCCGCTACTGGAGAAACTGGCCTCCCAAGGCGTCGCTGACGGGCAACACAAGCCCGCCAAGGTGCACGTAGCTGACGCACCTGATGTGAAGCGGCGTGGAATCGGCCGCTTCGGAGGCAAGCCTGCTGCTGCCGTGCTTGCACCTGCGGTCGTCCCTGCTGCTCGCTCACCATCTTCTGCTGCTGCAGTCACTCAATCTGCTGTGGTGGTGCCTGAGGTAGCGCCTGTGGCTCCAGTGGCTTCCACTACACCACAGGTGCCTGAAGCGAGTGTGACAACAGAAACAATATCCGAGGAGACGAGTGCACATGCTGCTGATCCGAATGAGAAAACGAGGTGGTCGAAGCTGCGTCAGGAAGTTCAAGCTATGGATATTGCAATGACACGTGCTGCTTACCTGAGGTGGGACAAGCTGAGCAAGGAATCATCATTGGCCATGGAGATTGAAGCGGCCATTGAAGCCACCCTGAGTACTTTCTTCTTGCCCAAGCATCCTGATGCTGTGGCGAATCTGACTCCCAAAACCGTGCCTCCTGCATCTGCAGCAGCAGCGACTGTAGCAACAGCACCTGCTCCCTCTGCAGTATCTGCAGCAGCAACAACAAAAGCAGTGAGAGGAGCTGCAGCAATAGTACAGAAGCCAATGCGTACCCCATGTGCAGCAGCACCAGTAGCAGCTGCAGCAACAACATCAATGAATTCACCTGCTTTGGCATCACCAGTGAGAGGAGCTGCAGCAGCAGCACAGGTTTCAAGACCTGCTGTTTCAGCAAAGTGCAAGGTGGGGGTTGAAAGTGCATGGGGTAAGAATGGGTGCAGCAGCAAGGGGAGGCCAGCAGTGGGAGCAGCTGGCAAGGCCAGCAGCAGGCTGGCGAGTGGGGTGAAGAGGAGAGAGGAGGGCGGGTATGGGAAGGGAGCAGCAGGGAGTGCATTCGGTAGAAGGCAGGGTGGTGTGAAGGCAGCAGGTGGCAGAGCAGTGGCAAGTGGCGTGTGTGGCAGGGAGGGGGTGAAGCAGCATGCAGGGAGGAGAGAGGGTTTGGTGCATGAGAGGCAGGCGAGGCCAGGCTGCAGCAGCAGCAGGGCGCACAGAAGGAGCTCCTGAAAGATCCCTCATGATCATGCCCGCACTCAACATTGGCTGTACATACATGGGTACAACACTGAAGGGTGTGCTGGAACAATGGTGACAACGGAACAACCCCCAGCTGCTGTTGGGAATACGTGACTGATGTTAGGAAGTGCCAAGTGCGATGTATATTACGGTACTAGGATTTGTTCATACTACGGTACCTTTCCAGTTGGACATGGTATTTGCAAGTTGCTACTACTGTAAATTGCATCATGTACTTCTCTGTGATGCACCTGATGGGAGCAGTGCAGTGCAGCTCACTATGAAGAGTGCAGCACAACACTGGAGCAGATGATTATCACTTCGTAATCTCGCTGTGTTGATGATGCTTACTGACGCATCAGTGCAAAACTTGAACGAATATTGATCTACGATACCGTATCAGTGTGTTAATACAGATGCCTGGTATTGATTTCATGCTGTTCTCGTTCCTTGGCCCCACAGATAAACCAAGTTTTAAACCTCCGAAAACCCCAATTCACTACCATAGCCAGCCTTTAGAGGTTTTGTGATTTGCAGACATAACCGTTTGAAGCACAGTATCCTACGCGAACACCCTAAGGACATGATGTGATCTGATTGACCCAAGCTTTGTATCTACAGAGTTCCTCCCTTCCCAGCCCCCCTGTCGTTCTACCCACGTAACTCGAGTCCATTATCTGCTGCTTGTTTCCTTCGAGCTGCTGCTGCTACGTGCGCAGCGGAGGCGAGACCAGAATGACTCCGTCGCCTCTCACAAAGATGAACGGGATGTTGCGCCTTGATGTCTGCAGGCAAGGGGGACAGGAAGGGAGGGGGGAGTGAGGAGAGAGTTACAGTCGCCTCTCACAAAGATGAACGGGATGATGCGCCTTGATGTCTGCAGGGCAGGGGGAAAGGACGGAGGGGGGAGTGATGAGAGAGTGTGTGTGTGTCTGGAGGGGAGGATGGTTGTAAGGAGTGGTAGCGGATGCTGCAGCTTGACGTTTGCAGAGGAAGCACGGAGGGGGGTGGAGGGGAGTTAGGGTTGGTGGAAGGTGGTGGGGGTGTTGGGGGTGGTGGGGCCACATTTGGGTGAGGAATGAGGGGGGAGGTGGGTGTGGGGGAAGCTGAGAAGGCAAGAGGAGGGGTGCAAGGGAGGGGAGTTGGGACGGCTGGAGAATGGAGTGCATGAGAGGGGACAGCACAGGCAGCATAAGCAGTATTGACTGTAATGAAGCAAAGAGCAGGGAGTGGGATGCCACATCTTGATGTTGATGCTCGCACGAAAGGAAAAAATGGGGGGAAGCTGACGATGGGAGGACAGGGGAGGGAGGAAAGGGAGAGGGGAATAAGGGGAGGAGGAGGAGGCGAGAGGGTGGGTATCAAAGAAGGGGCGTGGAAGAGTTGATGGGGGAAGGAGGACAACGGGGGAGGAACGGAGGGGAGAGGAAGAGGGAGGAGGGCATGGGGAAGAAAGGGGAGGGGAAAAAAGGGGAGGGGAATGGGAGATGGTAAAAAGGGTGAGGGCGGGAAGTGCGAGTGAAAGCGTGCAGGGCTGATACGAGCAGTGAGGAGGAGGAGGAGGAGGAGGAGGAGGAGGAGGAGGAGGAGGAGGAGGAGGAGGAGGAGGAGGAGGAGGAGGAGGAGGAGGAGGAGGAGGAGGAGGAGGAGGAGCGCAGAGGCACACAAAGGGCACACAGAGGGCGCAGTTAGGGCACAGAGAGCAGGCACAGAGAGAGGGGACTGAGAGAGGGGACAGAGAGAGGGGACTGAGAGAGGGCACAGAGAGAGGGCACAGAGAGAGGGCACAGAGAGAGGGCACAGAGAGAGGGCATAGAGAGAGGGCACAGAGAGAGGGCACAGAGAGAGGGCACAGAGAGAGGGCACAGAGAGAGGGGACTGAGAGAGGGCACAGAGAGAGGGCACAGAGAGAGGGCACAGAGAGAGGGGACTGAGAGAGGGCACAGAGAGAGGGCACAGAGAGAGGGGACTGAGAGAGGGCACAGAGAGAGGGCACAGAGAGAGGGCACAGAGAGAGGGCACAGAGAGAGGGCACAGAGAGAGGGCACAGAGAGAGGGCACAGAGAGAGGGGACTGAGAGAGGGGACTGAGAGAGGGCACAGAGAGAGGGCACAGAGAGAGGGCACAGAGAGAGGGCACAGAGAGAGGGCACAGAGAGAGGGCACAGAGAGAGGGCACAGAGAGAGGGCACAGAGAGAGGGCACAGAGAGAGGGGACTGAGAGAGGGCACAGAGAGAGGGCACAGAGAGAGGGCACAGAGAGAGGGGACTGAGAGAGGGCACAGAGAGAGGGCACAGAGAGAGGGCACAGAGAGAGGGCACAGAGAGAGGGAACAGAGAGAGGGCACAGAGAGAGAGCACAGAGAGAGGGCACAGGGAGAGGGCACAGAGGGAGGGCACAGGGAGAGGGCACAGAGAGAGGGCACCTCCTTTGAGTGGATTCATAAGTCCTCCCGTTACCCTTCCCCCCTCCCTCCCCCCCATCCCCCGTCTTCCTTTCCCATCCCTCATCCCCTTCCCCATTCCCCCCCTCCTTTCCCCATCACTCCCTCTCTTCGCCATGAGTGATGACCCCTGGGATCGCACATGCGTGTATTCCCGCCCTCACAATCGCCTCGCACGCCTCATCCTCAATCTTAACACTGGTAACCACCTCCTCCGCCCTTTGAGGCGCCCACGTACTCAGTTGAAAGAATGCTCAAATGCGAAACCGTCTGCTGTGAGGATCTTCAAAAGAATCTTCCGACTCCTCGTCCCCACCCCCCCCTTCCTCCACCCTCCCCTTCCCCCCCACCTTGACAATCTCCTCGTATGTCTCGTCATCTATCTCCACGGTCGTCACCACCTCTTCCGCCCTTTGAGGCGCCTATAAAAGCACTTGTAAGAATTCTCCGAGGCGCTTCAAGGGAATGTCCCGACCACCCCCCCCAGCCCCTTCCCCTTTTACTGACCTTGACAATCTCCTCGTACGTCTCGTCGTCGATTTCCACGGTCGTCACCACCTCCTCCGCCTCCCCCAGAATCATGTTCAGATGCTGGTCGTATGCCTGCCATGCCACGCGTGCAGGTTTCAGGAAAGGAATGGCGGGAAACGAAAGGGGGAAACGAACTGTGGCTGGATACCGCTGATCTCTCAACAGTGATAACCACCTCCTCTACCTCCCCCAGAATCATGTTCAGATGCTGGTCGTACGCCTGCCACACGTGCACGTTTGAGGGGGGAGGTTCGAAAGGGGAGGTGGGGTTCGCAGGAATCACGTCCGCTTTTGAGGCGCCTCAAAAGTAGTTTTTAGAGGTGCAGGTTGGAACGGGGAGGTAGGGTTCGCCTGAATCACGTCCGCCTCGCCAGTGCTGGCGACGAGGCAGCCTTCGGTCGTCGCCATTAGCACGAAAAACTACGCGTCGTCGAGACGTAGTGGGCCTACGACACCGACGGGAATCGCCACGTGGCCGACGACCATCTCGCAGCATGCGCTGCGGATCGCTTCGAACGGGAGCGATGTGTTCGGCGAGACAAGAAGAGGTTCGGCGGCGCTCGCGATGGGTTCGATTCCCAACAGCCCGCCGTTTCTGGTGCTGATGGCGCCATGTATTAGTGCAGACAAGAAAGCACGAGAGGAATCGAGCTGAGAGGGAGAGAGAAACAGGAGGAAAAGTAACACGAGAGATTGGATTGGAGGGAATGGGAGCATCAATGCTTGCCAGCACAGCCAACGGTGTAGGAACCCTCGCAGCCCTCAAGCACCACATGGTTGCCACATTCCGATTAGCCAACGCTTTATGCTGGAGCGAAACTGCCCAATGGAGTGCTGGCACCACAGGAATCTGAGATTCCCTGTAATCGCAAGCAAATCCACATGGAATAAGTCAGAATTGGTTTCAGTGTTAGTTTCGTTACAACGTTGTGGAATCAGTGTACTTGGGAAAAAAAGTCTGAAATTTCAGTGTGGCCTAACAAAAAAGGCTGAAAGATCAGTCCCACAAAAATCTCAACACTGATTTTTCAGTGTAGGTAAAAAAAGGACTGACAAAATCAGGAATATTGAGAAAGCTTGCTTTCTGTTCTTGCAAAGGCAACAGGCTTCATTACAAATTCAGTACTTACAACATTCTCTTCCAACTATGGATTATACAAATGTACAACTAGGGTGGGTGGGTGGGGAGTGGAACTGCAAAGTTCCGAAATGAAGTCATGGGTGGAGGCCGAATGGCCTCCAACCCTCATTATGTACTCGGCGGATTGTAATTTGCCGTTGCTTTGCTGCGTTACAGGCAGCTGCGCTTTCACAATACACATTTTTAGAAAGTGTTACACACTTTCGAAAAAAAATCATATTGAGAAAGCTTGCTTTCTGTTCTTGCAAAGGCAACAGGCTTCATTACAATTGGGTCTTCTGAGACATGTACGGTTGAGGCCGTTGAAGACGTGTTGAGTGTGGTTGATGGCATTGACGAGTGCCAAGAAGGTGGCGCTGGTGAGTGTGATCCCAATGTTGACGGAATATTGTGTGTACGACGAAGGTTGCTGGTTACGTTGGTGCGGTGGATGTCCTTGATTGTCGGTGTAGCAGGAGAGTGGTTGAAATTGGCGGTTTCCAAAAATCCATACACGCAATATGGAGCCTTGATCTTGGATTTTGGTGAGATGTTGTACTCTATACTTGAATGTCCCTGACGAATTCCAGCGTGGGTGTCTTGGGTCGAAGTGGTAGAAGGGGAGGCTATCCAACACTATGGTTAGATTAGACAAGAAAATACCCCACTGCTCCAAGCCAAACCATTTTTTTTTTTTTTTTTTTTATATACGTATGGCAATAACCAACTATGATTCGTATTGACAAACACCATGGTCAAGAATTTGCCCATCTAAAATCAGCATATGCATATCCCTCCCTAAGGCAGTGGCCCTCTGGCCGGTGTAGGACCTTTGGCCCCAGAGGAACGGCTCTCTGGCCACACGGGGACCCTCGGTCCCCTTCCCCCCCTGGGGGACGGCTCTCTGGCCACACGGGGACCCTCGGTCCCCTTCCCCCCCTGGGGGACGGCTCTCTGGCCACACGGGGACCCTCGGTCCCCTTCCCCCCCTGGGGGACGGCTCTCTGGCCACACGGGGACCCTCGGTCCCCTTCCCCCCCTGGGGGACGGCTCTCTGGCCACACGGGGACCCTCGGTCCCCTTCCCCCCCTGGGGGACGGCTCTCTGGCCACACGGGGACCCTCGGTCCCCTTCCCCCCCTGGGGGACGGCTCTCTGGCCACACGGGGACCCTCGGTCCCCTTCCCCCCCTGGGGGACGGCTCTCTGGCCACACGGGGACCCTCGGTCCCCTTCCCCCCCTGGGGGACGGCTCTCTGGCCACACAGGGACCCTAGATCCCTTCTTTCCATTGGAGGACGTCGTTGGGTGTGTGCAGTTGATCGTGTCGTCGGTGAAATTTTCCGACGCGTCTAGTAGAGTCCCACTTTTAACAAACTTCTTTCCACAATCACGGCGTTGGGCCCGTATTTCTGCCATCAAGGGATTGACGGGGCATAGATATTATTAAACAGAAAATGCAGAGAACGTAATGAAACAAGAAAAGAAGTTGAAATTGAATTGCAGCACTTATATGCCATTGAACGAACTGGTGGTTGACGCCTAGTCAAACGCTCTAGACGCTGCATTGGCTATGTCGTCTCTGTAGCGCTAGTGGCAATTTCGCCACTGGCGCACGTGGCAATTTCGCCACAGTCGCGCGTGTGGCGATTTCGTCCCTGGCGCGCGCCACTGGCGCCAGGGGCGATTTCGTCCCTTGCGCGCGCCACTGGCGCCAGTGGCGATTTCGTCCCTGGTGCGCGCCACTGGCGCCAGCGGCGATTTTGTCCCTGGTGCGCGCCACTGGCGCCAATGGCGATTTCGGCACTTGCGCATGCCTCTGGCGCGTGCCACTGGCGATTTCGTCCCTGGCGCGCTAGTTGTAGTTTCGTCCGGCGCACTTCGCTCTCAGTTGAGCGCACGCGAATTACAGTCGCAGGCCTGATTCTGTCGCATTTCACAGTGAACGCGCGGGGGAGCTAGAGCACTTGGCAGTTGGGTTGTTGTTTCCTAGTAGTAGGTACCGTAGTACTGGTATTAGTGAGAGCGGAAACCTGAGAAGTGGTTGGACGAGAATGAGTGGAACTGCAAAGTTCCGAAATGAAGTCGTGGGTGGCTGATATCTGAGGCCCTGCCTACTATAGCCTACACAAAGTAAGCATTATAACATTCTGACAATCGAAACTAACTAGGCTACATCTGTATACATTTGGGTTAGGTAACGCTATACATAACCGTTCAAATTCCATTCACACACGAAACACCCTTCTACATTGGAACTCGGTATGATACGAAACCAGAACAGGTTCCCGATGTTGGGCTGAGAAAGCCCTTAGGATCTTTTGCAAGACTAAATTCAGAGTAGGACAATGTAATAGCGGAAGCGTTAAATGAGAAGTTTGTGAACCACCTTGCGCTAGTATGTGAGGGCAAAGTATATTGATTAAAACAAAGGATACAAAGAATACAAAGTATATTGATTAAAGCTTTTATAAGAATACAAGGAATACGAAGAGATACAGTTAATAACCGTTTTGGTGTTGCTGTTGCGGTTCGATACAGTAACGACTCGGGCAACTGCTCAATAGCGAGTCAGTTGTTTGTCCTTGCTGTCGCGCTGTATTTGTCAGGTCAAAGGTCGCTGACCTTTGACTTTCGCATAACCTCCAGCAGTTGTTCAACCTCCGAGGGTTGACTCGCTAATGCTTCGATATGTTTTGCTTCGCTTCTGACTTGGTGTTTCGAGACGACAGAGGCGCTAAATCAATTGTTTCCAACACCCGATCGATCAGATGAATTCAAAAAACATCTCTTATCAACCAGAAATCTCAAAAATTCATTTCTGGAAAATCAGATGAACTCGTAAAAATCTGTCTGAATATCGGACATACAGACAGAAAATTTCTGCTAGAGACGACCCTGCTCCACACATTTGAAACACTCGTTAGCAAAACGTTGAAACGAGTGGTTCGGAATTTGGGAAAATGAAAAAAAACTACACTGTTCATTTGAGTCGACCGAAAAGTGCTACCAAATGTATAGGGTTGCTACGTAACCCAAAAACATTATGTTGATTTTTAAGAGTCAACAGAGTATAGTGTTGAAGTTCTGTACCGAGTAGTGAAGCGAGTGTTAACAAGAATAGCGGGACTTCGCTGTCTTCTCACGTCTGACATTCCACCGACCGCCACCAGTCCGCTAACCACTCATGGTACCGCTTCGCGCAGCCTAATCGCGGCTTAGGTTGTGCATTTCCTCCAACCGCCACCCCGGACACACAAAGTGAGTCGCTAGTCGCCGTGCCCGCAATCCGCACTCCGCACTCCTCATCCGCATTCCTCGCCCGGCAACGCTCAATTCGTCCTTCACCCCGCGCCCACTTTCTCTCCGTTGCTCCGCCCGTCACGCGCGCGATTCTTCCCTCTTTCCACTCGCCATCTGCACAGCCTCTCCCCGCCTCCCGCCCTCGCCTCTCTTAGCCTCTCCCCTGTTCCTCGCGTGCCTCCTCTCCTCTCGCCCTTCCATCTTCCCCCTCTCTCTCCTTTTCCTCTGTGTCGCTCTTCCCCACATCCTGCGCCACGCTCCTTCTCCTCTCGCTCCCTCGCCCGTCTTCCTCCCACGCTCCCCGTTCCCCCATACCCCGTCCGTTTCACATTCCATCCTTCATCCCGCGTACACCCGCCACGCTCCCCGCCCCTCTGTTTCCGCGCCACCTCGCGCGTTCCGTGGCTCCCCGCGCCCTCCCACTCCCCTCCCCTTCTCGTCGCGCCTTCCCACTCCCCCCCCCTTTCCCGTCGCGCCTTTCCCACTCCTTCCCCCTTGCGTCTCTCAATCCCGACCCACCCTGTCCGAAGCCCCCCTGCGCGTATGCCCGGTAGTAGCTGGGCTGGGAGGGTTGCGGATGGTGGGGTGGGAGGGCGAGTGGTGCAAGGAGGAGATGCAACCAGCAGGGGCTCTTACCCACCTGCCCCTTGCCCCCACAACCCCTCCTTGCGCCACTCACAGGGCAGGCGAGGGGGCATGGCTGCTGTCACCACCGCCACCACCACCACCTCAACCATCACTGCCGCTCAGCCGCCTTCCAGCATCCCTCCCGCCAACCACACATGGTACCAAACCCCTCTGTGACGGTGACTTGTATGTACCCCAGCCTCTTCCATGGCCGTCTTGTACCATCCTAACTTGACACATGTTCCCTACCATGCTAACTTGACACATGTTCCCTACCATCCTAACTTGACACATGTTCCCTACCATCCTAACTTGACACATGTTCCCTACCATCCTAACTTGACACATGTTCCCTACCATCCCTCACCCCCACACCATCTTTTCTGCACCCACAGGCAGGGACGCGCATTATCCACACCCCTGTCCGCTGGGGGTCATGCAGCGCTGATGGCCTTACCTGCAGGCCGCAGCAATTGCCAGTGCACTGCCCGCACACGGCACACCCACAGCTGATCGTGATTCTTTGGAATGTCTCAACGAAATGAGGTCGACAATCGGTCGACGGACCGTCGACCACCGTCGACCTGACCGGCGGGCAGAAAAAAACAAAAACCCTATCGGACGGTATGCCATCCTACGGAGGCATCAACCCCAAACACCATGCGATAAGGTGTTTAGGGTTGATGCCTCCCTCGGATGGCATGCCCTTCCCATAGGGGTTTATTTTTTTTTACCCCGGGCAACGAGCTCCCTAGGCGGACTCGCTTGTCTGTTGAGATATATTGTTTGCATGGGGCCAAGCCAACCATGCACATCGTGTTCTGAGACGTTTCAAAACCCAACCATGAGCATCGTCTCCCTCTCCCCTGCCATCCTCGTCCGCCGGCTCCATTCAACACCCCCAGCCCGGACCTCTTCCCTTCCTCTCCTCCCTCTGTCTCTCTCTTTACAGTGAGCTGCGGGTGGCGTGTGGTTCGGCAGAGGAGAGTGAGACGTCTCAAACCCTGGACGCCCCCTTCCCCCCCCTTGTCCCCGCATCTCTTCCGTCTCCCTCTCTGTGCAGTGAGCTGTGGGTGGTGTGTGGGTCGGTAGAGGAGTTGACGTCTCAAAACTGAGCGCCCCTTTTCCCCCCCTCCCCCCCCCTCTTCCCCCATCCCTCTCTTCCGTCACCCTCTCTCGGTGCACTGAGCTGCAGGTGGCGTGTGGTTCCAAAGAAGAGACGATATTTGAGGCGCCTCAAAAATCGTCTCATGACTCGCGGGTGGCGTGTGGTTCCCAAGAGGAGTTTTCAAGCGTCCCAATTTTTGAACCCCCAACATCCCTCTACACCCGCCCCCCCCGCTCCATCTCCATCTGTGTGGAGTGTGCTCCAGGTGGCGTGTGGGTCGGAACAGGAGTTTTTGTTTTGTTGCCTCAAAAAACTTCCTCTCTTCCATCTCCGTCTGTGTGCACTGAGCTGCAAGTGGCGTGTGGGTCGGTAGAGGAGTTGACGCCTCAAAACTGGACTCCCCCTTTCCCCACCACACCCCCCCCCCCCCTTGCTCCGTCTCCCTCTGTGTGCAGTGAGCTGTGGGTGGCGTGTGGGTCAGCAGAGGAGGCACTCATTCTGCGCAACTCACTCTCCGACGCCGAACCAGGGACTGGTTCGACGCCGAGGTGAGGGTTCAGGGGAGGTGCGCCCTTCCCACCCACGCCCACCTCCCCGAGGTGACGCCTTCCCAACCGCTACCTGTACAAGACATCACGCACATTAAGGGCGGAGGGTGAGGATTGGGGGGGAGGCAGGGGAGACACGGCGAGACGAGCTTCTGTTCGCAGCAAGCCAAGGCCTCCTCCCCGCATGCTCCACTCATCACCACAGCTCTCTCCATCGCCCCCCATCACCAACCATCACCAACCTTTCTTACGCCATCCACCTCCCCTCCATCCGTGTCCCTTTGTCTCCCTCGGCAGCTGCAACCAGACAAGCTCGTGCGAGTGATCACAGCCCACGACACCCACCATCACCAATCATCAACCCCCATCACCCACCATCACCAACCATCAACCCCCATCACCCACCATCACCAACCATCAACCCCCATCACCCACCATCGCCAACCATCAACCCCCATCACCCACCATCACCAACCATTCTGTCCTTGTACCATCCCTCCGTGCCCCTCATCACCCCTGGCAGCTGCAACCAGAAAAGCTCGTGCGAGTGATCACAGCCCACGACACCCACCTCTCCATGTACGCCCCTTCCGAATCTCCCACACAACCTTTTGTTTTCGTAGCTACATTGCAGACTGCCTTTGTAAACCACAAGCTGTCATCGGCTGGTGCGGGTGATCAAGGCCCCACGACTCCCACCTCTCCGTGAACACCCATAACCTCTCATCTTCCACACGGCCTTTCTCTCGTAGTTGCATCACGGACTGCCTTAGTGATCCACGAGCTTTTATCGGCTTGTTGTGCTTGTGGAGCTCTTTTGAGGGGCCTCAAATATCGGCTTGTTGTGCTTGTGGAGCTCTTTTGAGGGGCCTCAAATATCGGCTTCTTGTGCTTGTGGAGCTCTTTTGAGGGGCCTCAAATATCGGCTTCTTGTGCTTGTGGAGCTCTTTTGAGGGGCCTCAAATATCGGCTTGTTGTGCTTGTGGAGCTCTTTTGAGGGGCCTCAAATATCGGCTTGTTGTGCTTGTGGAGCTCTTTTGAGGGGCCTCAAATATCGGCTTGTTGTGCTTGTGGAGCTCTTTTGAGGGGCCTCAAATATCGGCTTGTTGTGCTTGTGGAGCTCTTTTGAGGGGCCTCAAATATCGGCTTGTTGTGCTTGTGGAGCTCTTTTGAGGGGCCTCAAATATCGGCTTGTTGTGCTTGTGGAGCTCTTTTGAGGGGCCTCAAATATCGGCTTGTTGTGCTTGTGGAGCTCTTTTGAGGGGCCTCAAATATCGGCTTGTTGTGCTTGTGGAGCTCTTTTGAGGGGCCTCAAATATCGGCTTGTTGTGCTTTTGGAGCTCTTTTGAGGGGCCTCAAATATCGGCTTGTTGTGCTTGTGGAGCTCTTTTGAGGGGCCTCAAATATCGGCTTGTTGTGCTTGTGGAGCTCTTTTGAGGGGCCTCAAATATCGGCTTGTTGTGCTTGTGGAGCTCTTTTGAGGGGCCTCAAATATCGGCTTGTTGTGCTTGTGGAGCTCTTTTGAGGGGCCTCAAATATCGGCTTGTTGTGCTTGTGGAGCTCTTTTGAGGGGCCTCAAATATCGGCTTCTTGTGCTTGTGGAGCTCTTTTGAGGGGCCTCAAATATCGGCTTGTTGTGCTTGTGGAGCTCTTTTGTGCACCACTTTCTCATCTCTGCCTGCCTACCACACATGCACTTACCACATCCCACACATGCACTTACCACATCCCACACATGCACTTACCACATCCCACACATGCACTTACCACATCCCACACATGCACTTACCACATCCCACACATGCACTTACCACATCCCACACATGCACTTACCACATCCCACACATGCACTTACCACATCCCACACATGCACTTACCACATCCCACACATGCACTTACCACATCCCACACATGCACTTACCACATCCCACACATGCACTTACCACATCCCACACATGCACTTACCACATCCCACACATCTCACATCTCACATTCTAGCACAACGCACGTTCGTTTAGGGCCGCGAGAGGCTCTCCAAGTGCGTTCTCACTTGGTTTCTCACCGCTCACCACCCTACCTCCACTGCCCTAACCCCACCCACCTGCCCTTCTCCCCACAGACCCTTCTCCCATGCCATCCCCGTCCCACTATCCTACCTCTTCCCCGCTCGCGGCCTCTGCAGCTCCGTCGCGTGTCCCGACGCCCGACTGCTGCGAGCAGCTGTCAACTCCTTGATGGACTCACTCATTCTCACTGCCCGCACCTTTCATGAGTCTCTTCAAAAGTCACTCTCCCCTTCCCCCCACCCCCTCCCCCTGCTCCCACCCTCTCCAGCTCCCTCTCGTGCCCCAACGCTCGACTGCTGCGCGCGGCCTTCAATGCCTTCATCCTCACATGCACTTTCATCCTCACATGCTCTTTCATCCTCACATGCTCTTTCATCCTCACATGCTCTTTCATCCTCACATGCTCTTTCATCCTCATGTGCTCTTTCATCCTCACGTGCTCTTTCATCCTCACATGCTCTTTCATCCTCACATGCTCTTTCATCCTCACATGCTCTTTCATCCTCACGTGCTCTTTCATCCTCACATGCTCTTCTCCCCACAGTCTCCATCCCACCATCCACCTCTCCCCGTACCATCCCTGTCCCACTCTTCTACCACTGCCACCCTCTGCAGCTCCTTCTCATGCCCCGACGCCCGTCTGCTGCGGACGCCCTTCAATGCCTTCAATACCTTCATGGACCCTCTCATCCTCACATGCCCTTCTCCCCACAATCTCCATGCCACCATGTCCCACCATCCCATCGCCCCACCCCTCTCTGCACCTCCTTCAGATGCCCCCATGCTCGTCTGCTGCAGGCAGCCTTCATTAAACTCCCTCATCCTCGCTGCGCGCACCTCTTATGAGGCTCCTCAACAGTCACTCTCCTTCCCCACAACCTCTTCCCCTCTCCCCTCCTTCTGCACCTCCTTCTCGTGACCCGATGCTCATCTGCCTTCAACGCCTTTATGGACTCGCTCACCCTTGCTGCGCACACCATGTTTGAGCCATCTCATAACTCACCTCTCCCCCCCCACCCCAATCCAGCTCCTTCACGTGTCCCGACGCTCGACTGCTGCGAGCAGCCTTCAATGCCTTCATGTACTCGCTCATCCTCGCTGCTCGCACCTTTTGTGAGGCTCCTCATAAGTCACTCCCCCACACCCCCACCCCTCCTCCTCCCCTTCTCTGCAGCTCCTTCTCATGCCCTGATGCCCGTCTCCTGCGAGCAGCCTTCAATGCCTTCATGGACTCTCTCATCCTCGCTGCTCGCACCATCGAGGCATTTGGCCCGCCTCCTCCCATGCAACAACCATGCGTGTGATACAGAAGATTACTGTAGCTTTGCTTCCTATGTGTTCTGAGTTTTATTACCTGATGTTGCACACAGGCCTTAGTCAGCACATCTCTCACAGGTCTTTGGCTTACCCCTGAAAATCGGACTTCAATTTCCCTCTGCCTTGCGAACAGTTGATGCATTCTGTTCTGTATACCATAGTTTTTGTTTCAGACAAATGTTGTCTTGTGCAAAATTTAAGGTAAACTTATTCTGCTGCCTGATTGAAAAGGAAATAGCATACAGTCTACACATCGATGCCTACAAGTCCCCATGCATTCTGAACAGCAGGTAATAGTTTCTGCAAGCCATCAGTGATAATTCTCAGAAATCTGTATCAGGCAGTTCATTTGATGAACCAACCTTCCATCCATACGAAACAAAAGTTTGTGCTGTGTAATACATTTTGCATTGATTACAAGTACCTGTCCTAGCCAGAACTATATCCTAGTAATATACAGTGAACACATCACTGCCTACATTCGTCATGTATCCCAACAGCAGCTAGGAGCTGTTCCGTTGGTGTCGCCATTGTTCCAGCACACCATTCAGTGTATGTACAGTTCATGTTCTTCATGAATCCCCTCTGAAGCACATGCCTTGGAGAGCTGTGAGGAGCTTGGCAGCAGCAGGTGGGAGAGGCGGCAATGCACTGAGGGCTCTTTCAGGAGCTCCTTCTGTGCGCCCTGCTGCTGCTGCTGCAGCCTGGCCTCGCCTGCCTCTCATGCACCAAACCCTCTCTCCTCCCCGCCTGCTGCTTCACCCCCTCCCTGCCACACATGCCACTTGCCACTGCTCTACCACCTGCTGCCTTCACACCACCCTGCCTTCCACCTGCTGCCCTCCCTGCTGCTCCCAACCCGCACCCACCCACCTCTCTCCTCTTCACCCCACTCGCGTGTCTGCTGCCGGCCTTGCCACCTGCTCTCACTGATGATGCAGCACCACGTGATCCTGCAACTGCTGCTGCTACTGCACATGGGGCAGCGCCTGCATGCCTGCTGCTGCCCTTGCCACCCTTCACACCCGTGCTCACCACCTTGCTGGTGCACCCATTCTTGCCCTTCACGGTTTCAACCCCCACCTTGCACCTTGCTGCAACAGCAGGTCTTGACTCCTGTGCTGCTGGTGAAGCTCCTCTCACTGGTGATGCCGCAACAGGTGATTTCACTGTTGTTGCTGATGCTGCAGAGGGAGCAGCTGGTGCTGCGGAATCTGCTACAGTCGCTGCAGCTGCAGATACAGGAGGTACGGTTTTACCAGGCGCGATCCAGGCAGGCAGGGAGGCTTCAATGGCGGCTTCAATGTCCCTGGCCCACGTCGCCTGGTCCAGCTTGGCCCATCTCAGGTAAGCAGCACGTGCTCTCAATTTTTTGGTCATTTCAATATCCATAGCTCGAACCTCCTGACGCAGCTTGTCCCACCTCGCTTTCTCATTCGGATCAGCACCACGTGCACTCGCCTCCGTGGTGGTGATGGTCGGTTCAGCCACTTGGGGTGTGGTTGAAGCCACTGGAGCCACAAGCGATACCTCAGTCACCACCATAGGCGCAAGCACAGCAGATGGTGTGATGGGAGCAGCAGTGACGGCCACAGGTGCAGGTGCAAGCACGGCAGCAGCAGGCTTGCCTCCGAAGCGGCCGATTCCAGGCCGTTTAACAAGAGGTTCGTCCGCCACGTGCGACTTGGTGGGCTTGTGCTGCCCGTCAGCGAGGTGATTCGCCAGATTCTCCAGCAGCGGCCTCACGCTCTTCAGAAGCACGCTGCTGCAGAACGTCTCACCGTCGCCGTTGCAAGCAGCACGCTTGGCAGGAGAGTAGCTTACAGGCGAGAAAACGGTTCGCGGGGTTCCGAACCTGCCAACGCCTCTGGTAGGCGTCGCAGGACTGCTCGCCGAGTGGGAAACATAGTTTAAAAAGCAATTATCAGCAAGAGATGCCATGTTACTTGACTGCAGATAGCTGCACAGAAACTGATCGTCGGAGAGAGGCTGATTTCTGAAAAGTGTATTCACTGCTGATCGACAGAGCGGCAGAGGAAGTGGGAATGAAAAGTTTCAACCCTGGCCACCCCATTTCAACTTGCACTCCGCCCTCGCCCGCTCAAATCCTCGCCTCCAAGCCTAGATGCCTCGTCTGCCTCATCATTGGAGTTCCAGGCTCGGCTGCGTCGCTGTCTACTCGTTAACGTGCCACGTCACTCGTATCGAACGGTGGAAAAACAAGGAGCTAGGTGTGTGGACGGATTTCGAAGAGTCTTTTTCTGGGGTTTCAGGTTCGGGATCTTGGTGGCGTCGCGTCAGGCGAAATCAGCGGTTTGGGAGGCTTGGGGACATTCTCGCTGTGTCGGTGACTTTCAAGTTCGTGGGTCCGTCGAGGCGCGTCACCAGTTTCCCGCCACTGTTTTCGCACAAGATTCCTAGCCGTTTCTGGACGCTCTTGCTACAACGGTTGTAGGAGAGGGGGCACACTGTTCGCCGAAGCATTTCGCAAGGAAATCGCAAATCTCCATGAAAAGTGTTTTTAGGGATCATCGTGGTGGCTGAGGGATCGCAGGGCTGTGGGATTGCTCGGCTGCTGGATTCAGAATGGCAGCCATTGGGATTCACGTCTATGTGGTATGGTGGAGGTTCAAATGGAGAAGGATTGCATTGAACTCCCTAAATGCGGTTCAGTTTGTGTGAAACATCTAGCGGCACGAATCATTGGACAATAATTAATTAAAAGGAGGTGATTTTTACGAGCTTTGTGAGCTGGACCAGCATTTTCACATACTCGTAAAATCTATCAGTGTCAAAGTACAATCTTACTTGAAGGCTATAGTGGGGCACTCCTTATGGGGTACAACACTTTTAGGGTTAGTACTTGTACCCAAACTCTTGCTAATCCAATCATTCCTGCACAGTTATTCTGACATGGTATCAGAGCAAGAAACATGTTAAGTTTTTAGGGCCCACCGATAGTTCCGCTCGTTCCTGCCCGATGCGCACTTGCGCTGTCCGGCCCTGCTCGAACAGTGTCGCGCTGCCCTGCAGCTACTGCCTGCCTGCCTACTCGCACTGCCTGCCCCCCACACGTCGCGCCCTGCTGCAGCCAGCGCGTCGCGCCCTGCTGCAGCCAGCGCGTCGCGCCCTGCTGCAGCCAGCGCGTCGCGCCCTACTGCAGCCAGCGGGTCGCGCTCTGCTGCCCCTCGCGTCGCGCCCTGCTGCCCTGCACAGCGCGCGCCCTGCTACCCTGTCCACCGCGCGCCCTGCCCTGCAGCCCGCAGCGAGCCCTGCCCGGCCGAGCCGCGCCGCCCAGCCCGAGCCGGTGTTTCGGGTATGGGGCGCGCTCTCCCTTGTTCGCGATGCCAAAGCGAGCAAGCTCTCCTCTCGCATTCTCCGCTGCGTCTTCCTTGGCTTCCCCACCGACGCCCCGCCGTGGCAGTTCTACCACCCGCGCTCGCGTCGAGTCTTCTCCTCCCAGGATGTCACCTTTGACGAGTCTGTCCGTTTCTACAGGCTACACCAGCACGCTCCTTAGTGTCGAGAGTAAAGGGGAAAAGTGATGTTTACTATCGAGAGAGTTGGTACAAAATAAAACCTAAGGGGTTGTACCTCACAGTGAGTACCTCACTAAAGCCTACCTAAACTATAACATATAAACATATGTTTGACACACCCCCATAGGCAAAGTGGGGGAGAACAGAGGGTTACAAGGCCAGACAGCGAGTGCAAAACAAGCTCAGGGTGGATCACAACGTCACCACGCAGTCTGAGCACAAGCAAAAGGCCACAAGGCCAATTCACATGCAGAGATATATGTGTAACAACAACAGCACAGTGATATCTACCTACAAGAGCAAGCATACAGGTATACATATAGATCACAGTACAAACAAAGCCTACAGCAAGTGAGGAAGCGTGGGAACAAGGCCTAACAAAGTGCAGAAACGCTGATGATCACCAGGCGGAAGCGCCTTGGTGAATATATCAGCAGTGTTGGCCCGAGTGGCCACGTGTGCAAGACGAAGCTGACCACGCTGCTGCAACTCTCGAGCCAAGAAGTAACGCAGAGCGATGTGTTTCGTTCTGTGCTCCAGTCTGTGCTCCTGACACAAGCCAATGGCGGCCTTGTTGTCGACGTACAGCACTGGAGGAGAACGAGGCCGCTCTCCCAAGTCGGTGTCAGCAGGTAGGTGAGCCAGCGTAACTCCTGTGCAGCCATGGCTGTGGCGTAGATCTCAGCCTCACAACTGGAGCTGAGAACTGAAGACGAGCGTGTAGAACGCCAAGAAACTGAACCAGAGCCAAGGCTGAAGGTGTAACCCTGGGACGACCGCTGCGTAGCCTGGTCGTCAACCCAAGAAGCGTCCGAGTGACCAGTGAGGACAACGTCGCCTCGTCCTCCAAGCACGAGCCCCATGCCCGATGTACTGCACAAGTAGCGCAGTACCCTCTTAGCATCATTCATGTGCACCTTTCGGTGCCGACCAGGAGCCACGTAGCGAGCCAGAAGGCCAAGAGGGTACGCAAGGTCAGGTCGTGTGCACGTCATCAGGTACATGAGGCAGCCCACTAGCTCTGGGTAAGGACCACTCGGCTCTACGGACTCGTCCGAAGGTGGAGCTGAGAGCGAATGACCTGTAGCCAGAGGAGTGGCCTGTGCTGAGGACCAGGTGAAGCCGAAGCGCTGAAGGACCTGCTGCACCATGTGTGACTGAGTCAGTGTGATGGTGCGGCGTGCTCTGTCCCGGGTGATCTGCAAGCCAAGGTAGTTGCGCAGCTCACCCAGGTCTGTGCACGTGTGTCTCTTCTGCAGCTCCGACTTCACCAGGGCGAGAGCCTCATTGTCAGCAGTGGCAAAGACCAAGTCGTCGACGTACACGAGGATTTTGAACGGCGGCAGCGAAGTGTCAGTGCGCAGAAACAGCGACGGGTCAGCAGTCGACGGAGCAAACCCAAGAGCCGCAAGTGTCGTCCTCAGTGTGTCGTGCCACTCATGTGGCGCCTGGCGGAGACCGTAGACCGGCCGCCGGAGGCTCCACTGGGTACCAGGAGGGAACGACCCAGTGAAGCCAGGCGGGCGGCGCAGCCAGATCTCCTCGTGCAGGCTGCCCTGCGAGAAAGCTGTGCTGAAGTCAAGAGAGTGAAGCTCGTAGTCACGCTGAGCGGCAACGTGCAGCAGCACCCGAAGAGTGGTCATCTTCGGGGTGGGGGAGAAGGTCTGGAAGAAGTCAACTCCCTCTCGCTGACTGAAACCTCGAGCAACGTAACGAGCCTTGAAGACAGGCGGAGAACCTGGCGGCCGCTTCACCCTGAAAATCCACATGCCACTGACGATGTTCGCCCCAGGAGGGGGAACCTCGTCGACATAGGTGCCTGTGGACTTCCAGGATGCCATCTCTGCGTCCATGGCTGTCTGCCACTGAGAGGAGTAAGGACCCGTAATCGCCTCTGCGTAAGAGCGCGGGGTCGGGATGTCTGGAGCATCCGGGTCTCCCTCAGGGGCAAGCAGCATGGACACGAGATGAGGCGCGGCGGCTGCAAGACACTCAAGGTCCTCCTGCATGTCCTCGAGGACGTCCGTGCCAAGAGCACACTCACCCCCGACGGACGGAGGACAGACAGACGCAGACTCAGCAAGAAGACTAGCGGCATAGTCCAGACGACAGGCATCAGCAAAGTCAGCAAGCTCAGCGACTAAGGCAGACGCAGCAGTAGACTCAAACGACGGGTCAGTGACAACAGTGGCTAGCAGACGCGTGACAGTAGGGTGAGCAGCAGGAGCGCAGTCAGACTCAGGCTCAGGAATGGTAGGCAGAGAAGACGCAGGAGGGGACGGCAGGGGAACACTCTGCGGAGGAGAGGAAGGACGACGGACTACAAGGTGGGTGCCGGGGACAGCCGGCTGACACGAACCAGGAACACGACGACCGGAACGACCAGAACGGACAGGCGAGACAGGACGTGACACAGGCTCACGACGCTCAGTAAGACCCCCTGTCTGCTCAGTGTAAGGAGAAGGAGCAGGCAGCGGCGAGCCAGGCTGTAACGGAAGACCAGTAGACGAAGGGAGACTAAGAACCTGGCGAAGCACAGAGTCAGACGGTGGCTGAGACGACGGAGACGGTGGAACAAAGAACAGGCGCGGCTGTGCACTGCTACCAGCACCAGCAGCTCCAGCACCTAATGGCAATGGACATCAGGCTTCTCATCTCTATGGTCCAACCCAAGGACGGTCTTCATGCGTCCCTAACCTATACGTTGGGCAGAACAAGAGGTCCTTGCCCTCACACACAGTTACGACCGTTATTTAAACGTACACTTGTTCGCTTTTGGTGTATGTCTCAATTACCTTTGGCAAGCCAATGTTCAAAAGTTTCGTTTGAACCAGGCTTGCCAACGCAAAAGTGTTGGCTCACAAAATTTTAGAATTCCGCCCCAAAAGGTAACTCCAAAAGTTTGGAGTATCAATCTACGAATATCAAGGCCCCAAAAGGTAACTCCGCCCACTCACCTCCAATGAAGTAGGTGATGCGTGCTGCGATGACAATCGCAAGCGAGCAGTCCGATGGAATCGCCGGTGTCTGGAGAAGAATGGCTGCTGTAGCGAGGAGGGATTCTAGGCGATGCAGGTTAAGATTGTACAGAGGACGTCTAGATATCGTTTGATGACCCCGACAGAAGGCATCGGAGAGGATGGGTGGGTGCGTTCTGATGAGAAATACTTTGACCAATCGAGGAAATCTAACATCTATCACCGTGAGTCCTTGAACTACGTCCTCATCCCATGTGGCTCCAAGAGAGATGAGATCATGGATGCAATATCGTGGAGAGCCTCCGCTTTGCGAGTCGCGTCGGTTAGATGTCAGAAGGGTGTGTGGTATTGAAGTGCTTGTAGGGTCGCAGGAGAATTTCTGCATGTAGGGCATCTCTTGACCTGGTCAAGCGACATCGCCGTGTCGGTGGAGTCGATCGGGGCTATGCCACCATAGCTTGCTGTAGAGGTGGGAACCATGAGTTGCACGAGCCATTAAAGGACTATTGGGTAGAAGAGGATGCACTAGTTGTGTGGAGGCAGGGTGTCGAGAGAGCAGTATGTTGTATTGCATTGGTCAGGGCTAGAGCGGGGATTGTGCATTGTATCAGTATAGGCCCCAAACCATGTGAGAGGGATGTGCATTTAAACCCATGGTATGAGTGGTATTGTGCCCCCCCTCCCCCTCAAGAGGATGAGATCATGGAGATGGCTTCACAACAACAACATGATGGGTCTTATCAACATTGCAACCATGTGTGGTTACAGCCTCAGAACCAACCCCATCTCCATCAAAGATGGGACTGAAGGGCCTAGCAGAGTAGGGAAGGGGGTCAAAGGAGTAGTAGGAGTGGCCTTCGCGACCACTTGGATTTGATTTTCTGGGGCTGGTAAGATGGAGGCACTTGGGGAGATGCTTGCGATCTATATCGCTTGGGTGTTGAAATTAGAGCAACAGAATGGGTGACCTAGATGCATCCGTGCCTACAAATGGGGATAGCAGTGTCAGCCGGATAATGTGTGCTGTGGGGGTGTGCCGTCTGGGTGATGCTCGGATGTACTCCTGGTCCTATATTGTCCCCATCGCCACTCTTGTGAACCATGGGTGAAACAATTTCTTATGATATAAATACGCGCTTGATCATTGATATATGTCGGTGTAGTTTAGTGGTTAGAATCCCACGTTGTGGCCGTGGAGACCTGGACTCGAATCCCAGCACCGATATTGGTTAATATCAGATTTTGTTTCAAACCCTAAGAAGTTACTCTCTTGTGAGTGCTACATACGACCTCTAACTAGTATCGAAGTAATGCAAAAACATGGTGGTAGTTATCTACGATTGTGGAACCACTCGAAAATAACATTGGCAGTGCACTACTAGTTACGACTATGAATGTATACGTTGTATAGTGTATTTCAGGTTTTTTTTTTTTTTTTTTTTTTTTCAGAGTTGGTTTTTTTGGTACTCCGAAAATCAGGGTTGATCATGAGCGTTACTCTGATTTGTCAGAGAAAACTTAACTTCTGAAAAATAAGTGCTCTAGACGGTCAGCATACATACATTTCCAACTCTGAGTTTCCTTTCAAGTATTGAACCAACGCCTTCCGCGCTCCAACGAAAACATTTATCGTTATGCTTTCCACTCACTACACAAGAGACGCGTTTATTATATAGATACTTTTGTCTGCTCGCCATTTTCCACCAATTCAGCGGGGGGCTCGGTCGAAATGCTTGTACCCTGTACAGAGAAAAATGAATTCGCCATAAATTTATACTGGTCTATCAGAGTAGCTAAAATCAAAACCCTGGCAAATAATAGAAAACTTATCTTCCAAAAAATTACCCAAAAACATCAGAGTGACCCCCCAAAAATCACTCTGATTTTCAGAGAAAAGGGGTAATTTATTCTGATAAAATAAGCCATGGTGTATTTGTTACGTGTGCAGTGAGCGAACGAGTACATCGGCCGAAGGAATGAACGAATGTTAAATAGCGAACTAGCGTAACGGTAGTGAGCGAATTGTGGGGTGCTTGTCGGGTCTGGCGCCGATGTTGGGAATTGCTGAGGCTGAGGACCGGAGCGCGAGTTGTTAGAATGGTCTAAGCTACTAGCGGAAGCCATAGTAGTCTTAGAACCTCCTCATAAAGCCTATGAATCTTAGGAGCCAACTTGGGCATGAACCATGCTAGAACCAAAGTGGTTACCAAGAAGTGAAGTTCCAACAAGAGAGAACCCTAACCTATAGGGTTTGGGAGGTGGCCCACTCTATAGAGTGTACACCACAAGTTCTCCCAACCCAACCAATGTATTCTACACTATTATAGTGTAGATGTATCACTACATATGTTTATTGGAGCAACTCGAATTAACCTTAATTCCAACACCCCCCCTTGCTCCAATAAGCATTAAAGTTCACCCATAAATCAAAACACAACCCCTCCAGCGAATGAAGCCCTGGCCTTCGCAGCCATCACTCGCATGCCGATGCGCTTTAGGTTCTCATGCAGCTGCAAGCTTGGAAGAGCTTTGGTGAGCATGTCGGCATCCTGGAGGTGGGAGCGTACTGAGTGCACCTCGACCTCTTGCTGGCGCACCGCATCCCGTACAAAGTGCCATGCCACCTTAATGTGCTTGGTGCGCTGATGGAAACGGGATTGTGGGCAAGGGAGACACCAGCCTCATTATTACAGAGCAATGGAATAGCCCCCCCATCCCCCATATGCATCTCTGCCAACAAACTCCTCAACCAAATGGCCTCCCTGGCCCCCTCCAATAGAGCTTTGTACTCAACTTCAGAAACGCTTGCTGCAACACTGTCTTGCTTTTTGCTATACCAGCTGATTGCTCCTCCTCCCAGCTTAAAGATGTAGGCAGAGCGACTCTTGCCATCAGTCTCACCACCCCAATCCGAGTCTGTGTACCCAACAACCTGCTCACCACCTTGGCGCTCATACCTGATGACACGATCAGCTGTGTCGACCAAGTACCTGAGTGCTGTCAGTGCAGCGCGCATGTGAATGCGTCTTGGTGCCACGCAGGACTGTGCAAGGGTGTTGACAGTGAAAGACATGTCAGGACGGGTGGTCAGAGCAGCATACATCAAGCTGCCAATGAGACTTTGGTACACCTTGACATCAGCTGCAACACCTTCCTCAGTCGACCAAGTACCATTCATGATCTTAGAGAGATCATTGGGTGACATTGGAGTATGCACCCTATGGATCTCCTTCAGCAGATCACCAAACCTTCCCTGGAGACCACGGACATACTTCTCATGACCAATCTCCAACCACCCATCCTTGACCGACCTGCGAACCTCCATACCGAGGTACGTGGATACCTCACCTAGATCCTTCATCTGGTACCTCTGAGCAAGCACCTTCTTGACCTGACCGATCAGCTCCAAGCGTGGAGACACAAGCAAGAGGTCATCCACATACACCAATACATACACTGGCTCTTCATCCACAGACCTGATGTACAGAGCCTCATCACATGCACTGCGGTCAAACCCTGCTGCAATCAGGGTGGTACCAATCTCCTCATTCCAAGCACGAGGCGCTTGCTTGAGCCCATAGAGAGCTTTGCGCAAGCGATACACCCTACCAGTACCATCATCAAATCCCTCAGGTTGCCTCACATACACCTCCTCTTGAAGGACTGCATTGAGGTAAGCATGATCAACATCCTCCTGTTGTACATGCCACCCTTTTACCGCGGCTTCTGCAAGAAGCACCTGACCTGAGGAGGAGGAAGAGGAAGAAGCCTGTGTGGCGGATCTCCGCTGAATGACCGAGGGGCCACTGAGCTGCTGCAGAGGGGTGGGCTGCTGCTGCACCGACACACTCAGCGGTGCTGGTGGCAGTGATGAAGGTGGCATCTCAACGTCGTCAGCCGGTGCTGAGGGTGGCGAGAGTGGAAGAGGGAGGAGTTGGGAAATCGCAGCTGCATCCTGCAGAAGCTCCCCAAATCCCTTTGCCTTGTCCCAATCCTTCCACATCACATTCTCAAGAAAATCAACTTCCCGAGCAATGCGAATGCGCATGAGAGAAGGGTCCAGCATGCGCCAACCCTTGCTCTCCATGTCCACCCCAACACAGACACACATGACAGCCCGTGCATCAAGCTTGCCACCCTTCTCATGCCCATGCAGCATGACACTCCCCATGCAACCCCAAATCCGAGCCATGCCCACATGCGGCTTTTGGCAGGACCACGCCTCCATTGGTGTGATGGAGGCAGGCAAAGCACTGTGGGTGACCCTATTCTTAACCCATACGACCCACATCAATGCTTCACCCCACAAGCGAGCAGGAAGACCACTGTCGACCAACAATGTGCGAATCCCCTCTGCCATCGTCCTGTGCCACCTCTCCACGACCCCATTCTGCTGCGGTGTATCTGCGACACTCAATTGGGTTTTGATGCCAAACTCCGCTTTCCATGCTTTCACAGCGTCCCCCAAGAACTCGCCACCCCTGTCGGAGCGAACAGCCTTCAGCTTCCGCCCACACTCCAACTCCACGTCCTTATGCCACTGGCGAAGAACTTTTGCGACTGTGGCCGATTCCTTGTTGGGGAGTGGGAACGACCAAACTCGTCTGGTGAAGTCGTCAATCAGACTGAGGACATACACCGCTCCTCCCAGTGACGGTGTGCGCACTGGCCCCCACAAATCCATGTGGACCTCATCCAAAGGCCCAAGTGCCCGAGACGCCTCGTGGGGAAACGACTTCCGAGCCGACTTTCCCAATAAGCAAGGTTCACATGGGGAGCAATCGGTGCTCCCCCCCCCGATCTCCAAGCCCAGTACACTGTTCCCCCGAGCCATCTGTTGCAATGTTGTAGGGGCGGTGTGACCAAGGCGGCGATGAGCAAGGGTCAATGGGGAAAATGAGGAGGAGGACCCAGCTGCAAGAGCACTGCCTTGTGTGCCCCGAGCAAGAGGAAGAGACATCCGCACCAATCCATGGTCCCTGCCCCTCTCCTTTTCTCCAATCGCCAACACCCTCTCCCCCCGTTTAAGAACACATTTCTTGCCCTTGAATGTGACAATGACATCTCGAGAGGTGAGGTGTGGGACTGACAGCAGACGCGTGTGCATCTCAGGCACAAGGTGGACCTTTTGAATCCTCAGCAGCTGACCTCCAACACCAACCACTGGCACCTCACCCATGCCAACAGCTTTCACCACCCGTCCATCTCCCAATCTAACTCCCCGAACCTCTGGTGGCTGAAGCTTACTTTTGAAGTCCGATGCATAAGGAGTAAAGTTGTGGCTGGCCCCACTGTCAATCCACCACCCCTCTCGCGGCTGCTCCTCTCCCACTGCTGCAACTGCCTCTCCAGCCACTGCCTCTGCCTTGTCATCCTGCTCCTCCTCATCCGCCACCTCTGCCTTGCCGTTGGATCCACGACCCCCCGCTTTAAGAATGCCGGAATGCCTCCCTTAGGTCGATGAGGACATCGCTGCCATGCATGTCCCTCATCCCAACAGCCATGACACAACCCCCGAGGAGCCATGCCCTTGGACCCCCAGGGGAAATCAAGCACTCCCACTTTGCCTTTTCCTTGACCCCATCTACCCGAGTTGGTGTCACTGCTGCTACCGCTGCCTACATGCTTTCCGCCCTTGTCCCCATTTCCCCTGCCGCTGCTGCCCACTTTCGTACCCGCTCCAAAAGTGGCTACACCATCCGATCTTGGTGCGACACCAATCCGCGTCTCCTCGCTCCTCAAGGAGGTAAGCAACAGATCCTTAGTAAGCGATGGTGATTGGTTGTTCAGCACTACCTTCAGCATCTCAAAGTGAGGAGGTAGTCCTTTGAGTACCCTCATCATCCACTCCTCAACCTCCTCCTTCCCTCCTGCAGCCAAGTACTTGGACCTCAAGTCCTCGGCACGCGCCCAGTATGCAGCCACTCCCTCCCCTTTTTTCATCTTCAAGGAAGAGAGTTCCTCTGAGAGTGCCATCCGGTTACACAATCCACGCTGAAGGTAGAATTCCTTCACTCGTGTGTATGCCGCTGCTGTGCCTGCAGGAACTCGGGTGACTGCTCTTGCTCCGCCATCAACAGGTGTGTTTCCCAACTCGGTCTTGCCGCCGAACTCCCATACCAAGCGAATCAACTCATCTGGCACCAAGGCATTGCAGAATTGGGCAAATGCCTTTTGATTTCTCCTCTCCCACTTTAGCCGTGCGTCACCCGATGCAGGCCGCTCCTCCGAATCATCAAAGTACCCCTATAGATCGTGTGCCTCTGCCCATTGCTCGAATCGGAAGCTCCAAGTCCAATAGTCGCTCCCGTCGAACTTTGGCGCACTCTCCAGCTTCCCTTCGCCTGAGTCATGATCCATTTGCGGCAGGAGCACTGAAGATTGACGTTGAGGTGGTGGTGGAGGCAACGGCGGTGACGGTGAAGTTGATGCGGGCAGATTCACACCCTCTTGGTTATTAGAGCGTAAATCCGTGCTCGAACGTCCGAATGATGAGCCGTTTAGCTCAGATGAATCCTTGCTCCAAGACCGTTCCGATGATGTATCGCGCTCCTGGATCCCGCGTCCGAGCTGGCCGCTTAAACTCGTCGAAGTTGGCCGATTTCCCGTCGACGAAGACTCGACCGTTTCTCCCGATTTTTGGCTTGTTGGATGCGCCCTAGCCTCCTCTGTCGGCGTCTGCCCTCCAATTGTTTTTCCGCACTTTAAATCTTCCCCGATTCGCGATTTTCCAATTCGTCCGCCGACTGTATTTCGCGAATTGCGTCCGATCCGCTCGTCGATTGGTACCAACGCCGAGGCAATTGTTGTAGATCGTGCTGAGGCATTTCCAACGGTATGCTGCACGTCTTGATCGGCCAAACTTGACTGAGCGCCTCCGTGAATGGATGTCGCTCTTCTCGTCCTCCCCAACGGATCCACACGATTTCCAGCAGTTTTCTTCTCTCCTTCTCCCCTCCCACGTCCAAAGTCCGCCACGGTGCAATTTTAGCAGCCCTTCGGGAGGGATGGAAGCTATTTAGCTTCCACCAAGGTGTTATGATCAAATTTCTTGAGTAGCTCCTATTCCAACAGATTGCTAGGCCAACCTCGCTCTGATGCCATGTTAGAATGGTTTAAGCTACTAGCGGAAGCTATAGTAGTCTTAGAACCTCCTCATAAAGCCTAGGAATCTTAGGAGCCAACTTGGGCATGAACCATGCTAGAACCAAAGTGGTTACCAAGAAGTGAAGTTCCAACAAGAGAGAACCCTAACCTATAGGGTTTGGGAGGTGGCCCACTCTATAGAGTGTACACCACAAGATCTCACAACCCAACCAATGTATTCTACACTACTATAGTGTAGATGTATCACTACATATGTTTATTGGAGCAACCCGAATTAACCTTAATTCCAACACGAGTTACCAACCGAGCCGAGCGGTTGGGTCGCGATGTGAACAGTGACAGGAACAGAAGTCGAGGCTACTATCTGCTCTATCGACAATTTTTTCTACTGTTTCTTTTTCAGATAGGTTGTTTTAGAAAGACAATCCATAGTTATTTCTAGATTGTTTTTTTCAAAAATCATGTTCTAAAAACAAATCAATAACGGTTTACAGTTGGATACTGTTGGCGGGAACAATCTTGTACGCGGTAAGCAGCGGCGTGAAGTAAGGAAAATGAATTTTCTTTACACTACCCCCTTCCCCGAGGGAGGCATGCCTTACGAAAGTGCGTACACGTCGCATAAATTTCGGTTGCGTAGATATTCGGTTAGGACAGGGTGGTTCTCGATTTTGTCCATGGGTACCCCTGTGGGCGTGCGATCCTTCCAGCGAATCAGGAACTCGATCCTGCGTGCTCCACGTGGGTCGCGAACATGGTGGCTCGGTATTTTTTTGGGCTCATAATTGGTTCGGTTGCCGGGCGTGTCATGCTTGACGGGCGGCTGCGTGGCAGCTAACTTGTTGACGGGAAGTAGGGGCGGAGGACGCCGACGTGGAAGGATGGCTGACGTACCAGTCAGCAGGTAGGAGGAGGTGGGCGGTGGCGGGTGTAATCCTATGGCTGATGCGAAACGGTCCGAAATATCGTCGGCGTGATTTGGGTGATGGGCAGGCGGAGGTTCTGGGTGTCGAGCAGTACGAGGTCGTCGGATTGATAAGTGACGGGTCGGCGGTGGCGATCAACGTTGCGCTTAGCTCTGACATTTGATGTTTTTATGGCGCCTACTGCTCAGATCTGGGCTGCTTGCAATATTTCGAGGAACTGCTGCGCGCCTGGGACTGGTTTGTCAGGATTATGTGTCATGGGGATAGTGGGATTCTGTCCATAGATGAGGTAGAACGGCGTCTGCTTGGTTGTGGCTGACGTGAAGTTGTTTGTCAACTGTTATACATTATATTGACAGGCTATAGTGACTAGGGCTGTAGGGAGTACAACATTTTCTAGGTTTAGCATTGATATCTCCCACCTTGCTAGTCATCATCATTCCGCTATGCATCACTCTTGAGACGGTATCATGAGTAGGTACACTCCTAGCCTAGCCTAGCCTAGTACCACTCCACCGCTCTGTAGTTGCTCCGTCGCTCCGTAATCACCTAGCCTACGTAGCGCGCGCCACCCAGCAGAAAAACGCGCGCCCGTGCTCTGCCTTAGGCTGCCTCGTTCTCTGCCTTAGGCTGCCCCGTTCACTGCCTTAGGTTGCCCCGAGCTCTGCCTTAGACTGCCCCCCGCTCTGCCTTAGGCTGCCCCGCGCTCTGCCTTAGGTTGCCCCGCGCGCTGCCTTATGCTGCCGTAGGCTGACGCGCACTGCCTTAGGCGGCCGCGCACTGTCAAACTGTTATAATGTTTATATTGTGTAGGCTGTAGTGGGGTAGCCCATAAGGGGTACAACCCAATTAGGGTTAGTACTTGTACCAACTTTCTTCTCAATGCAATCATTCCCTCGTCTAGTTTCTGACATGGTTTCAGAGCAGGTCCTGTTCCAGGACCGTTTTTTTAGGGCCCACCGATGAGTTCGCTGCCCGTAGCGCCCTACCCCACCAGTCGCGCTGCCCTGCCCTGCCCTGCTTGTCGCGCTGCCTTGCTGGCTGCGCGCTGCCCCGCCCTGCCCGTCGCGCCGCCTTGCTTGCCGCGCGCCGCCCTGCTGGGTGCGTGCCGCCCTGCCCTGCCCGCGCGCCGCCCTGCTGGCCGCGCGCCATCCTGCTCTGCCCGCGCACCGCCCTGCCGCCTGCCACGTAGCCCTGCCCTGCCCGCGCACCGCCCTGCTGGCCGCGCGCCGTCCTGCCCTGCCCGCGCGCCGCCCTGCCGCCTGCCGCGCCACCCTGCCCTGGCCGCGCGCCGCCCTGCTGGCCATCGCACCGCCCTGCCCTACTCGAGCGCCACCCTGCTGGCCGCCGCGCCGCCCTGCACTGCCCACTCGCCACCCTGCTGGCTGTTGCGCCGCCCTGCCCTGCCCGCGCACCGCCCTGCTGGCTGCCGGGTCGCCCTGATCTGCCCACGCGCGCTTCCCTAGTGCCCGCGCGCTGCCCTGCCCGTCACGCCGTCCTGTTGCCTGCGTGCCCCCCTGCTCGTCACGCGCCACCCTGCTTTGCCCGCTATGGCTACTCTCAGCGTTCTCACATTCGATCATGAGGGCCGTCTGATCCAGTTCGATACGTGGCTCGATAACTTACAGCTGTACCTATTGAGCGATTCTAGAGACAGCGTTTCGTTGTTTGACCACACATCAGGAGCCTCTCTTGCCCCTCCCGACACAGCTGACAGTGCGACTCGCTCACAGTGGCTTACCCGTGACGCTGCTGCTTGCTTAGCCGTTCGCAATCACCTGCCGTTAGCCGAACGCGCTCCCTTTGGCCAGCACAAGACTGCTAAAGCCCTGTACGACCCTGTAGTCACTCGTTACTCTTCCCCTGCCACTGCTGCTCTCGGCCGCCTTATACTGCCCTACCTTTTTCCCGAGCTGTCAGCCTTTGCCACAGTCGAGGACCTCATCACCCACCTTCGCACTAGCGACACTCGCTACCGCGCTGCCCTCAAAGCCGAGTTCCTAGACAAGAACCAGCCCCCGATGTACATCACTCTCTACTTCATAGTCACCCGCCTCCCTGACTCTCTTCGCGCTGTTAGGGACCACTTTCTCGCACTTGACCCCACAGACCTCACTGTCGACCTGCTCGAGAAGCACCTCCTTGCAGCTGAGACTAGCATAGTCGCTGTAGGTGCTGCTCGTGGCACTCCTCACACACCCTTCTTTGAGGGGTGTTCCCCCTCCCCCCTTGTCCCCTCCTACGCTTCTGCTGCTGTTGTTGACATCCTTGGTACTGAGGAGGTTGGGGCTACTTCTGCTCCTAGTGGGAAGCGCCTCAGCGGCAAGGCCAAGGGAGGCAAGAGTGGTGGAGGTGGCAGCGGGGGTGGTGGTGGTGGAGGCGTTGGAGGTGGCGGAGGTGGCGGTGGGAGTGGTGGCAGGAGTGGCGGTGGAGGTGGCGAGAGAATTCATTTTTGTAGGCTGCGAAGTGGGCCATTTTCGTCAGCCGATTGATGACGACCAGGATCGCATCGTTCCCACTCGTTCCAGCCGGTAACCCCGTGACAAAGCCCATCGTCACCTGCTGCCAACCTCGATGTGGGTGTGGTATCGGCTGCAATTGTCTTGCCGGTTGTTGTCGTGACGACTTCATGAGTTGGCAAGTGGGACACGATGCTATGTGTCGTTGCACGTCGGTCAGCATCTCGAGCCAGTAATAGTACCGCTGCAGCTTCTGTCGTGTTCTTTTTACCCCGAAATGTCATGAGGTAACTCCGTCATGTGCCTCCTATAGGAGTAACTCCCGCAGTAGGGGGTGCCCCGGTACCCAGATGCTATCGGTGCCAGATTTTACGTAATACACCCCTCGTGCTGCTGCAAACTGCTATGCGTTTTCTCCTGTGAAGAACGGATCTGTCTGATAGCCGTGGATAAATAGTGCTGTGAGCAGTGGGCTGGTCTGGGCGGGTAGTATTGCGTGATAGTGAGTGTGATGTTCGAAGCACCCTTCTTGTAGGTGACTAAGTAGTGAAAAATTGTCTCGAGGAAATCGAGCCAGCGGATCTGTCGTGGGTTGAGGTGAGGCTGTGCGCGAAGGTACTGTAGTGATATGTGATGTGTCCGTACTGTCACCTCTACACCGGTCAAGTAATAGGGCCACACTTTGAACGTGTGCACGATCGCAAGCATTTTGCGTTCGTGTATCGGGTAATTTTTCTCGGGTGGGTGCAGTTTTTGTGACTCGTAAACGATGGGTTGTATGTCGTTGCCAAAGTAATGTGTTGGTACGGCTCCGATGGTGATATTGCTGGCGTCAGTAACCACTTCGAATGGGCGGTGTGGTTTGGCGATGCGTAGCACGGGCGGTGAGCAGAGAACATTTTTCAGGGCAGAGAACGCAGCATGCTCTTTCTCACCCCACATAAGAGTGATCCCCTTGTCAGAACATTATAGCTTATACATTTGTGTAGGCTGTAGTGGGGTAGCCCATAAGGGGTACAACCCAATTAGGGTTAGTACTTGTACCCAACTGTTTCATAGTTCATTCATTCTCGTTCGTTAGTTTGACATGGTATCAGAGCAGGTTCCTTGGGCCCACCACCTGCTACGTTGCTAGTAACCGCCCCTAGGCCCGTCGCTCCTAGCCTATGCGGCCCGTCGACCCCTAGCCTGCGCCCGGCCCCATTCCTAGCCCGCGCCCGGCCCCGTACCTAGCCTCACGCTCGGCCCCGTATCGTGCCCGGCCCCGTTTCGCACCCGGCCCCGTATCGCGCCAGGCCCCGTATCGCGCCCGGCCCCGTACCTAGCCTCGCGCCCGGCCTCTGTTCCGCGCCCAACGCCCGGCCCCGTACCTAGCCTAGCGCCCGGCCCCGTATCGCGCCCGGCCCCGTATCGCGCCCAACGCCCGGCCCCGTTCCCAGCCCGCGCCCGGCCCCGTACCTAGCCCTGCGCCCGGCCCCGTATCGCGCCCAACGCCCGGCCCCATACCTAGCCTAGCGCCCGGCCCCGTATCGCGCCCGGCTCCGTATCGCGCCCGGCCCCGTATCGCGCCCAATGCCCAGCCCCGTACCTCCCCAGCGCCTAGCCCCGTCCCTTGCCCACCGCCCAGCCCCGTATCTAGCCCGCGACCTGCCCCGTACTTAGCCCGCGCCCGGCCCCGTACCCAGCCCGCGCCTGGCCCCGTACCTAGTCTCGCGCCCGGCCCCGTATCGCGCCCGGCCCCGTATCGCGCCCGGCCCCGTACGTGCCTAGCGCCCGGCCCCGCTGCCTAGCGCCCGGCTCCGTCCCTTGCCTAGCGCCCGGCCCCGTATCGCGCCCAACGCCCGGCCCCGTACCTCCCCAGCGCCCGGCCTCGTCCCTTGCCCAGAGCCCGGCCCCATACCTAGCCCGCGCCCAGCCCGTACCTAGCCCGCGCCCGGCCCCGTACCTAGCCCGCGCCCGGCCCCGTTCCTAGCCGGCGCCCGGCCCCGTACCTAGCCCACGCCCGGCCCAGTACCTAGACAGCGCCCGGCCCCGTACCTAGCCAGTGCCCAGCCCCGTCCCCGGCGGCCTCTTCGCCCCACTGTCACTGCTGCTCCTGCTACAGCTGCTACTGCTACTGCTGCTCCTCCGTACTACACAGCTATGGCTTCGCTTCGTGTCCTTGCGTTTGATCATGAGGGTAGACCAGTTCAGTTTGACACGTGGCTTGACGACCTACAGCTGTACCTACTGAGCCATTCTAAGGACAGTGTCTCGCTTTTTGACCTAGCGTTTGGAGCTGCTACTGCCCCTCCCGCCACAGCCGACAGTTCGACTCGCTCACAGTGGCTTACTCGAGACGCTGCTGCCCGCTTAGCCATTCGCAACCACCTGCCATTAGCTGAGTGCGCTCACTTCGGACAGCACAGGACAGCACATGCACTGTACGACGCTGTAGTCGCCCGCTACTCCTCCCCTGCCATTGCTGCTCTAGGCCGCCTCCTTCTGCCCTACCTATTCCCCGAGCTGTCCGCCTTTGCCACAGTCAAGGACCTGGTTTCCCACCTTCGCGCTAGTGACGCTCGCTACCGCGCTGCCGTTCGTGCTGAGTTCCTTGACAGGAACCCGCCCCCGATGTACATCACTCTCTACTTTATAGTCACCCGCCTCCCTGACTCTCTTCGCTCTGTCAGGGACCACTTCCTCTCTCTTGACCCCACCTCCCTCACTGTTGACCTCCTCGCGCAGCATCTCCTCGCAGCTGAGACTAGTGCAGTTGCTGTAGGTGCTGCTCGTGGCACTCCGCACCCGCCCTTCTTTGAGGGGTGTTCCCCCTCCCCCCTTGCCCCCTCCTATGCCTCTGCTGCTGCTGCAGACGTCTCTGTTCCTGAGGACGTCGGGGCTGCTTCTACTAGTGCGAAGCCCCACAGCAGCAAGGGCAAGGGTGGCCGGGGTGGTGGTGGTGGCAGCGGCGGTGGTGGAGGTGGCACCGGGAGTGGTGGAGGGGGCAGCAGTGGAGGTGGTGGCGGCGGTGGGAGTGGTGGCGGGAGTGGGGGCTCTGGTGGCGGTGGTGGAGGCAGCGGTGGGAGTGGCGGCAGTGGAGGTGGTGGGACTGGTGGCGGTGGGACTGGCGCTCGGCGTGTCGGTTCTGGGGGTGGCCAGCGTCAACAGCAGCAGCGTCGGAGCGAGACACTGTCTTCCCAGCAGCTTCGTGAGTGGTTTCTGCGTGGGCCGTCTGGGGGTAGTTGCCCGTATGTCATTCGCACGGGTGACCGTGCTGGTCAGACTTGCGGGCGGCTGCACACTCAGCACCGCTGCTTCTCCCGCCTCGACGACGCTTGGCGTGCTGAGTTTGGTGACGACGTCGAGCTCCCTCGCTGGGCAGATCTGCTTATGTTTAGGATTGCTATCTTTGACCTAGACTTTGATGCCATTCTCTCTGCTATGTATGCTTTGTCTGTTAGTGCTGAGGGTGACTGTTACCGGTGTGTGCCGCCTGACCCAGGTATAGCCGCTGCTGCTCTAGGTGCTAGTGAGTCTGGTACTCTCCCTGGTACTACGCCTGCTAAGGCTTTACACACCTTCACGTTGGACTCAGGCGCCTCGCGCTGTTTCTTTCGTGACAGAACCACCCTCACTCCTCTTCCTGCACCTGTCCCAGTCAGACAGGGTGACCCCTCTGGGGGCCCGGTCGTGGCCCGTTCCTCCACGGTCCTCCCGTGTCCGGCGGTTGCGTCCGGCTCACTGTCAAGTCTTCACCTCCCCTCGTTCTCTATGAACTTGGTGAGTACCGCTGCCCTCCAAGATGCGATGGTCACTACCACCACTCCTGGGGGTCAGCGTGTGTCGATCTGCACGTGCACACGGACATGCCATCACCTGGCCACGTTCACTCGTCGGCCAGGGTCGAGTCTGTACACACTCACTACTGAGCCTTCTCAGGTAGCTGCGTCTGCTCAGGTGTCCGCGTCAGGTCAGGTAGCCGCCTCTTGCTCGTGTCGTCTCCTGTCGCACCAGACTCTTCTGTGGCACCACCGCCTGGGTCACCCCTCCCTGCCTCGCCTTCGTGGCATGCACTCTCGTCTTCTTTTCTCTGGTCTCCCCAGGTCTCTGCCTCCCCTGCCGCCCTCGCCTGCCCCGCCCTGCCTCCCTTGCGTCGAGGGGCAGCAGCGCGCCGCTCCTCACTCCTCCTCGTTTCCCCCGACGACTGCTCCCCTGCAGAATCTCCACATGGACGTGTGGGGCCCAGCCCGCGTCAGTGGACAGAGCCGCGAGCGCTACTTTCTGCTGGCAGTTGACGACTACACGCGGTACACCACGGTCTTCCCCTTGCGCAGCAAGGGTCAGGTCGTTGATGTCTTGATCCCTTGGATCCGCACAGTCCGTCTTCAGCTCCGCGAGCGTTTCGACCAGGACCTTCCTGTCCTGCGTCTGCACTCTGACAGAGGTGGTGAGTTCTCCTCCGACCTCTTGTGGGAGTTTTGTCGTGGGGAGGGCATTCTCCAGTCGTTCACGCTTCCAGACTCCCCTCAGCATGGATTGCTGAGCGCCGCATTGGCTTAGTCATGGAGGTCGCTCGTACCTCCATGATCCATGCGGCCGCTCCCCATTTTCTGTGGCCGTTTGCGGTCCAGTACGCTGCGCATCAGCTCAACGTCTGGCCCCGTGTCTCCTTGCCGGAGACCTCGCCCACACTGCGTTGGATGGGGGAGGTTGGCGATGCGTCGGTGTTCCGGGTCTGGGGATCTCGTGCCTTTGTTCGCGATACGTCCGCGGACAAGCTCTCCCCCCGTGCTATCCCCTGCATCTTCCTTGGCTTTGTCCCTGACGCGCCTGGTTGGCAGTTTTACCACCCCACCGCGCGCCGTGTCCTCCCGTCTCAGGACGTCATGTTCGACGAGTCCATTCCCTTTTACCGTCTCTTCCCCTACCGCTCTACCCCTCCCCCGCCCCCGCCGCTCTTCCTTGCTCCCGGTCCCCCTCCGGTCGACCTTCCCCGCCCCAGGGTCCTGCTCCATCGGGTGTGTCCCAGGTAGACCCTCTCCCTGGTCCTGCGCCTGTTCAGGAAGCTGTCGGCTCAGGTGCTGGTCGAGGTGCTGCGTCTGGGGGTGCTGAGTCTGGGGGTGCGGAGTCTGGGGGTGCTGCGTCCGAGGGTGTTGAGACTAGGGGTGCTGAGCCTGGTGGTGTTGGGTCTGGGGGTGCTGAGCCTGGGGGTGCTGAGCCTGAGGGTGTTGAGCCTGGGGGTACTGTGTCGGAGGGTGCGGAGTCTAGGGGTGCTGAGCCTCAGGGTGCTGCTTCGTCTGGAGGTTCTGCTGGTGCTTCGCCGAGGCTGTCTCCGCAGCAGCTGCATGAGTGGTTTGTTCGACGCGCACGCCTTCGGAGTGGAGCCACCAGGTCTGGAGGTGCTGGAGCTACTGGAGCTGGAGGTGCTGGAGTTGCTGCTGGAGCTAGCGGTGCTGGAGGTGCTGCGCCCACTAGTCATGGAGGTGCTCGTACCAGGGGTTCTGGAGCTGCCGGGACTAGTGGGGTTGAGGGTGCTGGAGTTGTAGGCCCTGGCGCAGGAGGCGCTGGAGGTGCCGGAGCTGGAGTTGGAGGCACTGGAGCTGGAGGCACTGGAGCTGTTGACCCTTGCGTTGGAGGTGCTGGAGGCACTGTGCAGCCGCGACCGTACTTCGTTCCCCATCTTCAGCAGGTTCTTGGTACCCCGTCTTCTACCGGCCTTACTCCTCCTCTCGTCAGTCCTCCGCCTGACCAGTCGCAGCCGCCGTTACAGCCCGCCTCCCCCCTGCCTGCTCCCTCTCCTTACACAGAGCAGTCCGGCGGCCCTACAGAGCGACGTGAGCATGCGTCTCGTCCTGTCTCGCCTGTTCGCACTGCTCGTCGCGCTCCTCGTTCGCGTCCTCCTCCTGTCCCTGGCACGCACTCTATGACCCTTCGTCCTTTCTCTGTTCCTCTGCGTGTTCCTCTGCCTGCTCCTCGTGAGTCCTCTTTTCTTGAGGTCCCTGACCCTTAGTCTGACCGAGCTCGTGCCTTTAGTCCCACTGTCTCTCGTCTTCTCGCCACTGCTGTCACAGACCCTTCTTTTGAGTCTGCTGCTGCGTCTACTCTCGTTGCTGAGCTGCTTGACTTTGCTGTTGCCTGTCGTCTCGACTACGCCACTGCTCTTGTTGCTGAGTCTGAGTCTGGCTGTCCTCCGTCCGTCTGGGGTGAGTGAGCTCTTGGCACGGACGTCCTTGAGGACAGGCAGGAGGACTTTGAGTGTCTTGCAGCTGCTGTACCTCGTTTCGCTTCCATGCTGCTTGCCCGCGAGGGAGACCCGGATGCTCCAGACATCCCGACCCCGCGCTCTTACGCGGAAGCGATTACGGGTCCTTACTCCTCTCAATGGCAGGCAGCTATGGATGCCGAGATGGCATCCTGGAAGTCCACAGGCACCTACGAAGACGAGGTTCCCCCACCTGGGGCGAACATAGTCGATGGCATGTGGATTTTCAGGGTGATGCGGCCGCCGGGTTCTCCGCCTGCCTTCAAGGCGCGTTACGTTTCTCGAGGCTTCAGTCGACGATAGGGAGTTGACTACTTCCAGAACTTCTCCCCCACCCCGAAGATGACTACTCTTCGGGTGGTGCTGCACATCGCTGCTCAACGTGACTACGAGTTACACTCTCTGGACTTCAGCAGAGCTTTCTTGCAGGGCAGCCTGCACGAGGAGATCTGGCTGCGCCGACCACCTGGTTTCACTGGGACGTTTCCTGCAGGTACTCAGTGGAGTCTTCGGCGGCCAGTCTACAGTCTCCGTCAGGCGCCTCGCGAGTGGCACGACACACTGAGGACTACACTTGCTACTGTCGACCCATCGCTGTTTCTACGCACCGACACCTCGCTGCCGCCATTCTACGTCCTCGTGTACGTGGACGACCTCGTCTTTGCCACTGCTGACACTGAGGCACTGACCCTTGTGAAGTCGGAGCTGCAGAAGAGACACACTAGCACTGACCTGGGTGAGCTGCGCAGCTATCTTGGCTTGCAGATCACCCGGGACAGAGCTCGGCGCACCATTACCCTGACTCAGTCACACATGGTGCACCAGGTCCTTCAGCGCTTCGGCTTCCAGTTCTCCTCGCCACAGCCCACTCCTCTGTCTACCAGCCACTCGCTCTCAGCTACACCTTCGGACGAGTCCTTAGAGCCGAGTGGTCCGTACCCAGAGCTTGTGGGTTGCCTCATGTACCTGATGACGTGCACTCGACCCGACCTCGCGTACCCTCTCAGCCTTCTGGCTCGCTACGTGGCTCCCGGCAGGCACCGAAAGGTGCACTGGGATGCTGCGAAGAGGGTACTGCGTTACTTGTGTAGTACGTCGGGCATGGGGCTCGTGCTTGGAGGACGGGGTCCAGTTGTCCTCACCGGTCACGCAGACGCCTCCTGGGTTGACGGCTCAGCTATGCAGCGGTCGTCACAGGGTTACACCTTCAGCCTTGGCTCCGGCTCTGTTTCTTGGCGGTCTACCCGCTCGTCTTCGGTTCTCAGCTCCAGTTGTGAGGCGAGATCTACGCCGGGGCCATGGCTGCTCAGGAGCTACGCTGGCTCACCTACCTGCTGACCGACTTGGGAGAGCAGCCTCGTTCACCTCCAGTTCTATACGTAGACAACAAGGCCATGATTGCCTTGTGTCAAGAGCACAGACTGGAGCACTGAACGAAGCACATCGCTCTGCGATACTTCCTTGCTCGAGAGTTGCAGCAGCGTGGCCAGCTTCGTCTTGCGTACGTGGCCACTAGGGCCAACACTGCTGATATATTCACCAAGGCACTTCCGCCTGGTGATCATCAGCGTTTCTCTACTGTGTTAGGCCTTGTGCCTACTTTGCCTCACTTGCTCACTACGTGACTTTGCTTGTACTGTGATCTATATATATACCTGCATGCTTGCACTTGCTAGGGTATGATCACTGTATTGTTTGTTCTCTTTTATATATAACTCTGCATGTGAACTGGCCTTGTGGCCCTTTGCTTGTGCTCGGACTATGTGGTGACTTTGTGATCCACCCTGAGCTTGCTTTGCTTTTCTTGACTGGTCTTGTGACCACTTGTTCTCCCCCACTTTGCCTATGGGGGTGTGTCAGAACATTATAGCTTATACATTTGTGTAGGCTGTAGTGGGGTAGCCCATAAGGGGTACAACCCAATTAGGGTTAGTACTTGTACCCAACTGTTTCATAGTTCATTCATTCTCGTTCGTTAGTTTGACACCCCTTCCGCAGTAAATCTGTCAGTGGGGCTGTTAACCGCACCATGTCGAGGACGAACCAACGCACATAGTTAACAAACCCCAAAAAAATCAGCAGTTCCATGATGTTTGTCGGGGGGTGTCATGCCTTGACGGTATCCAGTTTTTTTTTGTCTTTTTCAACCCCAGCTTCTGAAATGACGTGTCCCAAAAATTCTAACCTATCTTGGAAGAAATCGAACTTTGAACCCTTCGTGAGTAGCCGATGCTCGTCTATGATTTTAAATACTGCTTTTAGGGCCGCTAAGTGTTGCTGCTTGTCGCGACTGCAAAGTAAGATATCGTCGAGGTAAACGACGACGCATTTATCTAAAAGCAGTCAAAACGCCTCGTTCATGGTCATCTGAAATGTTGCAGGCGGGTTGGTCAGCCTGAATGGCATCATTGTGTATTCGAAGGACATGTATCTACTTTTAATAGTTGTCTTGGCGCATTTTGTCAGTTCGACTCGAATCTAGTGGTAACTGTCGCGTAAGTCGATTTGAGAAAAGCCCCTAGCTGTTCGCAGTTGGTCGATGAGTTCGTCGGCGCAGGGGATCGGATATCGTAACTTGAATGTTACCCTGTTTTGTGCATAGTAGTCGATGCACATGTGAAAACCTCCGTCCTTCTTTGGTGTGAACATTATCGGCGGGCGAACGGCAACGAACTCGGTCGGATGAATCTCTTCTTCAGTAGATAATCTAACTGCTTCCTCACCTCGTCTATCTCGGACTGTGTCAGTTGGAATTGTCGCTATACGGTTGGCTATGCCTCCGGTTCTAACTCTATGCGGTGGTTGTGTGCTTGCTGAGATGGCACTCCCTCCGGTAAGTCATCTGGAAAAATCCTTGTGTACCGTTTCAGTAGCTCTAGTAATTCGGGCGGTACGGTTGCCAGCAGTGTATGAAAATCGCTCGGCTTCTCCTACTTCCTTAATGTCCACTGTGTACACGTCAGCTCTTGAAGCAACGACCCGTTTGATCGTGATGGCGTTGACGTGGACTGTTGAAGACTTAGGCGACTGCCAGCGAGGTAGTGCGGCGGAGTTAGTGCATCACTCGGTCCAACCCAATCGACCATCGGTTGGCAGCACCTCCCTAAGTGATGCCGGCCCAACCCTATCGGCCATCGTTGGCAGCATCTCCCCAAGCGATGACGGCCCAACCCAATTGGCCATCAGTTGCAGCACCTCCCCTAGTGATGTCGGCCCAACCCAATCGGCCATCGGTTGGCCGCACCTCCCCAAGTGAGTGGACCTTTACGAGACAACATTGTCAACAAGACTGAAACATTAGCCTTGAGACGACCTGAGAGTCTCGATGTCGCCTGCCTACGACGTGTCAATATGTCCCATAAGTGCAACTTCTGTCGTTCATCAAGAACAAGTCCCATGCCTGACATACTAGCCAAGTAAGGTAATAGCCTCTCAACAACCGACCGGTGCTCATGTCGGTGTCTCCCAGTCGTTACAAAGTGAGCAAGGATGCTGAGTGGGTATGCAAGATTCTGGACGAGTGCCAGTCATAGGGTACATGAGCCACCCCACCAGATTTGTGTTTTAACCACTTAGCTCAACAGGCTCGTCAACGATAGCGGCCGAGAGCTTATGGTCAACGGGTAGAGGAATGGACTGTGCAGAAGAGAATTGAAGGCCGAAGTGCTTGACAATCTGCTGCACCATGAGTGATTACGTGAGAGTGATGGTGCATGCTGCTCTGTCCCTAGTAATATGCAGGCCAAGATGACGGCTCAGTTTACCTAAACTATTGCATGTGTCTCCTTGGCAGCTCTGCCTTCACTGAGGCAAGTGCAACTCTGTCTAGAGTGGCAACGACCAGGCCATCGACCTAGACAATAATGTATAAAGGAGTTGAGACAGATTGAACGAAAGGGTTGGTAGAGGATGGGAAGAATCAGAGGTCAGCGATGGTTGTGTGCAGTGTGTCGTTCCATGCACGAGGCGCCTGACGTAAACCGAAGGCGCCTGACCAAAAATTTGCTGGTTCCCAAGAGGAAACGACCCAGTGAAGCCAGGTTGTCGGGGGAGAAATAGCAGGCTACCCTAGAGGCAGGCAACCGAGAAGTGAGTGAAACTCGTAGTCAAACTTTGTCATGTTGTGAAGCAGTACCATACCAGTGGTAATCTTTGGAGTAGGAGAAGGTCTACAAGAAGTCTAGCCCCTCTCACTGACTGAAGCCTCCCACAACATTGCATACCTTGAAGACAGGTGGCTGCTTCACCTTGAAGATCCACATGCCATCGAAATCATTCGCCCCAAGAGAGGGACACGCGTCGACGTAAGTACCTGTGGACCTTCAAGATGCCATGGTTGCTATCCACTGAGAGGCCCAGGGACCCAAGACGGCCTCAGTCTGGGTGCGAGGGGGTCTGAATGTCTAGAACGTCTGGGTCACCATCAAGGGCTAGCAGCATGGCACAGAGATGAGGAGCAGTGGCCCAAAAGAAAGCCAACTCTAATTGCATGTCCTTTAGGACGTCATTGCCAAGGGCAGGAGCACCCCCGACGGATCGAGGACAACCACGAGCAGAGACCAGCCGAGTGGCGTATTCAAGGCGGTCGCTGGAGGCAAGTCGGCAATATCAGTGACAAAATTTGAGACAGTCTGAGAAGGAGCATCAGGGTTAGTAATAATAGAGGAAATGACACAAGAGATGGTAGGGGAAGTGGCACGGAGGAAGTCCGAGAACGGTGAATGGGAGACACTAATGGACGACTGAGGCAACAGGAAAACAGAGGGAGGCGGAACCCAAGCAAGACAAGAACGGAGGAGCATAAAGTGGATATTGGAAACGAAAGACGTGGGGCGAGCACCAGAGGGATGACAAAGCCAGGGGGACGAGGCAAGAGACGAGTCAGGAAGTAGAGGAGTCTGATGTGAACGTGGAGGAAGACTAGCCAGAGACGAGCCCAGGGGAGGATATATGCTAGGATAGACGGTGAGGGGGGAACATGTGGTCAATTTGGCAAAGGGTAAGACATGCCAAGAAGCTCAAGTACAAACACTGGCGCTGAAGACGGCTGCTGCGGGTGCTGCTGCGATTGCTGCTGCTAAAGCTGCAGCGGCTACTAACGTCCCGTGCCCGAGGCACCATTAGAACAAGTACCCATGTCGTCTCCTTCCCCATAGTCATCCTCATAGTCACCGTAGTAGCCTTCGGCACTACCGTAACAGGTTGGAGTGGACTCTGGGGGTGTTGGTGCTGGAGGCACGGGCGCTGGAGGTGCTGGTTCGGAGGGTTCTAGAGCTGGGGGTGCTAGCAGGAGGTGCTAGTCCTGGGGGTGCTGGAGCTAGATGTGTTGGCACTGTAGTTGCTGGTTCTAGGGGTGCTGGAGCTGAGGGTACAGGCACTGAAGGTGCTACTTCTTGGGGTGTTGGAGTTGTAGGTGCTGGCACTGGAGGTGCTATGTCTGAGAGGGATGGAGCTGAAGGCATTGTTATGCGCCTAATCCGCCTAACCACCGCTACTCGACACGTCAATAGGCTCTTCATCGAGTTGAGCGCGAGGAGCAGGAGAGGTTGGTGGAGGAGAGGCTGGAGTTGGTGCAGCAGCAGTAGGAGCTGCAACAGCAGTAGGAGCGGCAACAGCAGTAGCAGCTGCAACAGAAGCAACAGAGACACCACAGCCATCACGTTTTCAGCAATTGTTCCCACCTGTGAGTGGCGTTTGGGTCCTTGGTCTCCCATCCTCCCCTCCGGACCGCTCACCGCCACCTACTGCCCACGGTCTTCCTACTCCGAACGTTCCCCTGGCTGATTTCTCTCTTCCTTGATCACCGTTGCCTCCTCTTGTTGTCCCGCACACTTGGGCCACTTTTTGTCCTCCTCGTGCTTGTCCCTCGTCTCCTTGTGACGACCTCCTCTCTGTCTTGTTTCGTTCTAGTCCTCCTCATTCTCCGCCTCCATCTATTCTCCCATCATGCGTCGTCCCTTACAACCTCCTCTCACCCTAGCACTAACTACTACCGCACAGCTAACCATGCTGTCTCACGTGTTCTCGCCTCTCTTGTCACGGACCCTACTGCCTCTTCGTCATCTGTCTCGGCTCTTGTTTCCGTTGTCGCTGACTTTGCCGCAACCCGCCGCCTTGACAACGTCGTCCGCGTAAGGGCTGTCCGTCCTCTGTCCGCCGGGGGCGAGTCTGCCCTTGGATGTGACATCCTAGAGGACAGGCAGTTTAAGTTGGAGTTCCCGACAGCCGCTTCTCCCCATCTCTGTGCACTGCTACTAGCCCCTGAGGAAGACCCCAACGCTCTTGACATATCGACTTCTCGCAAGTACCGTGAGGTAGTGTCAGGGTAGTGAGCGTCTTAGTGGATAGCTGCCATGGACTTAGAGATAGTGTCTTGGAGATCCACAGGCACTTACGTCAACGCAGTTTCCCCTCCCAAGGCGAGGTAGTCGATGGTATGTGGATCTTCAAGGTTAACCGGCCGCCTGGATCCCCACCTATCTTCAAGGCGCACTACAAGGCTAGAAGTTTCAATTAGCGTGAGGGAGTATACTTCTTCCATACCTTCTCCCCGACCCCCGAAATGACCACTCTTCAGGTGTTTCTTCACGTTGGAGCAATGAAAGACTAGGAGCTCCACACTCTGGACTTCTCGACAGCCTTTCTCCAGGGCAGTTTGCACGAGGAGATCTGGTTGCGCCGTCCTCCGGGCTTCATTGGCACTTTCCCGCCTAGGACCCGATGTAGCTGAGACGACCAGTCTACGGTCTCCGCCCGGCGCTCCGTGAGTGGCACGACTCTCTTTGCTCGACACTTGCTAACCTCGGTTTCAGTCTTTCGGCCACCGACCCATCGCTGTTCATTCGTTCTAGCTCCACTCCTTTCTCCATCCTCGTCTACGTCGACAACTTGGTCTTCGCTATAGCAGGCAAGGTTGCTCTGGCTTTCGTAAAGTCTGAAATGCAGAAGAGACACACGTGCATTGACCTTGGTGAACTGCACTACTACCTTGTCCTGCAGATCACCAGGGTCAAAGATGCTCACACCATCATACTCACTTAGTCACACATGGTGCAGCATGTCTTTCACCGGTTCGGGCTTCAGTTCTCTACTATGCAGCCCACTCTGCTTGCCGTTGACCACGGACTCACCGCAACCCTTTGAGTCTAGTGGACCCTACAAAGAGCTTGTGGGCCACCTCATGTACCTAATGACCTGTACAAATCCGGACCTCGGTTTTCCTCTCAGCGTCCTGGCACATTTTGCCGCGATTGGGAGACACACTCCTGTTCACTGGGCGGCTGCTCTTAGGGTAGTGAAATACTTGGCGACTACATCAGGCATGGGTGTGAAGAAAGAAGGAATGAATGAACTAAGAAAGTGTATGATACAAATATGAAACCTGTACCCCTTAGTGTCTACCCCACTACAGCCTACATAGGCTAGATCATATATATCTGACACACCCCCATAGGCAAGTGGGGGAGAACTAGGGGTCACAAGACCAGTCAAGTAAAGCAAAGCAAGCTCAGGGTGGATCACAACGTCACCACTCATTCTGAGCACAGGTTCAAAGGCCACAAGGCCAGTTCACATGCAGGATTATATATAAAAGGAAAACAAGCAGGTATATATAGATCACAGTACAAGTAAAGTCAAGAGGTAAGCAAGTGAGGCCAAGTAGGCACAAGACCTAGCATAGTACAGAAACGCTGATGATCACAAGGCTGAAGTGCCTTGGTGAAGATATCAGCAGTGTTGGCCAGAGAGGCCACGTAAGCAAGGCGCAGCTGACCACGCTGCTGCAGCTCACGAGCAAGGAAGTAACGAAGAGCAATGTGCTTTGTTCTGTGCTCCAGTCTGTGCTCCCGACACAAGGCCAGCATGGCCTTGTTGTCTACGTACAGAACTGGAGGAGAACGAGGCGACTCTCCCAGGTCAGTCAGCAGATAGGTGAGCCAGCGTAACTCCTGTGCAGCCATGGCCCCTGCGTAGATCTCAGCCTCACAGCTGGAGCTGAGAACAGAAGACGAGCGGGTAGACCGCCACGAAACAGAGCCGGAACCAAGGCTGAAGGTGTAACCCTGTGACGACCGCTGCGTAGCCAAGTCGTCAACCCAAGAGGCGTCTGCGTGACCAGTGAGGATCACTGGACTCCGCCCTCCAAGCACGAGCCCCATGCCTGACGTACTGCACAAGTAGCGCAACACCCTCTTCGCTGCAGCCATGTGCTCTGGTCGGTGTCTCCCAGAAGCAACATAGCGTGCCAAGATGTTAAGAGGGTATGCCAGGTCAGGTCGAGTGCAGGTCATCAGGTACATGAGGCAGCCAACAAGCTCTGGGTACGGGCCACTCGGCTCTACGGACTCATCCGAAGGCAGAGCTGAGAGCGAGTGGCGAGTAGACAGAGGAGTGGCCTGAGGCGAGGAGTACGTGAAGTCGAAGTGCTGAAGGACCTGCTGCTCCATGTGTGACTGAGTCAGGGTAATGGTGCGCCGTGCTCTGTCCCGGGTGATCTGCAAGCCAAGATAGCTGCGCAGTTCACCCAGGTCTGTGCACGTGTGTCTCTTCTGTAGCTCGGACTTCACGTGGGCGAGTCCAGCAGTGTCAGCAGTAGCAAAGACCAAGTCGTCGACGTACACGAGGATGTAGAAGGAGCAAACCCAAGAGCCGCAAGCCTAGTCCTCAGTGTGTCGTGCCACTCACGGGGCGCCTGGCGGAGACCGTAGACTGGCCGCTGGAGGCTCCACTGGGTACCAGGAGGAAACGACCCAGTGAAGCCAGGTGGGCGGCGCAGCCAGATCTCCTCGTGCAGGCTGCCCTGTAGGAAAGCAGTGCTGAAGTCAAGAGAGTGAAGCTCGTAGTCACGCTGAGCAGCGACGTGCAGCAGAACCTGAAGAGTGGTCATCTTTGGGGTCGGGGAGAAGGTCTGAAAGTAGTCAACTCCCTGCCGCTGACTGAAGCCTCGAGCCACGTAACGCGCCTTCAAGACAGGCGGAGAACCCGGCGGTCGCTTCACCCTGAAGATCCACATGCCACTGACGATGTTCGCCCCAGGCGGGGGAACCTCGTCGACGTAGGTGCCTGTGGACTTCCAGGAAGCCATCTCTGCATCCATGGCTGACTGCCACTGAGAGGAGTAGGGACCCTCTATCGCCACTGCGTAGGAACGCGGGGTCGGGATGTCTGGTGCATCCGGGTCTCCCTCAGGGGCAAGCAGCATGGACACGAGATGAGGTAAAGCAGCAGCAAAACACTGGAACTCCTCCTGCCTGTCCTCAAGGACGTCCATGCTAAGAGCACACTCACCCCCGACGGACAGAGGACAGACAGACGCAGACTCAGCAACAAGACTAGCGACGTAGTCTAGACGACATTGAGCAGCGAAGTCGACAAGCTCAGCAACTAAGGCAGACGCAGCAGTGGACTCAAAGGAAGGGTCAGTGACAACAGTAGCCAGGAGACGCGTGACAGTAGGACTGGCAGCACGAAGGGAGTCAGACTCCGGGTCAGCAAGAGCAGGAAGAGAGGACTCTGGAGGAGACGGCAAAGGGACACACTGTGGAGCAGTGGAAGGACGGAGTGCCATCTGGTGCATGCCCGGGACCGCAGGAGGACGCTGACGTGGAACACAACGACCAGTGCGAGCAGTAAGAACAGGTGACGCAGGACGCGACTCAGGCTCACGACGCTCAGCAAGACCTCCAGTAGGACCAGCGTAGGGAGAAGGAGCAGGCAGTGGGGAGGCCAGCTGGAACTGTGACTCGGACTGGACAGGCGGTGGACACTCTAAGGAAGGAGCAGGACCAGAAGAAGGCGGAAGACCAAGAACCTGCTCAAGGAGCGGAACGAAGTACGGCCGCGGCCGCGCAGCGCCTCCAGAACCAGCAGGGACAGCACCAGCACCCCCAGCGGCAGCTCCAACTCCAGCAGCACCACCAGCACCAGCAGCACCTCCAGCAGCTCCAGGAGCGCCAACTCCAGCACCCACAGGAGCACCGGCTCCAGCAGCACCTCCAGCTCCAGTACCTCCCGCAGCTCCAGGTCCAGTAGGACCACCGGAAGACGCAGCAGCTCCGGCTCCAGTACCTCAAGTAGCACCGACTCCAGCAGCACCGCCAGCTCCAGCTCCAGTAGCACCACCAGGCCCAGCAGCTCCAGTACCTCCAGGACGACCACCTCCGGGACCCGTGGCTCCAGCACCCCCAGCAGCAGTAGAAACTCCAGCACCACCAGCTCCAGCAGCACCACCAGCTCCAGCAGCATGGCTCCAGCGCCGAGCAAACCACTCGCGCAGCTCCTGTGGAGAGGGTAGCTCCCGCCGGGACGAAGCACCCGAAGGACCTCCAGGCCCAGCACCGTCAGGCTCCGCACCCCCACACTCAGCAAACCCAGGCTCAGCACCCCCAGACCCAGCACCCCCAGGCTCCGCACGCTCAGGCTCAGCACCCCCAGACCGAGCACCCCCAGGCTCCGCACGCTCAGGCTCAGCACCCCCAGCAGCACCAGAGTCAACAGCTACCTCGACAGGCTCGACTGCATCTACCTGGGACACACCTGAGGGGGCAGGACCCTGAGGGGGGAAGGGGTCTACCGGGGGGGGACCGGGCGCGAGGAAGAGCGGCGGGGTGGGGAGGGGGGCAGCGCGGTAGGGGAAGAGACGGTAGTACGGAACCGACTCGTAAAACATGACGTCCTGGGAGGACAGAACACGGCGCGAGGTAGGGTTGTAAAACTGCCAACCAGGCGCGTCAGGGGGGAAGCCAAGGAAGACGCAAGGAACAGCACGGGAGGACAGCTTGTCCGCAGACAAGTCACGGACGAAAGCTCGAGATCCCCAACATGGAATGCAGACGCATCGCCAACCTTCCCCGTCCACCGCAGAGTAGATGTAGTCTCCGGCAAGGAGACACGAGGCTGAAGGTTGATCTGATGCGCAGCGTACTGAACCGCGAACGGCCACAGAAAATGGGGAGCAGCCGCATGGATCATGGACGTACGAGTGACGTCCATGACTAAGCCAATACGGCGCTCAACAATCCCATTTTGCTGTGGGGAGGCCGGAAGCATGAACGTCTGGCGGATGCCCTCCGCACGACAGAAAGCCCTCAGAAGGTTGGAGGAAAACTCACCACCTCTGTCTGAGTGCAGACGCAGAACAGGAAGGTCCGAGCCGAAACTCTCACTGAGCTGGCGACGGGCACCGCGGATCGAGTCGATCAACACCTCAGTGGCCTCACCCTTGCGGCGCAAGGGGAAGACTGTGGTGTAACGCGAGTAGTCGTCTACGACCAGTAGGAAGTAACGCTCGTGACCCTGTCCATGGACGCGGGCTGGGCCCCACACGTCCATGTGGAGAGTTTGCAGGGGAGCCTCTGTCGGAGGGAACTCGGAGGAGTGAGGAGCGGCACGCTGCCGGCCCTTGACACAAGGAACACAAGTAGGGGCAGGCCCCAAAGGAAGGGGAGGGAGGGACCAGGGAAGACCAGAGACAAGGGTACGGGAGGCCATACCTCGAAGACGAGGCTGGGAGGGGTGACCAAGGCGGTGGTGCCCAAGGAGAGTCTCGTGTGACAGAGGACGACACGAGCAGAGGGCAGACGCTGGACTAGACCTGGACGCGGCAGCAAACACCTGACCAGACGTAGCTACCTGACCAGACGCAGTAACTGGAGGAGACGCAGTAGTTAGTGTGTACAGACTCAACCCAGGCCGACGGGTGAACGTGGCCAGGTGGCGGCCCGTCCGAGAGCAAGTGCAGTGGGTCACACGCTGACCTCCAAGGGTGAACTGGTCAACCCACACGTCCTGGAGGTCAGCTCCACTCACCAAGTTCGTAGAGAACGAGGGGAGGTGGAGTCCCGACAGCAAGCCTGACGGGGCCGCAAAACACGGTAGAACCGTGGAAGAGCGCGCAAGGACTGGGCCCCCAGAGGGGTCAGCCAGGGAGACTGCGACAGGCCGACTGAGCGGCGTGAGTGTGGTGCTGTCGCAAAAGAAGGAGCGCGAAGCGCCAGAGTCAAGTGTGAAAGTGTGCAAGGCCTCAGTAGGTGCAGTACTAGAGAGAGCAGACTCACCAGCACCTGGAGCAGCAGACTCACTAGTACCTGGAGCAGCAGACTCACTAGTACCTGGAGCAGCCGAATCACTAGCACCTAGAGCAGCAGCCTCAATGCCCGGGTCGGGCGGAACACACAGGTAACAGTCACCCTCAGCACTATCAGTCGCAGCATACATGGCAGCAAGGATAGCATCGAAATCAAGATCAAAGATAGCAACATTCTGCATATGCAGATCACCCCAGCGATGGAGCTCAACAGCGTCAGGAAACTGGGCGCGCCAGGCGTCAGTCAGGCCACCGAAGCAACGCTGCGTAGTGTGTGGCAGCCCGCACGTCTCCCCACGGCGCCTGCCGGTGCGAAGAACGTAAGTGCAGGGACCAACACCCCCAGACCTCCCACGCCTAGCGTACCACTCACAAAGCTGCTGGGCCGACGGGGTCTCACGGGAACGCGGCTGCTGCTGGCGCTGGCTACCACCAAAGCCTCCACGCTGCGCGGCTCCACCTTGACCAGCACCACCGCCGGCGCCACCTCCACCACCGCTGCCGCTGCCTCCACCACCCCCACCGCCGCCCCCACCTTCCCCTCCACCACCCTTGCCCCCCTTGCCCTTGCTGTTGAGACAAGGGTACGGGAGGTCTCCGGCATCGAGACCCGGGGCTGAAGGTTGATCTGTTTCGCCGCGTACTGAACCGCGAACGGCCACAGAAAATGGGGAGCAGCCGCATGGATCATGGACGTACGAGCGACGTCCATGACCATGCCAATGCGGCGTTCAGCAATCCCATTTTGTTGTGGAGAGGCCGGAAGCGTGAACGTCTGGCGGATGCCCTCCGCAAGACAGAAGGCTCGCAGAGGGTCGGAGGAAAACTCTCCACCTCTTTCGGAGTGCAGACGCAGAACAGGAAAGTCCGAGCCAAAACTCTCTCTGAGCTGGAGACGGGCAGCGCGGATCCAGTCGATCAACACCTCAGTGACCTCACCCTTGCGGCGCAAGGGGAAGACTGTGGTGTAACGCGAGTAGTCGTCAACCACCAGCAGGAAGTAACGCTCGTGACCCTGTCCACGGACGCGGGCTGGGCCCCACACGTCCATGTGGAGAGTCTGCAGTGGAGCCTCTGTCGGAGGAAAGTCGAAGGAGTGAGGAGCGGCGCGCTGCCGCCCCTCAACGCAGGGAACGCAGGTAGGGGCAGGCCTCGGGGGAAGGGGAGGGAGGGACCGGGGGAGACCAAAGACAAGGACACGTGAGGCCATGCCTCGGAGACGAGGCAGGGAGGGGTGACCAAGGCGGTGGTGCCAGAGGAGAGTCTGGTGAGACAGGAGACGACACGAGCAGGGGGCAGACTCAGGACCAGACCTGGACGCTGCAGCAAACACCTGACCCGACGCAGCTACCTGGCCAGACGCAGGAACCGGAGGAGACTCGGTAGCCAGTGTGTACAGGCTCGACCCCGGCTGACGGGTAAACGTGGCCAAGTGTCGGCCCGTCCGAGCACACGTGCAGTGGGTCACTCGCTGACTCGCAGGAGTGAACTGGTCAACCCCCCCATCCTGTAGGTCAGCACCACTCACCAAGTTCGTAGAGAACGAGGGGAGGTAAAGACTTGATAGGGAGCCAGAAGGGGCCGCCGGACACGGGAGGACAGTGGAGTAGTGGGCAAGGACAGGACCCCCAGAGGGGTCTGCCAGGGAGACTGCAACCGGCCGACTGAGCGGCGTGAGTATGGTGCGGTCTCGAAAGAAGGAGCGGGAAGCACCCGATTCGAGGGTGAAGGTGTGCAAAACCTGAGCCGACGCGGTACCTGAGAGAGCAGACTCACCAGCACCTGAAGCAGCAGACTCACAAGCACCTAGAGCAGCGGCCTCAATGCCCGGGTCAGGCGGAACATACAGGTAACAGTCACCCTCAGCACTAGTAGACACAACATACATGGCAGCCAAAATAGCATCATAGTCAAGATCAAAGATAGCTACACCCGACTTGAGCAGATCACCCCAGCGAGGGATCTCAGTGGCGTGAGGGAACTGGATACGCCAGGCGTCCGTCAGGCGGCCAAAGCAGCGCAGGGTGGCGTGCGGCCCACCGCACGGCTCCCCAGTGCGGTCGCCTGTACGCAGGACGTAGGTACAGGGACCAGCACCCCCAGGCCGCTGGCGTGCAGCGTACGACTCACGAAGCTGCTGGGGCGACGGAGTCTCACGAGAGCGCTGCTGCTGCTGGCGCTGACCACCACCAAAGTCTCCCCGCTGCACAGCTCCACCCCGACCAGCTCCACCTCCCCCGCCGCCACCGCCGCCGCCTCCACCCCCACCGCCGCCGCCGCCGCCGCCTCCACCTCCACCGCCGCCACCGAAGCCCCCACCCCCGCCACCACTCCCACCCCCACCCCCTCCGCCGCCTCCACCGCCACCACCGCCGCCCCCGCCAGCTCCTCCAGCGCCCTTGCCCCCCTTGCCCTTGCCGTTGCGGCGCCTCCCACTAAGAGCAGACGCAGTGCCGACCAACTCGGTGCCAACGAGGTCGACAGCAGCAGCAGAGGCAACGGAGGGCAAAAGGGGGACGGGGGAGCACCCCTCAAAGAAAGGGGCACGAGGGTCACCACGAGAGGCTCCTACAGCGACTATGCTCTTCTCAGCTGCAAGGAGGCGCTCCTCGAGGAGGTCAACGGTGAGTGTGGTGGGGCAAACAGAGAAGAAGTGGTCCCTGACCGAGCGAAGGGAGTCAGGGAGCCGGGTGACTAGGTAGTAGAGGGTGATGTACATGGGGGGGGGGTTCTTGGCGCAGAAAGCGCAGCTCGGTAGCGGGCGTCAGTAGTGCGGAGGTGTGTAATAAGGTCAGTGACTGTGGCAAATGCGGCGAGGTCAGGGAACAGGTACGGCAGCATGAGGCGACTCAGAGCAGCAATGGCAGGGGAGGAGTAGCGTGCAACTACAGCGTCGTACAGAGTCTTAGCACTCTTGTACTGACTAAAGTGCGCGCGCTCAGTGGACGGTAGGTGACTACGCACAGCAAGGCGGGCAGCAGCATCGCGCGTGGTCCACTGCGAGCGAATAGTACTGTCAGCATCAGCAGCAGGGGCAGTAGAGGCGCCAGACGTGAGATCGAACAGTGAGAGGCCATCCTTGCTATCGCACTGTAGGAAAAGCTGCAGATCATCTACCCAGACCTCAAACTCGACCGCTCGACCCTCAGCATCAAATGTGAGTACATTAGGATTTGCCATAGCAGCAGGAGCAGCAGCAGTGGCCTAGCTACAGTAGCAGCACTACTCGGCAGGGCGACGCGGGTGCAGCAGCAAGCGGGTGCAGCGGTGCACTTACCAGTGGCGGACGAGGTGGGCCGCTACTGGTGGGGCTGGGCCGGGGCGCATCAGGCAGGGCGGCTGCAGGCTCGTGAGCGGCAGCAGGGCCGCTACGGTGGCAGCTGCTGCTGCAGCAGGGACGGCGACGGCAGCTGCTGCAGGGATGGCAGCTGCTGCAGGGACAGCAGCTGCTGCAGGGGTGGCGACGAGGCAGGGGCAACGCCGCGGGCAGAGGCGACGCCGCGGGCAGGGGCGACGCCGCGGGCAGGGGCGACGCCGCGGGCAGGGGCGACGCCGCGGGCAGGGGCGACGCCGCGGGCAGGGGCGACGCCGCGGGCAGGGGCGACGCCGCGGGCAGGGGCGACGCCGCGGGCAGGGGCGACGCCGCGGGCAGGGGCGACTCCGCGGGCAGGGGCGACGCCGCGGGCAGGGGCGACGCCGCAGGCAGGGGCGACGCCGCGGGGGGGGCGTTAAGGGGGGAGGGGGGGGGGGCGTGACGGGCCTCAGGAGCAGGGCAGGCCGCTAAGGGGCCGCGAAAGGGTAGGGCAGGGCAGAGCGCGAAGCGCGCTTCGGGCAGGTTAGGAAAAAAAAAATGAACGTGGTGGGCCCTTAGGAAGAAACAGTCCCACTAGGGAACCCGCTCTATACCATGTGAAGAAAGAAGGAATGAATGAACTAAGAAAGTGTGTGATACAAATATGAAACCTGTACCCCTTAGTGTCTACCCCACTACAGCCTACATAGGCTAGATCATATATCTCTGACAATGGGGCTTGTTCTTGGAGGGGCATAGCCAGCTGTTTTGACCGTTCAACGCGACTCTTTCTACACCGACAACTGTCAAAATACTGAACGAGAATGAATGCATTGAGCCAAAAGTTGGTACAAGTACTAACCCTAATTGGGTTGTTCCTCTTATGGGCTACCCCACTACAGCCTACACAATATAAGCAAAATAACATTTTCACACACCCCCATAGGCAAAGTGGGGGAGAACAAGTGGTCACAAGACCAATCCAGAAAAAGTAAAGCAAGCTCAGGGTGGATCACGAAGTCACCACACATTCCGAGCACAATCAAATGGCCACAAGGCCAATTCACATGCAGAGTTATATAAAAGAGAACAAACAGTACAATAATCATAACCTAGCAAGTGTAAGCATGCAGGTATATATATAGATCACAGTACAAGCAAAGTCACGCATCGAACAAATGACGCAAAGTAGGCACAAGGCCTAAAACAGTACAGAAACGCTGATGATCACCAAGCTGAAGTGCCTTGGTGAATATATCAGTAGTGTTGGCCCGAATGGCCACGTAAGCAAGACGAAGCTGACCACGCTGCTGCAACTCTCGAGCAAGGAAGTAACGCAGCGCGATGTGCTTTGTTCTGTGCTCCAGTCTGTGCTCCTGACACAAGGCAATCATGGCCTTTTGCTCTACGTACAGAACTGGAGGCGAACGAGGCCGCTCTCCCAAGTCGGTCAGCACGTAGGTGAGCCAGCGTAACTCCTGTGCAGCCATGGCCCCTGCATATATCTCACCCTCATAATTAAAACTGGGAAAAGAAGACGAGCGGGTAGAACGCCAAGCAACAGAGCTGGAGCCAAGGCTGAAAGTGTAACCCTATGACGACCGCTGCGTAGCCAAGTCGTCAACCCAAGACGCGTCTGCGTGTCCAGTGAGGACAACTGGACCCCGTCCTCCAAGCACGAGCCCCATGCCCGAAGTACTGCACAAGTAGCGCAACACCCTCTTAGCAGCCTCCCAGTGCTCTGGTCGGTGTCTCTCGGGCGCAACGTAGCGTGCTAGGATGCTAAGAGGGTAGGCAAGGTCAGGTCGAGTGCAGGTCATCAGGTACATGAGGCAGCCCACAAGCTCTCCGTACGGGCCACTCGGCTCTACGGACTCGTCTGAAGGTGGAGCTGAGAGCGAGTGACCGATAGGCAGAGGAGTGGACTTTGGCGAGGAGTACCGGAAGCCGAAGCGCTGAAGGACCTGCTGCACCATGTGTGACTGAGTCAGGGTGATGGTGCGCCGTTCTTTGTCCCGGGTGATCTGCAAACCAAGATAACTGCGCAGCTCACCCAGGTCAGTGCAGGTGTGTCTCTTCTGTAGCTCCGACTTCACAAGGGCCAGTGCCTCAGTATCAGCAGTGGCAAAGACCAAGTCGTTGACGTGCACGAGGACTTAGAACGGCGGCACCGAAGTGTCGGTGCGCAGAAACAGCGACGGGTCAGCAGTCGAAGGAGCAAACCCAAGAGCCGCAAGCGTCATCCTCAGTGTGTCGTGCCACTCGCGAGGCGCCTGGCGAAGACCGTAGACTGGCCACCGGAGGCTCCATTAGGTACCCTCAGGAAACAACCCAGTGAAGCAAGGTGGGCGGCACAGCCAGATCTCCTCGTGCAGGCTCCCTTGTAAGAAAGGTGTCCTGAAGTCAAGAGAGTGCAGCTCATAGTCACGCTGAGCGGCGACGTGCAGCAGAACCCGAAGAGTGGTCATCTTCGGGGTAGGGGAGAAGGTCTGGAAGATGTCAACTCTCTGTCATTGCCTGAAGCCTCGTGCCACGTAACGAGCCTTGAAGACAAGCAGAGAACCCGGCGGCCAATTCACCCTGAAAATCCACATGCCATAGACTATGTGCGCCCTAGGAGGAGGACGCGGACGAGGAACACGACGACCAATGCAAACAGTGCAAACAGGCGAGGCAGGACGAGACGCAGGCTCACGACGCTCTGAAGGGGACTCTGTCTGCTCAGCGTAAGGAGAAGGAGCAGGCAGTGGGGAGTCTGGCTGTAACTGTGGCTGCGACTGGTGAGGCGGTGGACACAGCAAGCTAGGAGTAAGGCCAGTAGAAGACGGGAGACTAAGAACCTGGCGAAGGACCGAGTCAAGAGGCGGCAGAGACGTCGGTGGCAGCGGAACGAAAAACTGTCGCCGCTGCACAGTGCCTCCAACACCAGTACCGCCAGCTCCAGCACCCCCAGCGCTAGCACCTCCAGCTCCAGGGTCTCCAGCGCCAGCACCTCCAACTGCAGCGTCTCTAGCTCCAGTGCCTCCATCTCCAGGGTCTCCATCTCTAGCTCCTCCAGCTCCAGTGCCTCCAGCGCCAGTGCCTCCAGCTCCAGGTTCTCCAGCTCCAGTGCCTCCAGCTCTAGGGTCTCCAGCTCCAGCGCCTCCAACACCACCAGCTCTGGCAGCTCCACTACCTTTAGTTCGAGCACCTCCAGGACCACCAGCTCCAGCACCTCCGGTACCTCCAGCTCCAGCAGGAACTCCAGCACCTCCAGGACTAGTAGCTCCAGCACCTCCAGCTCCAGTGCCTCCAGCGGCAGAGCCTCCAAGAGTGAGGAGCGGCGCGCTGCCGCCCCTCGACGCAAGAAAGGCAGGGCAGGGCAGGCGAGGGCGGGAGGGGAGGCATGTCAGAATATTATGTTTCTCTAGGGTATAGAGAAATTTCGATCCTTGGGCCCACCACTGAAAAAAAATTTCCTACCCGAGGCGCGCGTCGCGCCTGCCCTTAACGGCCCTTAGCGGCCCCTCGTACGGCCCTTCGCGGCCCCTCGTTAGGCCCCTTCGCGGCCCCTCGTACGGCCCCTTCGCGGCCCCTCGTAAGGCCCTTCGCGGCCCCTCGTTAGGCCCTTCGCGGCCCCTTTAACGGCCCTTCGCGGCCCCTCGTTAGGCCCCTTCGCGGCCCCTCGTAACGGCCCTTCGCGGCCCCTTGTTAGGCCCCTTCGCGGCCCCTTTAACGGCCCTTCGCGGCCCCTCGTTAGGCCCCTTCGCGGCCCCTTCGTAAGGCCCTCCGCGGCCCCTCGTTAGGCCCTTCGCGGCCCCTTTAACGGCCCTTCGCGGCCCCTCGTTAGGCCCCTTCGCGGCCCCTCGTAATGGCCCTTCGCGGCCCCTCGTTAGGCCCCTTCGCGGCCCCTCGTACAACCCCTTCGCGGCCCCTCGTAAGGCCCCTTCGCGGCCCCCCGTCAGGCCCTGTCGCGGCCCTTCGTCGCGGCCCCCCGTCGCGGCCCATCGTCGCGGCCCCCTGTCACGGCCCCCTGTCGCGGCCCACCGTCGCGGCCCCCCGTCGCGGCCCCCCCCCCGTTGCAGGCCCCCCCGTCGCGACCCCCCGTCGCGGCCCCCTGTCGCAGGCCCCCGTCGCGGCCCCCCCCGTATCGGCCCCGTCGCCCCAGGTCGCCCCTGTCCCGTACCTGTCGCGGCCCTACCCCGACCCTGTCGCGGCCCTGCCCCTGCCATGCCCCGACCCTGCCCAGGCCCCGCCCTCCTCATGCCTGTCGTGGCGCACCAGGGGCCCGTGCACCGCCCCCCCCCCTTTTCCTGTCGCCTTACGTGGCGACCCGGGGGGGGGGGGGGGGCGAGCGCGCCCCCCCCCCCCCCCCCCCCCTCGCTCGCCACGCAAGGCGACGGGAGGGGCGACCTGGGGGGGTGCGCGTCGCCCCTCCTTCCGCCTGTTCTGGCGCCCTGGGAGGCCGCGCGTCGCCCCCCCGTACTCCTTCCCCCCCCCCCCCCCCCCCCCCAGGTCGCCTCCACAGGCGACGGGAGGGGCGACCTGGGGGGGGCCGCGCGTCGGAGCAGCCGCCCCTGGTGCAGCCGCCCCTGGAGCAGCCGCCCCTGGACCCAGAGCAGCCGCCCCTGGCCCCTGGAGCAGCCACCCCTGGTCCCTGGAGCAGCCGCCCCTGGCCCCTGGAGCAGCCGCCCCTGGTGCAGCCGCCTCTGGACCTCAGCAGCCGCCCCTGGCCCTTGGAGCAGCCGCCCCTGGAGCAGCCGCCCCTGGAGCACCCGCTGTCGCGATATATATTTCATATATATGTATAACTGCCTGTAGCGCTAGCTTTAGTGTAGTTATGCTTTCGTAGTATTGGTGGTGCACCTTTGTTAGTTTGCTATTTGTACCTTTGGTTCTGTAGTGAACACCAATCATTCTCGATTCTCTCTTGGCACAACTCCCTCGACACCCGCTTGGCCTAGGCTACTAAGCCTAGGCCCTTAGTTAAACCCGTTCCTAGCTAAGTTAGTCTCGTAACATGGTAACAGAGCGGTCCCTCCTAGGACCTATTTCGTTTATGGGCCCACCACATTTCGCGACTGCTACAGGCAGTGGCGCGAAATCCGCACCTCGCGTTTTTTTTTTTTCTGCTACTCGCGCTGCCCCCCGTCGCCTGCCCGCCGCATCGTCGTCGCATGCCTCGTCGCGGCTCTCAGCGCGACGGGCGCGGCGGACGCAATGGCAAACGCCAGCGGACCCGCCGCCAGCGACCCGCCAGCGAAGTCGCCAGCGGCCCGCGATCGCGTTTGCGCCATCGACTGCAGCCAGCGCCACCCTGCACCTCGCCCGTCGCCCCGGCGGTCGCTGTGGGTGTGAAAAAGAAGAACGAGAATGTTTGAACTATGAATGAAGTGAGTACATATGGGAAACCCTAATTGGGTTGTACCCCTTATGGGATACCCCACTATAGCCTACACAACAGCATAAGCTATATAATGTTCTGACACACCCCCATAGGCAAAGTGGGGGAGAACAAGGGGTCACAAGACCAGTCAAGCAAAGCAGAGCAAGCTCAGGGTGGATCACAAAGTCACCACACAGTACGAGCACAACGACAAGGCCACAAGGCCAGTTCACATGCAGGAGTACACATATATATATAGAGCTAGACAAGCAAGAGCAGGTATATATATGTAACAGTACAAGCAAGGTCAAGAAGAGAGCAAGTGAGGCAAGACAGGTACAAGACCCAGCTGGGTGCAGAAGCGCTGATGGTCACAAGGCGCAAGTGCCTTGGTGAACACATCAGCAGTGTTGGCCGCAGAGGCCACGTAAGCAAGTCGCAACTGACCACGCTGCTGCAGCTCACGAGCAAGAAAGTAACGGAGAGCAATGTGCTTCGTTCTGTGCTCCAAGCGCTGCTCTCGACACAAGGCCAGCATGGCCTTGTTGTCTACGTACAACACTGGAGGAGAACGAGGCGGCTCTCCAAGGTCAGTCAGCAGGTAGGTGAGCCAGCGAAGCTCCTGTGCAGCCATGGCCCCGGCGTAGATCTCAGCCTCACAACTGGAGCCGAGAACAGAGGACGAGCGAGTAGCCCGCCACGAGACAGAGCCGGAACCAAGACTGAAGGTGTAACCCTGCGACGACCGCTGCGTAGCCTGGTCGTCAGCCCAAGAAGCGTCCGCGTGCCCAGTGAGGACCACTGGACTCCGCCCTCCAAGCACTAGCCCCATGCCCGACGTACTGCACAAGTAGCGCAACACCCTCTTCGCTGCAGCCATGTGCTCTGGTCGGTGTCTCCCAGGAGCAACATAGCGTGCAAGAATGCTAAGAGGGTATGCAAGGTCAGGTCGTGTGCAGGTCATCAGGTACATGAGGCAGCCAACAAGCTCTGGGTACGGGCCACTCGACTCTACGGACTCATCCGAAGGCAGAGCTGAGAGCGAGTGGCGAGTAGACAGAGGAGTGGCCTGAGGCGAGGAGTACGTGAAGCCGAAGCGCTGAAGGACCTGCTGCACCATGTGTGACTGAGTCAAGGTAATGGTGCGGCGTGCTCTGTCCCGAGTGATCTGCAAGCCAAGGTAGCTGCGCAGTTCACCCAGGTCTGTGCACGTGTGTCTCTTCTGCAGCTCGGACTTCACGTAGGCTAGTCCAGCCGTGTCAGCTGTGGCAAAGACCAAGTCGTCGACGTACACGAGGACGTAGAACGGCAGCAGAGAAGTGTCGGTGCGCAGAAACAACGACGGGTCTGCAGTAGAGGGAGCAAACCCAAGAGCCGCAAGCGTAGTCCTCAGTGTGTCGTGCCACTCACGCGGTGCCTGGTGGAGACCGTAGACTGGCCGTCGGAGGCTCCACTGGGTGCCAGGAGGGAAAGTCCCAGTGAAGCCAGGTGGACGGCGCAGCCAGATCTCCTCGTGCAGGCTACCCTGCAAGAAAGCAGTACTGAAGTCAAGAGAGTGGAGCTCGTAGTCGCGCTGAGCGGCTATGTGCAGCAGCACCCGAAGAGTGGTCATCTTCGGGGTGGGAGAGAAGGTCTGAAAGTAGTCAACTCCCTGCCGCTGACTGAAGCCACGAGCGACGTACCGCGCCTTGAAGACAGGTGGAGAGCCCGGCGGCCGCTTCACCCTGAAGATCCACATGCCACTGACGATGTTCGCCCCAGGAGGGGGAACCGCGTCAACGTAGGTGCCTGTGGACTTCCAGGACGCCATCTCTGCATCCATAGCTGCCTGCCAATGAGAGGAGTAGGGACCCTCTACGGCCTCCGCGTAAGAGCGCGGAGTCGGGATGTCTAGTGCATCCGGGTCTCCCTCAGGGGCAAGTAGTACGGACGCGAGATGAGGTGAAGCAGCAGCCAGACACCGGAACTCCTCCTGCCTGTCCTCAAGGACGTCCGTGCCAAGAGCACACTCACCCCCGACGGACGGAGGACAGACAGACGCAGACTCAGCAACAAGACCGGCAGCGTAGTCTAGACGACAGCGAGCAGCAAAGTCGACAAGCTCAGCAACAAGCGCAGACGCAGCAGTGGACTCAAAAGAGGGGTCAGTGACAACAGTAGCAAGGAGACGTGTGACAGCAGGACTGGCAGCACGAAGAGAGTCCGACTCCGGGTCAGGAAGAGCAGGAAGAGAGGACTCAGGAGGAGAAGGCAAAGGGGCACGCAGAGGAGCAGTGGACGGACGCAGAGACATCCGGTGCGTGCCAGGGACAGGAGGAGGACGCTGACGCGAACCACGACCACTAGTGCGAGCAGCACGGACAGGCGACGCAGGGCGAGACGCAGGCTCACGACGCTCAGCAAGACCTCCAGTAGGACCAGTGTAGGGAGAAGGAGCGGGCAGTGGGGAGGCCGGCTGTAACTGTAACTGTGACAGGACAGGCTGTGGACACTCTAAGGGAGGAGGAGGACCAGTAGAAGGCGGGAGACCAAGAACCTGCTGAAGGAGCGGAACGAAGTACGGCCTAGGCCGCGCGGCGACTCCAGACACAGCAGGGACAGCACCAGTACCCCCAGCGGCAGCACCAGCGCCAGTAGCACCTCCAGCTCCAGGACCTCCAGCAGCACCAGTAGCACCCCCAGCAGGACCGTCAGCAGTAGCCTCAGCTCCAACACCCTCAGCAGCTCCAGCTCCAGCACCTCCGGGACACGCGGCACCAGCACCCTCAGCAGCCGAAGAACCTCCAGCCCCAGCAGCACGCCTCCAGCGCCTGGCAAACCACTCGCGCAGCTCCTGTGGAGAGAGGGGCTCCCGCCGAGGCGAAGCACCCGGAGAAACGCCAGGTCCCGCACCGCCAGACGGTACAAGGGGAGGTCCAGTGGCCGCAGGCTCAGCAGCTCCAGGCTCAGCAGCTCCAGACGCAGCACCCCCTGGCTCAGCACCCCCAGACTCCGCACCCCCAGGCTCAGCACCCCCAGACTCCGCACCCCCAGGCTCAGCACCCCCAGACTCCGCACCCCCAGGCTCAGCACCCCCAGTCGCAGTACCCCCAGGCTCAGCACCCCCAGACTCAGCACCCTCAGGCTCAGCACCCGCAGCAGGACCAGAGTCACCAGCAACCTCGACCGGCTCGACTGCGTCTACCTGGGACACACCTGAAGGGGCAGGACCCTGAGGGGGAAGGGGGTCTACCGGGGGCGGACCTGGCACAAGGAAGTGCGGTGGCGGGGGGAGGGAAGGAGTGCGGTAGGGGAAGAGGCGGTAGAAGGGGACTGACTCGTCGAACGTGACGTCCTGGGAGGACAGAACACGACGAGAGGAGGGGTGGTAGAACTGCCACCCTGGAGCGTCAGGGGGGAAGCCGAGGAAGACACAGGGAGCAGCACGAGGGGACAGCTTGTCCGCAGACAAGTCGCGGACAAACGCCCGAGATCCCCAGACACGGAACGCAGACGCATCGCCGACCTTCCCCGTCCACAGCAGAGCTGGGGAGGTCTCCGGCCGGGAGACCCTGGGGTGAAGGTTGATCTGATGCGCCGCGTACCGAACCGCAAACGGCCATAGAAAATGGGGGGCAGCCGCATGCATCATGGACGTACGAGCGACGTCCATGACCATGCCAATGCGGCGCTCAGCAATCCCATTTTGCTGTGGAGAGTCCGGAAGCGTAAAGGTCTGGCGGATGCCTCGTGCACGACAGTAGGCTCGCAGAAGGCCAGAGGAGAACTCTCCACCTCGGTCAGAGTGCAGACGCAGAACAGGAAAGTCCGAGCCGAAGCTCCTCCTGAGCTGGAGACGAGCTGCGCGGATCCAGTCGATCAACACCTCAGTGACATCACCCTTGCTGCGCAAGGGGAAGACTGTGGTGTAACGCGAGTAGTCGTCAACCACCAGCAGGAAGTAGCGCTCGTGACCCTGCCCACGGACGCGGGCGGGGCCCCACACGTCCATGTGAAGCGTCTGCAGTGGAGCCTCTGTCGGGGGGAACTGGGAGGAGTGAGGGGCAGCCCGGAGCCGCCCCTCGACACAGGGGACACAAGAAGGTCCGGGTCCCGAAGGAAGGGGAGGGAGAGACCGGGGAAGACCAGAGACAAGGACACGGGAAGCCATGCCCCGAAGACGAAGCAAGGAGGGGTGGCCAAGACGGTGGTGCCACAGGAGAGTCTCGTGAGACAAGCGGCGACACGAGCAGGGGGCAGACTCAGGACCAGACCTGGACGCAGCAGCAAACACCTGACCCGACGCAGCTACCTGGCCAGACGCAGGGACAGGAGGAGACGCAGTGGTCAGTGTGTAGAGACTCGACCCCGGCCGACGCGAGAACGTGGCCAGGTGTCGGCCTGTGCGGGCGTCCGAGCAGTGGGTCACCCGCTGACTCGCAGGAGTAAACTGGTGAACCCCCGCATCCTGGAGGTCAGCACCACTCACCAAGTTCGTCGAGAACGAGGGGAGGTACAGACCAGACAAGGTGCCCGAGGGGGCAGCCGGACACGGGAGGACAGTGGAGAAGTGAGAGAGGACTGGACCCCCAGTGGGGTCAGCCAGGGAGACTGCAACCGGCCGGCCAAGCGGCGTGAGTGTGGTGCGGTCTCGAAAGAAGGAGCGAGAAGCCCCTGAGTCAAGCGTGAAGGTGAGGGAGGCCGAAGCCGACGCAGTACCTGAGAGCGCAGCCTCACCAGTACCTGAGAGTGCAGACGCACTGGCACCTAGAGCAGCAGCCTCAGAAGTACCTAGCGTAGCAGTACCAATGCCCGGGTCGGGCGGGAAACACCGGTAACAGTCACCCTCCTCACTAATAGTCACAGCATACATGGCAGCAAGGATAGCATCAAAGTCAAGATCAAAGATAGCTACGCCAGCCCTAGACAGCTCTCCCCAACGGGGAATCTCACTGGCCTCGGGGAACTGCTGACGCCAAGCGTCCGTCAGGCGGCCAAAGCAGCGCTGAGTGGGGTGCGCACCCCCACACTGCTCACCCGCGCGGTCACCGGAACGAAGGACGTAGGTGCACGGACCAAAACCCCCACCCCGCTGACGCTGCGTGTACCACTCACGGAGCTGCTGGGGCGGGGGGATGTCCCGCGAACGCTGCTGCTGCTGCTGCTGCTGCTGCTGCTGCTGCTGCTGCGGACGCTGGCCACCACTAGGGCCGCTACGCTGCGGGGCACCACCCCGACCAGCTCCACCCCCTCCGCCACCGCTGCCTCCACCTCCACCACCACCGCTGCCTCCGCTCCCACCGATGCCGCCACCACCGCCTCCTCCTCCGCTGCTGCCACCGCCACCACCGCCCCCGCCACCACTCCCACCGTCACCCCCACTCCCTCCTCCGCCTCCACCGCCTCCTCTGCCGCCCCCGCCAGCTCCACCCGCGCCCTTGCCCCCCTTGCCCCTGCCAGGGCGGCGTCTCCCGCTAGGGGCAGACGCCGCGCAGACCGACTCAAGACCAAGCAGGTCGGCAGCAGCAGCAGAGGCAACAGAGGGCAGCAGGGGGGAAGGAGAGCACCCCTCAAAGATGGGGGTGCGAGGGTCACCACGAGAGGCTCCTACAGCGACGATGCTCTTCTCCGCCGCCAGGAGGGACTTCTCGAGGAGGTCGACAGTGAGAGTGGTGGGACAGACCGAGAGGTAGTGGTCCCTGACTACGCGAAGGGAGTCAGGGAGGCGTGTGACTATGTAATAGAGAGTGATGTACATGGGGGGGGGGGTCTTGGCGCAGAACTCAGCAGGAAGGGCGGCGCGGTAGCGAGTGTCACTAGTGCGGAGGTGCGTAATGAGGTCAGCGACAGTGGGAAAGGCAGTAAGGTCAGGAAAGAGGTACGGTAGCATGAGGCGGCTCAGGGCAGCAGTGGCAGGGGAAGAGTAGCGCGCAACTACAGCGTCGTACAAGGTCTGAGCACTCTTGTACTGACTAAAGTGCGCGCGCTCAGTGGTAGGCAGGTGGCGACGCACAGCAAGACGTGCAGCAGCATCGCGGGTGGCCCACTGAGAGCGAACAGTGGGGTCAGCATCAGTAGCAGGGGCAGGAGAGGCGCCAGAGGTGAGGTCAAAGAGGGAAAGACCGTCCGCCCTATCGCACTGTAAGAACAGCTGCAGGTCGTCGACCCAGACCTCAAAGTCAATGGCTCGACCCTCAGCGTCAAAAGCGAGGACACTAGGGGTAGCCATGACGACGACAGACGAGCAGTGCAAGCAGTAGGGGAAGGGCACGCAGTGACAGTGGGGCTGTGCTCACCGGACAGGGCAGGTCGGGCGGCTCGGCAGTAGGGCGGCTCGGCTGCTCAGCGGCTCGGCGGCAGGGCGGCTCGGCTGCTGGGCGGCTCGGCTGTTGGGCGGCTCGGCGGCAGTGCGGCTCGGCTCCCGGGCGGCTCGGCGGCAGGGCGGCTCGGCTCCCGGGCGGCTCGGCGGCAGGGCGGCTCGGCTCCCGGGCGGCTCGGCGGCAGGGCGGCTTGGCTCCCGGCGGTTCTGCTGCTAGGCGGCTCCCGCAGGTAGGGCGGCGGTAGGGCCGCAGGTAGGGCGGCGGGCGGGCCGTAGGTAGGGCGGCGGGGGGGGCCGTAGGTAGGGCAGCGGGCTGGCCGCAGGTAGGGTGGCGGGCGGGCCGCAGGCAGGGCGGCGGTAGGGCCGCAAGTAGGGCGGCGGGCGGGCCGCAGTTAGGGCGGCGGGCGGGCCGCAGGTAGGGCGGCTGGCGGGCCGCAGGTAGGGCAGCGGGCGGGCCGCGACGTGAGGGCGGCGGGGCCGCTGTAGTGGGGCGGCGGGGCCGCTTAGCAGAGGGCGGCGGGGCCGCGTGAACAGGGCGGCGGGGCCGCGTGAGCAGGGCGGCGGGGCCGCGAAGCAGAGGGCGGGCGGGCCGCGACGTGAGGGCGGCTGGGCCGCTGTAGCAGGGCGGCGGGGCCGCTTAGCAGAGGGCGGCGGGGCCGCGTGAGCAGGGCGGCGGGGCCGCGAAGCAGAGGGCGGCTGGGCCGCGCGAGCAGGGCGGCGGGGCCGCGAAGGAAGGGCGGCGGGGCCGCGTTAGTAGGGCGGCGAGGCCGCGAAGGAAGGGCGGCAGGGCCGCGTGAGTAGGGTGGCGGGGCCGCGAAGGGAGGGCGGCGGGGCCGCGAGGGGCGACACGGAGGGTCGCTAAAAAAAAAAGGAAAACGCGCCTCGGGGCGCGCTTCGGTGGGCCCTAGAAGCAGTCCCTAGGAGGGGACCTGCTCTGATTCCATGTGAAAAAGAAGAACGAGAATGTTTGAACTATGAATGAAGTGAGTACATATGGGAAACCCTAATTGGGTTGTACCCCTTATGGGATACCCCACTATAGCCTACACAACAGCATAAGCTATATAATGTTCTGACAGTGGGGGGGGAGAGGGAAGAGGGGATAGGAGTGACGGGGGAACGCCAGCGACGACCGCCAGAGCACCGGCGATCGCCCCAGCCGCTCCTTCGCCCGCCGTCGCTCTGCCCGTCGCATTCCCCCCGCCCCCTGCCCGTCACCCCCCCCGTCGCGACTGTTTGCGTGTGCAGCGGCGGTCGCCGTGGGGAGGAGAGGGAGGAGGGGAAGGGAGTGGCGGCGGAACGCTGTGGGGAGGAGAGAGAGGAGGGGAAGGGAGTGGCGGCGGAACGCTGTGGGGGGGAGAGGAAAGGGGGAAAGGGAGTGGCGGCGGCACATCAGCGACGACCGCCAGCGCACCGACGATCGCACCAGCGCTCGCGCGCCCTTTGCTGCTGCAGCCCGTCCCCTGCACACCGTCAGATCCCGCCCGGCATGTAGCCCGTCTGCAGCTCGTCCCACCCGTCGCGCTCCATCAGCTGCACCAGCACCAGCGCCAACCGACGCCAGTCACCAGCACCAGCGCCAGTCACCAGCACCAGGCACCAGCTCCAGCGCCGTCACGCCAGCACCAGGCACCAGCTCCAGCGCCAGCCGCCAGCACCAGCACCAGCTCCAGCGCCGCCACGCCAGCACCAGGCACCAGCACCAGCGCCAGCCGCCAGCACCAGCACCAGCACCAGCGCCAGCCGCCAGCACCAGCACCAGCTCCAGCGCCGCCACGCCAGCACCAGGCACCAGCACCAGCGCCAGCCACCATCACCAGGCACCAGCACCAGCGCCGTCACGCGAGCACCAGGCACCAGCACCAGCGCCAGCCGCCGCCAGCAGCAGCACCAGGCACTAGCCCCACCTGTGACCAGCAGCCCCACCTGTGACCAGCAGCCCCACCTGTGACCAGCAGCCCCACCTGTGACCAGCAGCCCCACCTGTGACCAGCAGCCCCACCTGTGACCAGCAGCCCCACCTGTGACCAGCAGCCCCACCTGTGACCAGCAGCCCCACCTGTGACCAGCAGCCCCACGTGTGACCAGCAGCCCCACCTGTGACTTGCAGCCCCTCCTGTGAAGGACTGTACAGGGACCATCGTGGGTGGGGAGGGGTCTGGAGGAAGAACGGGGGGGAGGGAGTGCGGTTCCAGGGGGCGGTTGAAATGGGGGGTGAGGTTAAAGGGGGGTGGTTGATTGGGGTTGGGGATGTGGGGGTTAGTAAGAGGGGACGCCGCGGCCACCCCCCCACCTCCTCTCCTCATCCCCCACTCAACCCCACCCCCCTTCGTAAAAGGGGGTTAGTAAGAGGGGACGCCGCGGCCACCCCCCCACCTCCTCTCCTCATCCCTCACTCACCTCCTCCTGCGTTCTTATCTCCTCTCCTCTCCTCTCTCCCTCTCGCCTCCTCCTCCTCGGGTACCCCTGTGCCGTCTTCCACTGCGCCTGCTATACCCTTTCAGGGGGTGTGACTTACTCTAGCTATGTGCTGCAGGCAGTTAAGGGGGTGTGTCGCGATATATATTTCATATATATGTATAACTGCCTGTAGCGCTAGCTTTAGTGTAGTTATGCTTTCGTAGTATTGGTGGTGCACCTTTGTTAGTTCGCTATTTGTACCTTTGGTTCTGTAGTGAACACCAATCATTCTCGATTCTCTCTTGGCACAACTCCCTCGACACCCGCTTGGCCTAGGCTACTAAGCCTAGGCCCTTAGTTAAACCCGTTCCTAGCTAAGTTAGTCTCGTAACACCCGCGACGCCGCCCCTGGACCCGGTGCCGCCGCCTCCCTGTGCTGCCCATTGCCGCCCGTTGCTGCTCTCCCCCTCCCCCCCCCCCCCCCCCTTCTTCGTCTCCCTGCTGCGCGTGCACCCGTGGAATGGAGGGTCTGGGGGTGGCGGGTATGGGGGTGATGGGTGGTATGTTTCCCTTCCCCTCCTCCTTTGTCTCCCACTGCTGCAGCTGCCGCTGAGGGGGGTGGATGAGTGTGAGCCAAAGGCGTGGTGCTAGGGGGTGACGTGTGAGTGAACCTAGGGGTGCAGCAGGGGGTGTGTGAATGGGGGGTGCGGCAGTAGAGGGAGGTTGGGTGGAGGTAGCCGTCGTGTTGCTAGCAGTGCCAGTAGTCCGGAGGTGCGCTTCCGGTAGCCCAGTGATGCCGCAGCGCCAGTCGCCCGTGGGTCCGTTGCTCCTGCCGCTCGTCTTAGCCGCGGAGCCAGTTACTCCTATAGTCCGGAGGTGCGCCTCCGGTAGCCACAGTGCGCGCCGCTCCTGTTGTCCGTGTGTCTGCAGTTTCCGCCGTTGCCTCCTCTCTCCTCTCCTATTAGTCCAGCCTCCTCCTCCTCACTTGCCCTCTGTGATAGCCTCTAGCTTTGCTTATTTATTGTGAACTTTAAACTGTTACTTCTTGTACTTGTGCTCAGAATGTGTGGTGACATTGTGATCCACCCTGAGCTTGCTTTGCTTTGCTTCTTGTGCTGATCATACCCCACTTTGACTATGGGGGTGTGTCAGAATATTATGTTTCTCTAGTCTGCAGTGGGGTACTCTGTAGTGAGTACAACCCTGTTAGGGTTTGCTATATGTATCCCAATGTTTGCTAGTGAATCCATCCTCATTCCTTCTCAATTATCTCACAAGGCAGAGACCTGGGAAGACCAGAAAAACGGAGGCGGGAGTGCATGCCACGAAGGCGTGGTAGGGAGGGGTGACCAAGGCGGTGGTGCCGAAGGAGAGTCTGGTGCGACAGGAGGCGACATGAGCAGGGGGCTGCAACCAGACCTGACGCAAACACCTGACCAGACGCAACTACCTGAGGAGGCTCAGTATTCAGTGTGTACAGACTCGACCCAGGGCGACGGGTAAACGAGGCCAGGTGACGGCCCGTCTGTGTACACGTGCAGATCGACACACGCTGACCCCCAGGAGTGGTGGTAGTGACCATCGCATCCTAGAGGGCAGCGGTACTCACCAAGTTCATAGAGAACAAGGGGAGGTGAAGACCTGAGAGTGAGCCGGACGGAACCGCCGGACACGGGAGAACAGTGGAGGAACGTGCAAGAACTAGGCCCTTTGAGGGGTCAGCCAGTCTGACTGGAACGGGTGCAGGGAGTGGAGTGAGTGTGGTACTGTCGCGAAAGAAACAGTGGGAAGCACCTGAGTCAAATGTGAAGGTGTGCAAGGCCTCAGCAGGCGTAGTACCAGGGAGAACAGACTCACTAGCACCTAGAACAGCAGCCTCTATACCTGGGTTGGGCGGCACACACAGGTAAAAGTCACCCTCAGCACTAACATAAAAGGCATACATGGCAGCAAGGTTAGCATCATAGTCAAGAGCAAAGATATCAACTCCAGACCTAAGCAGCTCTAGCCAGCGGGGGCGCTCTGCCTCGTCGCCAAACTCTGCGCGCCAAGCATTGTCAAGGCGGGAGAAGCAGCGGTGCTGTGTGTGAAACTTCCCGCATGTCTGACCAGCGCGGTCACCTATGCGAATGACATACGGGTAGCGAACACTACCCCCAGACGCCCCACGCTGAGCAAATCACTCACGAAGCTGCTGGGGCGTAGGGGTCTCGCTCGGACGCTGCTGCTGCTGCCTCTGGCCACCGCCAGAACCTCCCCTCTAAACAGCTCCACCCCGACCACCACCACGGCCGCCGCCACCACTCCCACTGCCGCCACCACCGCCACCACCACTCCCACCGCTTCTACCACCGCCGCCACCGAAGCTCCCACTCCCGCCACCACTCCCACCGCCACCTCCGCCACCTCCACCGCCTCCACCGCCTCCACCACCACCACCCCCGCTGCCACCGCCACCACTCTTGCCACCCTTGCCCTTGCCGCTGCGGCACTTCCCACTAAGAGCAGAAGCAGCCCCGGCGTCCTCGGTACCAAGGTTGTCAACAGCAGCAGCAGAAGCGTACGAGGGGGCAAGGGGTGAAGGGGAACACCCCTCAAAGAAGGGTGTGCGAGGATTGCCACGAGCAGCACCTACAGCGACTACGCTAGTCTCAGCTGCAAAGAGGTGCTTCTCAAGTAGGTTGACAGAGAGGTCTGTGGGGTCAAGCGCGAGAAAGTGGTTCCTGACTGCGCGAAGAGAGTCAGGGAGGCAGGTGACTATGAAGTAGAGAGTGATGTACATCGGGGGCGGGTTCTTGTCTAGAAATTCGGCTGGGAGGGCAGCGCGGTAGCGAGTGTTGCTAGTGCGAAGGTGGGTAATGAGGTCCTTGACTGTGGCAAAGGCTGACAGCTCGGGAAACAGGTAGGGCGGTATAAGGCGGCTGAGAGCAGCAGTGGCAGGGGAAGAGTAAAGAGCGACTACAGTGTCGTACAGGGCTTTAGCAATCTTGTGCGGGCCAAAGTGAGCGCGTTCGGCTAACGGCAGGTGGTTGCGAACGGCTAAGCAAGCAGTAGCGTCACGGGTAAGCCAGTGTGAGCAAGTCGCACTGTCAGCTGTGGCGAGAGGGGCGAGAGAGGCTCCAGACGTGTGGTCAAACAACGAAACGCTGATTCTAGAATCGCTCAGTAGGTACAGCTGTAAGTCGTCGAGCCACGTATCGAACTGGATCGGACGGCCCTCATGATCGAAGGTGAGAACACTGAGAGAAGCCATAGCGGGCAGAGCAGGATGTCGTGCGACCAGTAGTGCAGCACGCAGGCAGGGCGGCGCGCGAGCACTAGGGATGCGTGCAGAGCAGGGCAAGGCGGCGCATGGCTAGGGAAGAGCGGCGCGTGGCCAGGGCAGGGCAGCGCAAATGGCATGGCAGGGGGGCGGCCAGCAGAGCGGCGCACGGGCAGGGCAGGGCGGTGCGGCGGCCAGCAGGGCGGCGCGCGGACAGGGCACGGCGGCGCGGCGCCCAGTAGGGCAGCGCGCTGGCAGCAGGGCGGCTCGCGGGCAGCAGGGCGGCGCGTGGGCAGCAACGCGGCGCACGGGCAGCGTGGCGCACAGCAGGGCGGGCAGCAGCAGGGCGGGCAGCAGCAGGGCGGGCAGCAGCAGGGCGGCGCGCGGGCTGGGCAGGGTGACGCGCAGGCAGGGAGGGCGGCACGGCTGCCAGCAGTGCGGTGCGCGAGCAGGGCAGGGCGACGCGCAGGCAGAGCAGGGCGGTGCGGCGGCCAGCAGGGCAGCGCGCGGGCAGGGCAGGGTGACGCGGAGGCCAGCAGGGTGACATGACAGGCATGGGAAGGCGGCGCGCGACGGGCAGGGAAGGGCAGCGCTCTGCTTGCAGGGCGGCGCGACGTGCAGGGTGTCAAAATAGTGAAGGAAGGAATGACTGAACTAGCAAGCAGGTGGGTACAAGTAGGAAACCTAAAAGTGTTGTACCCTATATGAACTACCCCACTACAGCCTAGACAGACTATAGCATATAAGTTTGACACACCCCCATAGGCAAAGTGGGGGAGAACAAGAGGTCACAAGACCGGTCAAGAAAGGCAAAGCAAGCTCAGGGTGGATCATGACGTCACCACGCATTATGAGCACAAGCAAATGGCCACAAGGCCAGTTCACATGCAGAGTTATATAAAGGAGAACAAGCAATACAGTGAACACAACCTAGCAAGTGTAAGCATGCAGGTATATGTATAGAGATCACAGTACAAGCAGAGTCAAGAAGTAAGCAAGTGAGGCACAGTAGGTACAAGGCCTAGAATAGTACAGAAACGCTGATGATTACAAGGCTGAAGTGCCTTGGTGAAAACATAAGCAGTGTTGGCCCGAGTGGCCACGTAAGCAAGACGAAGCTGACCACGCTGCTGCAAATCTCGAGCAAGGAAGTAGCGCAGAGCGATGTGCTTCGTTCTGTGCTCCAGTCTGTGCTCCTGACACAAGGCAATCATGGCCTTGTTGTCGACGTACAGAACTGGAGGAGAACGAGGCGGCTCTCCCAGGTCGGTCAGCAGGTAGGTGAGCCAGCATAACTCCTGTGCAGCCATGGCCCCTGCGTAGATCTCAGCTTCACAACTGGAGCTGAGAACAGAAGACGAGCGGGTAGACCGCCAAGAGACAGAGCCGGAGCCAAGGCTGAAGGTGTAACCCTGTGACGACCGCTGCGTAGTCAAGTCGTCAGCCCAGGAAGCGTCTGCGTGACCAGTGAGGACAACAGGAGCCCGTCCTCCAAGCACGAGCCCCATGCCCGACGTACTGCACAAGTAGGGCAACACCCGCTTAGCTGCATCCATGTGCTTCTTCCTGTGTCTGCCAGGAACGACATAGCGTGCTAGAATGCTAAGAGGGTAGGCAAGGTCAGGTCGAGTGCAGGTCTTCAGGTACATGAGGCAGCCCACAAGCTCTGGATACGGGCCACCCGGCTCTACGGACTCGTCCGAAGGTGGAGCTGAGAGCGAGTGACCGGTAGGCAGAGGAGTGGACTGTGGCGAGGAGTACGTGAAGCCGAAGCGCTGAAGGACCTGTTGCACCATGTGTGACAGAGTCAAGGTAATGGTGCGCTGTGCTCTGTCCCGGGTGATCAGGAAGCCAAGATAGCTTGTCAGCTCACCCAGGTCTGTGCAAGTGTGTCTCTTCTGCAGCTCCGACTTCACGTGGGCGAGTGCCTCAGTGTCAGCAGTACCAAAGACCAAGTCGTCTACGTACACGAGAACGTAGAACAGCGGCAAAGTGGTGTCGGTGCGTAGAAACAGCGACGGGTCAGCAATGGAAAGAGCAAACCCAAGAGCAGCAAGAGTCGTCCTCAGTGTGTCGTGCCACTCACGGGGTGCCTGGTGGAGACCATAGACTGGCCGTCGGAGGCTCCACTGGGTACCAGCAGGAAACGACCCAGTGAAGCCAGGTGGGCGGCGCAGCCAGATCTCCTCGTGCAGGTTGCGCTGTAGGAAGGCTGTGCTGAAGTCAAGAGAGTGTAGCTCGTAGTCACGCTGAGCGGCGACGTGCAACGTAGCGCGCCTTGAAGACAGGCGGAGAACCCGACGGCCGCTTCACCCTGAAAATCCACATGCCACTGACGATGTTCGCCCCAGGCGGGGGAACCTCGTCGACGTAGGTGCGTGTGGACTTCCAGGATGCCATCTCGGCATCCATGGCTGCCAGCCACTGAGAGGAGTAGGGACCCTCTATCGCCTCTGCGTAAGAGCGCGGGGTCGGGATGTCTGGTGCATCCGGGTCTCCCTCAGGGGCAAGCAGCATGGACACGAGATGAGGTAAAGCAGCGGCAAAGCACTCAAACTCCTCCTGTCTGTCCTCAAAGACGTCCGTGCCAAGAGCACACTCACCCCCGACGGACGGAGGAAAGACATACGCAGACTCAGACTCAGCAACAAGACTAGCGGCGTAGTCTAGACGACGGGCGGCAGCAAAGTCAACAAGCTCAGCAACTAGAGCAGACGCAGCAGTGGACTCAAATGAAGGGTCAGTGACAACAGTGACCAGAAAATGCGTGACAGTAGGACTAGCAGCACGAAGGGAGTCAGACTCCGGGTCCGGACCGTCACGAAGAGAGGACGCAGGAGGAGACGGCAGAGGGATACGCTGTGGAGCAGTGGAAGGACGCAGAGTCATATAGTGAGTGCCGACAGGAGGAGGACGCTGACGCAGAACACGTCGACCAGTGCAAACAGCGCGAACAGGCGACTCAGGACGAGACTCGGGCGACGCAGGACGAGACTTAGGCTCACGATGCTCTGTAAGACCTCTAGTCGGTCCAGAGTAAGGAGAAGGACCAGACAGTGGAGAGGCTGGCTGTAAGTGCGACTGTGACTGGACAAGCGGTGGACTCAGTAAGGGAGGAGTAGGACCAGTAGAAGGCGGGAGATCAAGAACCTGCTGAAGGAGCGGAACGTAGTACGGCCGTGGCCGCGCAGCGCCTCAAGAAACAGCAAAGACAGCACCAGTACCCTCACCTCCAGGGTCTCCAGCTACAACTCCAATAGTACCACCGGCTCCAGTACCTCCAGCAGCTCCAGCTCCAACAGCACCTCCAGTAGCAACAGCTCCAGCACCTACAGCTCCAACTCCTGCAGCACCACCAGCCCCAGCAGCTCCAGTACCGCCAGTACGAGCACCTCCGGGACCAGCTGCTCCAGCACCTCCAGCAGCTCCAACACTAGTAGGACCTCCAACAGCGCCAGTACCTCCAGCACCAGCACCTCCTGGACCAGCGGCTCTAGCAGCTCCAGCGCCAGCAGCACCTCCAGCAGCTCCAGCAGCAGGCCCCGTAGCTCCAGCAGCACGGCTACAGCGCCGAGCGTACCACTCACGTAGCCGCAGCGGAGAGAGGGGCTCCCGCCGCGACGGGACACCCGGAGGACCTCCAGACTCAGCACGCTCAGGCTCAGCACCCCCAAGCTCAGCACCCCTAGGCTCAGCACCCCCAGGCTCCACACGCTCAGGCTCAGCACCCCCAAGCTCCGCACCCTCAGACTCAATAACCCCAGGCTCAGCACCCCCAGGCCCCGCACCCGCAGGCTCAGCACCCTTAGGCCCTGCACCCGCAGGCTCAGCACCCCTAGCAGCACCAGAGTCGACAGCTACCTTCACAGGCTCGACAGGGTCTACTTGGGACACACCTGAGGGGGCAGGACCCTGAGGGGGGAGGGGGTCTACCGGAGAAGCACCTGGTGCTAGGAAAAGTGGTGGGGGGGGGGAGAGGGGCAGTGCGGTAGGGAAAGAGACGGTAGTAAGATACCGACTCGTCAAACGTGACGTCTGGAGAGGACAGAACACGACACGAGGTGGGGTGGTAAAACTACCACCCAGGTGCGTCAGGGGGGAAGCCAAGGAAGAGGCAGGGAACGGCACGAGAGGACAGCTTGTCCACGGAAGTATCGCGGACAAAAGCTCGAGATCCCCAGACATGGAACACAGACGCATCGCCAACCTTCCCCGTCCACCGCAGAGTAGATGTAGTCTCCGGCAAGGAGACACGAGGCTGAAGGTTGATCTGATGCGCAGCGTACTGAACCGCGAACGGCCACAGAAAATGGGGAGCAGCCGCATGGATCATGGACGTACGAGCGACGTCCATGACTAAGCCAATACGGCGCTCAACAATCCCATTTTGCTGTGGGGAGGCCGGAAGCATGAACGTCTGGCGGATGCCCTCCGCACGACAGAAAGCCCTCAGAAGGTTGGAGGAAAACTCACCACCTCTGTCTGAGTGCAGACGCAGAACAGGAAGGTCCGAGCCGAAACTCTCACTGAGCTGGCGACGGGCACCGCGGATCGAGTCGATCAACACCTCAGTGGCCTCACCCTTGCGGCGCAAGGGGAAGACTGTGGTGTAACGCGAGTAGTCGTCTACGACCAGCAGGAAGTAACGCTCGTGACCCTGTCCATGGACGCGGGCTGGGCCCCACACGTCCATGTGGAGAGTTTGCAGGGGAGCCTCTGTCGGAGGGAACTCGGAGGAGTGAGGAGCGGCACGCTGCCGGCCCTTGACACAAGGAACACAAGTACGGGCAGGCCCCAAAGGAAGGGGAGGGAGGGACCAGGGAGGACCAGAGACAAGGGTACGGGAGGCCATACCTCGAAGACGAGGCTGGGAGGGGTGACCAAGGCGGTGGTGCCCAAGGAGAGCCTCGTGTGACAGAGGACGACACGAGCAGAGGGCAGACGCTGGACTAGACCTGGACGCGGCAGCAAACACCTGACCAGACGTAGCTACCTGACCAGACGCAGTAACTGGAGGAGACGCAGTAGTTAGTGTGTACAGACTCAACCCAGGCCGACGGGTGAACGTGGCCAGGTGGCGGCCCGTCCGAGAGCAAGTGCAGTGGGTCACACGCTGACCTCCAAGGGTGAACTGGTCAACCCACACGTCCTGGAGGTCAGCTCCACTCACCAAGTTCGTAGAGAACGAGGGGAGGTGGAGTCCCGACAGCAAGCCTGACGGGGCCGCAAAACACGGTAGAACCGTGGAAGAGCGCGCAAGGACTGGGCCCCCAGAGGGGTCAGCCAGGGAGACTGCGACAGGCCGACTGAGCGGCGTGAGTGTGGTGCTGTCGCAAAAGAAGGAACGCAAAGCGCCAGAGTCAAGTGTGAAAGTGTGCAAGGCCTCAGTAGGTGCAGTACCAGAGAGAGCAGACTCACCAGCACCTGGAGCAGCAGACTCACTAGTACCTGGAGCAGCAGACTCACTAGTACCTGGAGCAGCCGAATCACTAGCACCTAGAGCAGCAGCCTCAATGCCCGGGTCGGGCGGAACACACAGGTAACAGTCACCCTCAGCACTATCAGTCGCAGCATACATGGCAGCAAGGATAGCATCGAAATCAAGATCAAAGATAGCAACATTCTGCTTATGCAGATCACCCCAGCGATGGAGCTCAACAGCGTCAGGAAACTGGGCGCGCCAGGCGTCAGTCAGGCCACCGAAGCAACGCTGCGTAGTGTGTGGCAGCCCGCACGTCTCCCCACGGCGCCTGCCGGTGCGAAGAACGTAAGTGCAGGGACCAACACCCCCAGACCTCCCACGCCTAGCGTACCACTCACGAAGCTGCTGGGCCGACGGGCCGAGAAAGCAGGGGGCCGCGACGGGCCGTTAGGGCAGGGCCGAGAAGGCAGGGCCGCCACGGGCGGCACTAGGGCAGGGCGCGCGACGGCGCAGGTGAGGCAGTCGCGAGGCGCGCTTCGGGCAGGGCAGGAAAAAAATGTTATCGTGGTGGGCCCTAAGAAACGTTCCCACGAGGGAACCTGCTCAGAATACCATGTTAGAATAGTGAAGGAAGGAATGACTGAACTAGCAAGCAGGTGGGTACAAGTAGGAAACCTAAAAGTGTTGTACCCTATATGAACTACCCCACTACAGCCTAGACAGACTATAGCATATAAGTTTGACACAGGGCAGGGCAGCGTGCGGCCAGCAGGGCGGCGCGACGGGCAGGGCAGGGCAGCGCGATTAGCGGGGCAGCGCTACGAGCAGGGAACTATGCGGTGGGCCCTAAAAAAAAACGGTCCTGGAACAGGACCTGCTCTGAAACCATGTCAGAATACTGAACGAGAATGAATGCATTGAGCAGAAACTTGGTACAAGTACTAACCCTAATTGGGTTGTACCCCTTATGGGCTACCCCACTACAGCCTACACAATATAAGCATTATAACATTTTGACAACGACGTGGATACCTCCATGTCTACTCAGGGTTTCTGCGTGAGCTTGGACTCTGGAGCTTTGTCATCGACGTCTACTTGGTTGTCGTCCTAACGCGCAGTCTAGCATTGAGGCCGAGATCTACGGAGGTGCCACGGTTGCGGAGGAGCTTCATTGGTTGACCTTCTTGCTTACCGACCTTGGTGAGAGGTCTCGCTTTGCACCGACCTTGTTCGGTGACAGCAAGGTAATGATTCTCCTGTGTTGAGAGCCTCGATTGGAGGGCAGGGTGAAGCATATCGACATGAGGTACTTTCCGTTGCGCTAGCTGCAGCGACGTGGCCAGTCACGCTTGGAATGTGTGGCCTCAGCAGCCAACATTGCAGACACCTTCACCAAGGCCTTTCAGCCTGGTGACCACCACGTGCTCTGCTTGCAGCTAGGCCTTGTTAAGGCAGGCCCTCGGCCGCTATAGTCTTGCCTCTTGTTTCTTGCTATGCTTATCTATGTTTTTTTATATATACGTAAACTCTTGAACTGGCCTTGTGGCTTCTTGCTGTTGGAAACAATTAGTTGGCGCTTCTGAAGTATCGAAGTAATAGCACGAACGAAGCAGACTACAGTGAAGCAACAAGCGAGTCAACCAAGGAGGTTAACAAAACGTAACAGCTAGAAGTTATGCGAAGGTCAAAGATCAGCGACCCTTGACTCGACGAAATACAGCGCGACAGCAAGGACAAACAACTGACTCGGTATTGAGCAGTTGCCCGAGTCGTTACTGTATCGAACCGCAATAGCAAAACAGTTAAGTTGCACCTTTTCATATTCCTTGTAATCCTATAAAAGACCGTGTATTACCTTGCTATGATCAATCTCTTGCTCTCACACACTAGTGCAAGGTGGTTCGACAAGATTACTATATGCTTCCGCAATTACAACATCTCTACCCAAAGTCTTAGCCTTGAAAAGATCCTAAGGGCTTTTTCTCAGCCCAACATGGTGTGAGAGCCTCCAAGGCAAGATCAACTACTCAAACTCCTACAACAGCACAAGGCATGGCAACTCAGAAGGAGAGGAGTTCCTCCAACGGATCTCCCGGCACTACTCCTACTCCACCTCCAGCCTCTGGCCTACAGACAGAGGAAGGCACAGCAACAAGACCAGCTGCGGAGTCTACCAAAACTCCCGCGAATCAAACAACAGGCTTCGACCTAAGCATGATGGAGAAATTTTTCTCCTTCATGTCCTTCTACGAGCAACACTAGCAAACAGCACCTGCGCAATCAAACAACAGCAACAACAACAACGATGTCACACCCATGAGTCTCGACGGCTCATCCTACGCGCGCCAAACCAGCAACAACCTACTTTCGCTCCGTACGAGCCCCAATGCGGCTCCATCAGCTTCATGCCACACCAGCCTTCACCTGGACAAGAGAAGACACTGGACGCGCTTCAGATACAGTCACAATTCGCACGTGTTTTAAAACTGCAAACGTCAACGCCTTTCGACAGGAGAGACTTCTATACCAAGTCATTCGAGTTCGAGCTGATGATGGAGGGCGCGCAAATTCTTGGATTCTTCTACGGGTCCGTGCCATATCCAACACATGGGACACAATATGACAAGCAGCAGTACACATATCAGTCGCTGATGGCGTACACGATACTTCTACGAAATATAACGCCAAACGAGCAGCATAACATCCGGTCCTATCATGGATACGGCAACTCCGCCGAGCTCACGTACAACCACCTAAAAAATCTGTATCAGGCAACAGACAACGTTAATCAGAGTCGTCTTATGGCACAACTGACAACAGCGGGAATGAAACCAGACGAAAAGGGTATGGCTTATATCACCCGTTGTCGCGGACTACACGATAGACTCCTTCGATGCGGTGGATCGATATCTGAAGAAGACTTCGTTATAGTCGTCATCACTGGCCTCAGTCCTCATTGGCGCTCCACTCGAGCCGTTCTCCGAGCCCACGGAAAAATCTCCGAAGCAGCCCTCTGCGCTGAGATACATGCTGAGCAGCAGGACATGGACCTACATGAAGAACGACACAAGAAAAGAGCGTCAGCACCTGAGTTCGCGTTTCACACTCTACGACGTTACAACAACAATAACAATCGACAAAACAAACATCAGGCTCAACAATACGTACCGCCGTTCTGCCATCTCTGCAAGACGTCAGGACACCCTCGCACTCACTACCCGAATCAGCAGCAGTCAACGCCGCCGCAACGTCAACTTCGGCCCTCAAGCAGTCAAGTGGCTTCTACACAGGCGCATCCCACCAATCAAGTACAGTCCTCAACGACATCGACGACAAAACCTGCACAAGGTACAAGAAACATCGTGAGCTGCATGAAAAGAACGACAGACTCCTGCATCACCGGATCACCATCATACCACTCACCAGAAAAACAGCTCGACGAAACCACTCCTCGCCGCGAATCACTGGAGCCCAACCCGACATATGCAGCCATCGCCCAGAGCGAGCCGTCCGGGGCACCTGGTTCTTGGACAGCTGCTGCGGACAGTGTTATAGTCACAATAGGCTTGAATGTGCCTAAAACGAAAGATAGAGAGCACAGACGGATTTCTGCACAGCGGCTTCAAACGTTGATAGCGTTCTGCTCACAGCTGCAAATGACTTGATTCAAATTGTATCTGGAGCGTCTTCACGTCTTCTACATTTAGCAATTTAGATTGCACGATTTGATAAAGAATTGACGACACAGCGTCGGTTTGAACGAACGGTACTATGGCAGCCACTATAGTCTTAGAACACAAGATAGGAAGAGTTACGAGTTGGGAATGACTCCCAGCTCCTACAAACCCCAAGGGCCGAGGTACAGTGATGTGGAACAGTGCCACACTGTCCCCAACCACGAAGGGTCTCGAAACTACCCTTCACTAGGGCCTACACCAAGTGAAATGTTACACTACACAAAGTAATGTAACTATCTTCAATATCTTGAGGTGTACCCTTTTGGCAAGCTTCGAAATCACTTGAGGCTTGACACCAAGGCTCGGGCTCTTCATCACAAACTCATCCTTGAGTTCTTGATGGGTCTGCTGCACACACCTGCGACACGCCGAACGTTCGACAGAGGACAAAATAGAAACCGCGCACGACAAAATAGAAACCGCGCGCGAGACACAAACGACCGCGTAACACTCGACATCATGACTCAACATTCACACACAATTATAAGCATGAAATATATATTATCCCATGCCCTCATACCATTCCATACACACACACATTCACGCACACGGACAACAAGCCGAGTGCAAACCGTAGGGTTGCACCAACAAACTCCCCCTCGGATTGTTGGCCTTAGGATATGTTGCTCTCTCAGTTCAGAGCCATCCCAGCCAGCTTGCAACACTTCCAATGCTGCTGCTCCACCAGCCTCTTGGTCATCATGTCAGCCGGCTGCCCCGTGGTCTTCACGTAGCGCAACTCAACTTCACCCGCGGTTACCATGCTCCTCGTCCAATGCCACTTCACCCTCATGTGCTTCGTGAGTCCATGCAACACAGGGTTCTTAGCAAGAGCAATGGCACCCTGGCTGTCACAGTGCAGTGGGGTAGGTCCTTGCTGCTCCTCCCCCAATTCAGCCAACAAACGCCGCTGCCACACAATCTCCCGTACGGCACGGAAGAGTGCCATGTACTCGGACTCCACCGAGCTCAAAGCTTGATCCACCTGCTTCTTGCTCTCCCAAGCAGTTGGGCCTCCACCAACACAGCATATGAAGCCTCCCACACTTGTCATGTCCTCTGGTTCTGATGCATATGAAGCATCCGAGTAGGCGGTGAGGAACAAACGCCCGGGTTCAACACCATCCGCGCCCTTTTGGCGCCTTTGTGCCGCCGCCGAGTATTGCAGCCCAACGGTCGGTGTTTGGCCAAGATACTTGGCCACCCTCATTCCAGCTGCTACCTGCTCCTCATTAGGGCATTGCACAACCCTAGCCAGCTGCCCGGTAGCAAACGCGACGTCCGGTCGGGTGTTTACCGCCGCATACATGAGGCTGCCCACCAACGAGTGAAATCGGCGCCTCTCCTCTTCACCAACGCTCTCCTCCTCTGGTCCCTTCACACACTTGAACCCAGAGGGAAAGGGTGTAGCCACATGGCCTTCACTCTGCCCAAAGTTGGCAGCCAATGCCTCCAGGTACTTTCGTTGATGCACCCGCATGCACCGCTTCTCCACATCTCGTTCGATGTGGAGCCCAAGGTAGAAGCTCACGTCACCAAGGGCCTTGCACTTGAACTTGTCTTGAAGCTTCAGCATCACCTCCTTCACAAGGTCAGAAGAGGGTGAGAAAATGAGGATGTCATCCACATAAACCACCATGAAACTCCTCTGCTCCCCCTCGCCAAGCATGAACAAGGAGTGATCGGTCGTTGAGGGAGTGAAGCCGATCCCCTCCAACACTTCGCGCAGCTTCATGTACCATTGCCTAGGGGCCTGCTTCAGCCCATAGAGGGCCTTCTTCAGCTTCCACACTCTGCCACTACCATCATCAAACCCCTCTGGCTGCGCCATAAAAATCTCCTCCTCAAGGATGCCGTTAAGGAATGCCGTTACGATGTCCATTTGCTTTACTACCCATCCTTTGATGGCGGCTCCCGCGAATAGGGTTCGCAGCGTCGTCGGCTTCACCACAGGGGCAAACAGCTCCTTGAAGTCCACCTTCTCCTTCTGCTGGTACCCCTTGGCTACAAGCCTAGACTTGTAGCGCTCGATCTTGCCGTCGGCATCCGACTTGATTTTGAAGAGCCACTTGGACGTTATCGCCGTACGCCCCTCCGGTAGCTCCATCAATTCAAACGTGTCATTCTCCTCGATGCTCTTCAGCTCACTCTCCATGGCCTTCTTCCACTCCTCAGCATCACTACTCTCCAAAGCCTCCTTGAGAGTTGCTGGTTCTCCCGGCATCTCCACCGGAGAGAAGAACGCGAAGGCACACTCCTCGTAGTCACTCTCCTCGTCGTCTCCGACCATCATTGCCGCTCCGGCCAGGGCTGTCTTGCCCTGCTTTCCCGGCGCATCATAGGTCAGCCTATTAGGGGGTTGAACTCTCCTCTTCCCCCTTCCTTCCTCCTCAGCTGCAGGGACTTGAAGGCCTTGGCGTTGCTGCGGTGTGGCTCGAATCCGTGGAGCACTCGTAGTACGGGAAGGGAGTGACGGTGCACGCTCGCTCACTTGCTGCACCTCCTCCTCTTCTTCCTCTGCATCATTGGCCTCCTCTCCCCCATTCACAAGGGAGGATTGCCTTGTGGTTGTGCTGCCGCTGCTCAGCTCCAAAGGCAGCTCGACATGCTCCAAACCGGAACTCTTCACCTCCCCAAACCGCACGCCTATCTTCGCCTCATTCTCCGCCTTCCAATCCTTGTACATGAAGTTCTCCATGAACTTGCAGTCCCTGCTCACCAAGAACTTCTTGGTGAATGGGTCCCAAAGAAGCCATCCCTTGCTGTTTTGAGCCATGCCCAAGTGCACGGCCCACACCGCCTTGGCACCAAGCTTGTTGTGCCGAAGATGATTAGGCACGAGCGCCATGCACATGCACCCGAACACCCGAAGCATATCCACCTTTGGCTTCCTTCCTAGCCACTCCACATAGGGCACCCATTTGTCTGCTCCCACATGAGTCAAGGCTCTGTTCTTGGCCACACACGCGCTCCGCACCGCATCAGGCCAGAAATAGTCGGGTAGCCCGGCTTCAATGAGCAACCCGCGTGCCGCCTCCGTGATTGTGCGGTTCGCTCGCTCGGCGATGCCGTTCATTGCAGGGGAGTATGGCATGGTGAGGGAGTGCCGAATACCATTCTTCTTCAGCCACAACCCAAACTCCTTGCTCAGGAACTCTCCCCCTCGATCGGTGCGGATTGACTTGACTAGACGGTCTTGTTGCCGCTCCACCATCGGGAACCAATCCGTCTTCAACGTTTCAGCCACGTCGCTCTTCTTGGCCAGCACGTACACCCAAGTCATGCGGGTGTAGACGTCGACAATGGTGAGAAAATACTCAGCTCCAGCAGCTCCAAGCTTCAGGGGGCCCACCACGTCCATCACCACCTCATCAAGCGGTGCCTTTGCCGTTGCCTCCGAACTAGGGAACGGAAACCGGGTGAACTTGGCTTGAATGCACGTCGGGCAGCCAAGCACCTCATCGTGCTCCCCCTTCACACGTATGCCAGCAACCATCTCATTCTTCACTAGCTGCTGCAAGATGGGCAGGGCCACATGCCCCATGCGCCGATGCAAGGTGAGCCAATCACACTCCCCCGTGCCCGAAGTTGGATTGGAGAATGCCGCGCTCGCAATAGCGCCCCACATACTCTCTCCGTAGTCCTCCTCCGCTGCTGCCTCTGGGTTCTCCTCACCCTTTTGCTGCTCCTTGGTTGCTGCACCACTCTCCTTAGGTTCACTGAACTTGCTGGTCCCTCCAGGTTTGCTCTTCTTGAGCTCATTCTCCTTAGCGCGACCGTTCGCGCCATCTTCGCTACCGACCGCTCCATCCTTGGTGCTGATGCTTGCTGCCACTTGCCTCTCCTTAGGCATAGGGTCCACTGGGATCTGCCACATCTCGTTGTAGACATCCCTGTCCTCATGAAGGTCCCAAAGAATTCGATCGCCAAGCCTTGCGGTGTAGGTCTTGGCTCCCTTCGAGTTCGTTTCCATGCCGGCCTTTGCCAACCGCCGCACGGAAATCAGGTTTGCAGCAAGGCTGGGCACCCAAAGCACGTTCTTGAGGCCCACCATCTTCCCATCAGCACCCTTGAACATGGCCTTGCCCATGCCTTTCACCTCTGCTCGCTGCCCCAAAGCCGATGTGACATGCTTCACCGGTGACGGCTCGAGTTCGGTGAGCAAGTCCGGGCGAGGTGTCATGCTATAGGTAGCGCCACTATCAATCACCCAATAGTCCAGGGGGTGTAGGGTCACCTTCCCCACAGCTGCTGGCTCCTCAAAGCCTTCATCCTTCTCTGGACCAGCCGGTACTTGCGTCGACACGAAGTAGAATAGACCCGGGTATCGATCGTCGCTCGGGTCCTTGTCGTTGTCTCCGCTCTTCATGTTTGCAGCTCCGCCACCGCGACCGCCACGGCCTCCACGGCCTCGTCCTCTCCCTCCTCCTGCTCCTCTACCCTCTTGGCCTTGAGCAGGGGTCCAACCATCAGGGAGTTTGTAGCAGTCGCGCCACATGTGTCCGCTCTTGTGGCAATAGTGACACTCGCCGTCGAATCGGCCGCGACCGCGTCCGTAGCTCTTGTCGTCGCTGCCGTAACCGCCACTCCTGCGGCCTCCGCCGAAGTTGCTGCCACCAAACCTTCCTCCCCCTCGTCCTCTGCCTCTTCCTCGACCATATCCACGGCCGATGCTCGCTGCCCCAGTGCCATCCGCACTCGCCAACTCACGGCGGCGGAAATCCTCTTGAAGGATAGCTCGCTTCACGTCTTCAAGCGAGAGGCGGGGCAAGTCGCGATTAAGGTTGATGATGAGCGAGGACCATGACTCTGGGAGTAAGGCCAGCAACTTGGTCTTCTTTTGGAGCTCACTGTAGTTCAAATCAGCTCCCTCAAGCCGCGTCAACAAGTCGAAGAATTTCTGCACCCCTTCTTCAACCGCTTCGTCTTCTTCAATTCGTAGTGCCGCCATTTGCCGTTCCAACACCACCGCTACCGCCGCTGTTGCAGGAGCATGTACACCCTTGAGAGCAGCCCATGCCTTTGGTCCTTTCTCTGGTTCACGCTGGAATGGCTTGATGTGACGGATCTGACTGCTCCCCAACGCTTGCCCAAGTAAGAGATAGCCTTGTGCGCTCTTCCGCACCCACGGGCTCTTCTCCGGGTCGTTCTCGGGGCGCTTCTCCGTTCCTTCCATCACCTCCAGCAGGTCATAGTGGTCAAAGATGTTCTCCATCTTGAAGGACCATTCAGCAAAGTTGTCACCGTTGAACTTGTCAAGCCCAAACACCCTAGGCTCATCCCTAGGTGGGCCAAGACTTGGTTGCATGGGCGCCATGGCTGAATCACGGGGTTGGCCTTGAGCTTGGGCTTCTCCACTGCCACCAGCACCTCTGCCACCCCTTTCCTCAGGTCCAGACATTGTCGAAACTGCTCCAAGGGGCTCTGATACCACTTGTTATAGTCACAATAGGCTTGAATGTGCCTAAAACGAAAGATAGAGAGCACAGACGGATTTCTGCACAGCGGCTTCAAACGTTGATAGCGTTCTGCTCACAGCTGCAAATGACTTGATTCAAATTGGATCTGGAGCGTCTTCACGTCGTCTACAATTAGCAATTTAGATTGCACGATTTGATAAAGAATTGACGACACAGCGTCGGTTTGAACGAACGGTACTATGGCAGCCACTATAGTCTTAGAACACAAGATAGGAAGAGTTACGAGTTGGGAATGACTCTCAGCTCCTACAAACCCCAAGGGCCGAGGTACAGTGATGTGGAACAGTGCCACACTGTCCCCAACCACGAAGGGTCTCGAAACTACCCTTCACTAGGGCCTACACCAAGTGAAATGTTACACTACACAAAGTAATGTAACTATCTTCAATATCTTGAGGTGTACCCTTTTGGCAAGCTTCGAAATCACTTGAGGCTTGACACCAAGGCTCGGGCTCTTCATCACAAACTCATCCTTGAGTTCTTGATGGGTCTGCTGCACACACCTGCGACACGCCGAACGTTCGACACAGGACAAAATAGAAACCGCGCACGACAAAATAGAAACCGCGCGCGAGACACAAACGACCGCGTAACACGCGTCTAGCGATAAGTCCACAGAAGCGCCAACCTCACCACCGGCTTCTATTCCAACTCCGACCTATACAGGCGCTCACCAAGACACCGCGCGAGCAAATCACTGTGGCACGAAAGATTGGGTCATCCAAGCAACACAACGTTAAACAACACGATCAGGGCAGAAGTACTCGACAAAGACTCCCTACTTCTAACCGACGGCAGAGAACTTCAACGAGTCCGAGGTACATGCTTTACCTGCCCCGAAGGCGACTTACCTCATCAACCGTTTGTCTCTCACCACAATCCGAGCGCGCTAGTTTACGCACCATTGGAGAAAGTCTACAGCGACATCTTGTATGCCCGCGAACATGGACAGGGAGCATACAACTAGGTCATCACTTTTATCGACGCCGCTACCCGATACGTCTGGCATCTCAACCTTCCGAGTCGCGACATGGCCTTCGAAGCCTTCGTCGTCTGGCTACCTGTGGCAGAACGAGAATCAGGAGTGAAGCTGAAAAGCTTCCAGTCAGACGGGGGAGGAGAATATCTGTCACAAAGGTTCAAGCAGTACCTAGCAGAACGAGGCATCAAGCAACTCATCTCGCTTCCCTACGCCCATCAACAGCAAGGCGTGGCTGAACGGATGAAGAGAACCCTCCAAAACACCATGCGCAAACTGTTACGTGGCATGCGACTGCCAAACAGCCAATGGGCTGAGGCGATGGACCACGCCGTCTTGTTGCACAACTTGCTTTCGTCATCCTCGCTCCCGAACAATGCATCACCGCACCTGCTGTGGACAGGAAAATTGGGCAACACAAATATGTTACGAGTTTTTGGGTGCATGGTGCAGTACCGACCGCACACTGCAAGGGCCGGAAGATTTTCACAACGCGCACAGTGGGGGCTACACTGTCAGAATCCCAACCACTAGACCATTGGGATAAAAGGGCTTGTTAAGTAGCGGGTCAGTGCGCCCATAACCCCCCAGGCCAACATGCCTGTAACCCTTCCCTAGGATCAATCGGGGATCACCAGTGGACCTCTGACACCCCCCCGCACTGGGATGCCCGAAGTGCACACACTGGGATTCGAACCCGAGACCTTCGCTCTGATACCATGTCAGAATCCCAACCACTAGACCATTGGGATAAAAGGGCTTGTTAAGTAGCGGGTCAGTGCGGCCATAACCCCCCAGGCCAACATGCCTGTAACCCTTCCCTTGGATCAATCGGGGATCACCAGTGGACCTCTAACATACACCTGGGCATCAAAAAACATTACAACGCATGGAAGATTTTTGATGTCCACTCGAAGGAAACAGTAGCAGCACGTGATGTCATTTTCTACGAACGACTCTCCCTTCAAACGTACCTGGACAACCTGGCAGCAGATCGAGACCTCACGGGCGGCTTCCGTGGCAACCGAGCCTTCGCCACACCAGCTGACGAAGCTGACTGGGACGAGCAAAAAGTGGACGGCGCATCCGAGGAAGGAGGACCAGTCCCATACTGCTCCGTGCCCATCCCGGTGGATGACGAAAACCCTCGCGAAAGTGTCAACGCCGAAGTCTACTACAACTTCGCCAACAATGGTTACGTTACACCCCAATCAGTCAACACAAATGTAACAGAAATAATCGGCCCCAACTTCCTACCCGATCCAGAAGCGGGAGATGAATCAGCCTATCCCGAGGACGCAACTCTCCCCCGCTACACACAGAGTGGACTGCAGATACTGGGACTCGTCACCGCTGTCCACGGAGCGGCACCACCTAAGGAGCCTGCCACTCTTCAGCAGGCTCTGGGGGGGGAACACAAAGAAAAATGGCGCAAAGCCATGGACAGAGAATTAAAGGCGCTGCAGGAACGGAACACCTGGAAAGTCGTGCCTATCGGAGTGGCACACAACAAGACCATTCTCACGGGAAAATGGGTTTTCCGCGTGAAAACAAAAGTTGACGAAACGATAGACAAATTCAAGGCACGGTGGGTCATGCGCGGCTTCGACCAAGAGCACGGACGAGACTTCACCAAAACATTCGCACCAGATAGGAGACCTACCTCTCTCCGAATCCTCCTCGCGATAGCCACCATGAAGCAGAAGAAACTCCGCCAAATCGACATTGCCAACGCCTTCCTCTACGCCCCTGTCGATGCTGAAATCTTCGTCGAACAACCACATGGGTCTAATGCAGACCCTAACCAAGTCTGTCAACTACTAGAATCCCTGTACGGGATCAAACAGGCTCCGAGGCTATGGCAACAATATCTGCACGCTCGCTTGATTCGCATCGGATTTCGCCAACTCCCGCACGACCAAGGGATGTATCGTCTCACGAAGGGTGCCGACTACATCTTACTCATACTCTATGTGGACGACCTGCTTTACATCGGCTCTACCGACGACGTCACGACCTGGTTCGAAGGGGAGCTACAACAGGACCTCATGCTCACCGTCTCGTCTACCGTAACACAATACCTAGGACTCAACATACAACACGGGGAAAACGCGATCTATCTCAGCGCCGCGAAATACGCCCACACCATTACCAAACGCTTCGGATTAACCCCAAGCGCCATTACCACACCACATCGCTACACCGACGGAAGCCGCAAGGAAATCTCCGCGCCACTTAAATTCGCCGGCATACGCGACTACCAACAAAAGCTAGGCTTCCTTATCTTCACAGCCGTCACCTGCCGACCAGATCTATCATGCTCAGCGAGCCAGCTCGCCACCTACCTCAAGAAGCCCACAGCCGCGCACATGGCGGAACTCGATCGCGCTCTACACTACCTCGTCAGCACCCCGACAGTCAGCCTAACCTACCACAAACCTGAAACCGCGACACCTAAATTAATCGGCTATGTCGACGCTGATCACGCCGGAGACTCTGACAACAGGCGATCTCGCACTGGCTATATCTACCGACTCGAACCTATCGGCCCCATTTCATGGCAGTCGAACAAGCAAGAGCTAATCGCTCTCTCCTCAGCTGAAGTAGAATACATCGCACTCTACTCAGCCACCAAGGAAGGATTATACCTTCGCGAACTGTTGGAAGAAGCAAAGATGGCTCAGATACCCAGCTTCTCCCTCTTCTGCGACAATCAATCCGCAATTCGCATACCGAACAAGAGCGAGTTCGCGAATCGAACGAAGCACATCGCCCTTCGGTATTTCTTCGTGAAGGACGAGATCGAGAAAGGAACACTCGAGCTATCTGTCAGATTTATATGACTTAGCTGCTGTAGGCTATAGTGGGGTAGCACATATGGGGTACAGCTTTCTAGGGTTTGTACTTGTACCCAACTTTCCCTTAGTCTTTTCATTCCTCGTTCATTTTCACATGGTATAGAGCAGGTTCCCCTGTGGGAACTGTTCCTAGGGCCCACCAACTTTTTTTTTCCTGCCTGGAGCGCGCTCAGCCTCTGCCCGAGTCGCGCTCCCCTCTCACGGCCCCGTCGCGCCGCCCTTACGACCCCGTCGCGCCGCCTCAGTGGCCCCGTCGCGTCGCGCCTCCCTAGCGGCCCCGTCGCGTCGCCCTTGCGACCCCGTCGCGCCGCCCTCGCGGTCCCGTCGCGTCGCGCCGCCCTCGCGGCCCTTTCGCGCCGCCCTCGCGGCCTCCTCGAGCCGCCCTCGCGACCCCTCCACGCCGCCCTCGCGGCCCCGTCGCCTACCCTTGCGGCCCCGGCGCCACCCTTCCCGGCCCCGGCGCCGCCCTTCCCGGCCCCGGCGCCGCCTCTGCTGGCCCCGTCGCCCCACCCTTGCGACCCCGCGGCCCCACCCTTAAGGCGCCGGTCGCCACCCTTCGTGGCCCCGCCGCCGCCCTCAGCGGCCTCGCCGTCGTCCCCACACGGCCCCGCCGTCACCACCGAGCCGCCGGCGCCGCTAAGCCGCCGATCTACCGAGCCGCCGCTGCTGCCGAGCCGCCCGAGCCACCCGAGCCGCCCGAGCCGCCGAGCCACCTGAGCCGCCCGAGCCGCCGAGTCGCCGAGCCGCCGAGCTCCAGTTGCTGCCGAGCCGCCGTGCCGCCGAGCCGCCCGAGCCGCCCGAGCCGCCCGAGCCGCCGAGTCGCCGAGCCGCCGAGCTGCAGTTGTTGCCGAGCCGCCGAGCTGCCGAGCCGCCCGAGCCGCCCTGTCCGGTAAGAGCAGCACCTCTACCACTGCGCTGCCCTTACCCTACTGCTCCAGCTGCTAGTCTACTGCTGTCATGGCTACCCCCAGTGTCCTCGCTTTTGACGATGAGGGTCGGGCCGTTTACTTTGACGTCTGGGTAGATGACCTGCAGCTTTTCCTACAGTGCGACAGGGCAGACGGTCTCTCTCTCTTTGACCTCACTTCTGGTGCCTCTTCTGCCCCTGCTGCTGATGCTGACGCCACTGTTCGCTCACAGTGGGCCACACGCGACGCTGCTGCCCGTCTTGCTGTGCGCCGCCACTTGCCTACCGCTGAGCGTGCACACTTTAGTCAGTACAAGAGTGCTAAGACCTTGTACGACGCTGTAGTTGCACGCTACTCTTCCCCTGCCACTGCTGCACTTAGCCGCCTCATCCTGCCGTACCTCTTCCCTGACCTCGCCGCTTTTCCCACAGTCGCTGACCTCATTACGCACCTGCGCACTAGTGACACTCGCTACCGCGCTGCCCTTCCTCCTGAGTTCTGCGCCAAGAACCCCCCCCCTATGTACATCACCCTCTACTACGTAGTCACCCGGCTCCCTGACACCCTTCGCCCGGTCAGGGACCACTTCTTCTCTGTTTGTCCCACCACCCTCACCGTTGACCTCCTCGAGGAGCGCCTCCTAGCAGCAGAGAAGAGCATAGTCGCTGTAGGAGCCTCTCGTGGTGACCCTCGTGCCCCTGTCTTTGAGGGGTGCTCCCCCTCTCCTCTCTTGCCCTCTGTTGCCTCTGCTGCTGCGGCCGACCTCGTTGGTCTTGAGTCGGTCGGTGCGGCGTCTGACCCTAGCGGGAGACGCCGCACTGGCAAGGGCAAGGGGGGCAGGGGCGCTGGAGGAGCTAGCGGGGGCGGTGGAGGCGGCGGTGGAGGCGGCGGAGGGGGTGGGGGTGGCGGTGGGGGTGGTGGCGGGGGTGGGGGCGTCGGTGGCGGCAGTGGAGGCGGAGGCGGCGGCGGCGGTGGCGGTGGGAGCGGAGGTGGCGGAGGTGGCGGCGGTGGAGGAGGCGGCGGCGGAGGAGGTGGAGCTGGTCGGGGTGGCGCTGCGCAGAGGGTCGGCTCCGGTGGTGGTCAGCGCCAGCAGCAGCAGCAGCAGCAGCAGCAGCAGCAGCGCACTCGTGAGATCCCCCCCCCTCAGCAGCTTCGTGAGTGGTACGCTGCACGCCAGCGGGGTGGGGGTACTGGTCCGTGCACCTACGTCCTACGCACCGGCGACCGCGCGGGTGAGCCGTGCGGGGGTGCGCACTCCACCCAGCGCTGCTTTGGCCGCCTGACGGACGCTTGGCGTCACCCGTTCCCTGAGGCCACTGAGATCCCTCGCTGGGGCGAGCTGTCTAGGGCGGGAGTAGCTATCTTTGACCTTGACTTTGATGCTATTCTTGCTGCCATGTATGCTGTGACTATTAGTGATGAGGGTGACTGTTACTGGTGTTTTCCGCCCGACCCGGGCATTGGGACTGCTGCTCTAGGTACTGGTGAGGCTGCTGCTCTAGGTGCTAGCGAGGCTGCTGCTCTAGGTGTCAGTGCGTCTGCTTCCTCAGGTGCTGGTGAGTCTGCTCTCTCAGGTACTGCGTCGGCTCCGGCCTCCCACACCTTCACTCTTGACTCGGGGGCTTCTCGCTCCTTCTTTCGAGACCGCACCACACTCACGCCGCTTGATCGGCCAGTTGCAGTCTCTCTGGCAGACCCCTCTGGGGGTCCTGTCCTTGCTCACTTCTCCACTGTCCTCCCGTGTCCGGCGGCCCCCTCTGGCACCCTGTCTGGTCTTTACCTCCCCTCGTTCTCTACGAACTTGGTGAGTGGTGCTGACCTACAGGATGAGGGGGTTCACCAGTTCACTCCTGCGAGCCAGCGTGTGACCCACTGCACGGACGCTCGGACGGGCCGACACTTGGCCACGTTTACACGTCGGCCGGGGTCGAGCCTGTACACACTGACCACTGAGTCTCCTCCAGTCACTGCGTCTGGTCAGGCAGCTGCGTCGGGTCAGGTGTTTGCTGCAGCGTCCAGGTCTGGTCCTGAGTCTGCCCCCTGCTCGTGTCGCCTCCTGTCTCACGAGACTCTCCTCTGGCACCACCGCCTTGGTCACCCCTCCCTGCCTCGTCTCCGAGGCATGGCCTCCCGTGTCCTTGTCTCTGGTCTTCCCCGGTCCCTCCCTCCCCTTCCTCCGGGGCCTGCCCCTACCTGCGTCCCCTGTGTCGAGGGGCGGCAGCGTGCTGCCCCTCACTCCTCCCAGTTTCCTCCGACAGAGGCCCCGCTGCAGACGCTTCACATGGACGTGTGGGGCCCGGCCCGCGTCCGTGGACAGGGTCACGAGCGCTACTTCCTGCTGGTGGTTGACGACTACTCGCGTTACACCACAGTCTTCCCCTTGCGCAGCAAGGGTGATGTCACTGAGGTGTTGATCGACTGGATCCGCGCAGCTCGTCTCCAGCTCAGAGAGAGTTTCGGCTCGGACTTTCCTGTTCTGCGTCTGCACTCTGACAGAGGCGGAGAGTTCTCCTCTGGCCTTCTGCGAGCCTACTGTCGTGCACGAGGCATCCGCCAGACCTTCACGCTTCCGGACTCTCCACAGCAAAATGGGATTGCTGAGCGCCGCATTGGCATGGTCATGGACGTCGCCCGTACGTCCATGATGCATGCGGCTGCCCCCCATTTTCTGTGGCCGTTTGCGGTTCGGTACGCGGCGCATCAGATCAACCTTCAGCCCAGGGTCTCCATGCCGGAGACCTCCCCAGCTTTGCTGTGGACGGGGAAGGTTGGCGATGCGTCTGCGTTCCGTGTCTGGGGATCTCGGGCGTTTGTCCGCGACTTGTCTGCGGACAAGCTGTCCCCTCGTACTGCTCCCTGCGTCTTCCTTGGCTTCCCCCCTGACGCGCCAGGGTGGCAGTTCTACCACCCCACCTCTCGCCGTGTTCTGTCCTCCCAGGACGTCACGTTTGACGAGTCGGTCCCCTACTACCGTCTCTTCCCCTACCGCACTCCGTCCCTCCCCCCGCCTCCGCTCTTCCTTGTGCCAGGTCCCCCCCCGGTAGACCCCCTTCCCCCTCAGGGTCCTGCCCCTTCAGGTGTGTCCCAGGTAGACGCAGTCGAGCCTGTGGAGGTCGCTGGTGACTCTGGTGCTGCTGGGGGTGCTGAGCCTGGGGGTGCTGACTCTGGGGGTGCTGAGCGTGTGGGTGCTACGCCTGGGGGTGCTGAGCCTGGGGGTGCTGAGCCTGAGGGTGCTACGACTGGGGGTGCTGAGCCTGGGGGTGCTGAGTCTGGGGGTGCTGAGCCTGGGGGTGCTACGACTGGGGGTTCTGAGCCTGGGGGTGCTACGCCTGGAGGTGCTGAGCCTGGGGGTGCGGAGCTTGAGGGAGCTGGGCCTGCTCGTGTGGCGTCTGGCGGTGCTGGGCCTGGAGGTTCTCTGGGTGCTCCGTCTCGACGGGAGCCACTCTCTCCACAGGAGGTGCGTGAGCGGTTTGCCAGGCGCTGGAGGCGTGCTGCTGGAGCTGGAGCTTCTTCGGCTGCTGAGGGTGCTGGTGCCACGGGTCCCGGAGGTGCTCGTACTGGGAGTACTGGAGCTGCTGGGCCTGCGGGTACTACTGGAGCTGGAGCTGCTGAGGGTGTTGGCGCTGAGGGTACTGCTGGCGGTACTGGAGGCGGTCTTGCTGGGGGTGCTACTGGTGCTGCTGGAGGTCCTGGAGCTACTGGAGCTGCTGGGGGTACTGGAGCTGGAGGTGCTGCTGGCGCTGGTGCTACCACTGGGGGTACTGGTGCTGTCCCTGCTGTGTCTGGAGTCGCTGCGCGGCCTCGGCCGTACTTCGTTCCGCTTCTTGAGCAGGTTCTTGGTCTCCCGCCTTCTACTGGTCCTCCTCCTCCCTTAGAGTGTCCACAGCCTGTCCCGTCACAGTTACAGTTACAGCCGGCCTCCCCACTGCCTGCTCCTTCTCCCTACACTGGTCCTACTGGAGGTCTTGCTGAGCGTCGTGAGCCTGCGTCTCGTCCTGCGTCGCCTGTCCGTGCTGCTCGCGCTAGTGGTCGTGGTTCGCGTCAACGTCCTCCCCCTGTGCCCGGCACGCACCGGATGTCTCTCCGTCCGTCCACTGCTCCTCTGCGTGCCCCTTTGCCTTCTCCTCCTGAGTCCTCTCTTCCTGCTCTTGCTGACCCGGAGTCGGACTCCCTTCGTGCTGCCAGTCCGACTGTCACGCGTCTCCTTGCTACTGTTGTCACTGACCCTTCCTTTGAGTCCACTGCTGCGTCTGCCCTAGTTGCTGAGCTCGTCGACTTTGCTGCTCGCTGTCGTCTAGACTACGCTGCTAGTCTTGTTGCTGCGTCTGAGTCTGTCTGTCCTCCGTCCGTCGGGGGTGAGTGTGCCCTTGGCACGGATGTCCTTGAGGACAGACAGGAGGAGTTCCAGTGTTTGGCTGCTGCTTCACCTCATCTCGTGTCCGTACTGCTTACCCCTGAGGGAGACCCGGATGCACTTGACATCCCGACTCCGCGCTCTTACGCGGAGGCGATAGAGGGTCCCTACTCCTCTCAGTGGCAGGCAGCTATGGACGCAGAGATGGCTTCCTGGAAGTCCACAGGCACCTACGTTGACGAGGTTCCCCCGCCTGGGGCGAACATCGTCAGTGGCATGTGGATTTTCAGGGTGAAGCGGCCGCCGGGTTCTCCGCCTGTCTTCAAGGCGCGTTACGTGGCTCGTGGCTTCAGTCAGCGGCAGGGAGTTGACTACTTTCAGACCTTCTCTCCCACCCCGAAGATGACCACTCTTCGGGTACTGCTGCACATAGCTGCTCACCGTGACTACGAGCTACACTCTCTTGACTTCAGCACTGCTTTCTTGCAGGGCAGCCTGCACGAGGAGATCTGGCTGCGCCGCCCACTTGGCTTCACTGGGACTTTTCCTCCTGGCACCCAGTGGAGCCTCCGGCGGCCAGTCTACGGTCTCCGCCAGGCACCGCGTGAGTGGCACGACACACTGAGGACTACGCTTGCGGCTCTTGGGTTTGCTCCCTCTACTGCCGACCCGTCGCTGTTTCTGCGCACCGACACTTCTTTGCCGCCGTTCTACATCCTCGTGTACATCGACGACTTGGTCTTTGCCACAGCTGACACTGCTGGACTCGCCCACGTGAAGTCCGAGCTGCAGAAGAGACACACGTGCACAGACCTGGGTGAACTGCGCAACTACCTTGGCTTGCAGATCACCCGGGACAGAGCACGCCGCACCATTACCCTGACTCAGTCACACATGGTGCAGCAGGTCCTTCAGCGCTTCGGCTTCACGTACTCCTCGCCTCAGGCCACTCCTCTGCCTACTCGCCACTCGCTCTCAGCTCTGCCTTCGGATGAGTCCGTAGAGTCGAGTGGCCCGTACCCAGAGCTTGTTGGCTGCCTCATGTACCTGATGACCTGCACTCGACCTGACCTTGCATACCCTCTTAGCATTCTCGCACGCTATGTTGCTCCTGGGAGACACAGACCGGAGCACATGGCTGCAGCGAAGAGGGTGTTGCGCTACTTGTGCAGTACGTCGGGCATGGGGCTTGTGCTTGGAGGGCAGAGTCCAGTGGTCCTCACTGGGCACGCAGACGCTTCTTGGGCTGACGACCAGGCTACGCAGCGGTCGTCACAGGGTGAGATCTACGCAGGGGCCATGGCTGCACAGGAGCTTCGCTGGCTCACCTACCTGCTGACTGGCCTCGGAGAGCCGCCTCGTTCTCCTCCAGTGCTGTACGTAGACAACAAGGCCATGCTGGCCTTGTGTCGGGAGCAGAGACTGGAGCACAGAACGAAGCACATTGCTCTTCGCTACTTCCTTGCTCGTGAGCTACAGCAGCGTGGTCAGCTACGCCTTGCGTACGTGGCCTCTCAGGCCAACACTGCTGATATCTTCACCAAGGCACTTGCGCTTGTGATCATCAGCGCTTCTGTACTCAGCTGGGTGTTGTGCCTACCTTGCCTCACTTGCTCACCCCTTGACCTTGTTTGTACTGTTACATATATATATACACCTGCTCTTGCTTGTTTAGCCTTATATATATATGTAATCCTGCATGTAAACTGGCCTTGTGGCCTTGAACTTGTGCTCGGAATGTGTGGTGACGTTGTGATCCACCCTGAGCTTGCTTTGCTTTGCTTGACTGGTCTTGTGACCCCTTGTCCTCCCCCACTTTGCCTATGGGGGTGTGTCAGATTTATATGACTTAGCTGCTGTAGGCTATAGTGGGGTAGCACATATGGGGTACAGCTTTCTAGGGTTTGTACTTGTACCCAACTTTCCCTTAGTCTTTTCATTCCTCGTTCATTTTCACACTATCCTACTGTCCCACGTCCGAGATGGCAGCAGATTACTTGACCAAGAAACTTGGAAAATAGAAGTTCGAGTACTGCATGCTGCTGACTCGACAAGGCCACATCACCAGCAACAAAGGTGATGACACTCCAGAAGCAAAGGGGAGTGTTGGAAACACATAGTTGGCGCTTCTGAAGTATCGAAGTAATAACACGAGCGAAGCAGACTACAGTGAAGCAACAAGCGAGTCAACCAAGGAGGTTAAGAAAACGTAACAGCTGGAAGTTACGCGAAGGTCAAAGGTCAGCGACCCTTGACTCGACGAAATACAGCGCAACAGCAAGGACAAACACCTGACTCGGTATTGAGCAGTTGCCCGGGTCGTTACTGTATCGAACCGCAACAGCAAAACAGTTAAGTTGCACCTTTTCATATTCCTTGTAATCCTATAAAAGATATTGTATTACCTTGCTATAATCAATCTCTTGCTCTCACACACTAGTGCAAGGTGGTTCAACAATGTATTACTATACGCTTCCGCAATTACAACATCTCTACCCAAAGTCTTAGCCTTGAAAAGATCCTAAGGGCTTTTTCTCAGCCAACACTTGCTTGTGCTCGGACTGTGTGGCAACTTCGTGATCCACCGAAAGCTTGAGTTGTTGCTTCTTTTGACTGTTCTTGTGACCATTTGTGTTTCTTGCACTCTCTTGTCGTCCCTCACTTGGCATATGGGGGTGTATCAAACTTTATGTATATATGTATGCTAGGCTATAGTGAGGTATGCAATAGGGAGGAGAATTTTTTTAGGATTGTAGTAGTATCTCCCACCTTTCCTTGTTCACCATTCCTCTGTTCGTTCTATGAGACTTCCTCACTCGGAGTAGAGGGCTTCTCGGAAATCCCTTCCACCCCTCTTAAACTTGTTTTTGTTCGCCACAGAGCACTCCCCAGAGAAACTAATGGCTGTACGCAAGGACAGGAGATTAACGTGATCACCACATACACCAATCGGTCGTCGGCTAGATTGGCCGTATTCTCTGTATTCTGTGGTTTTTAAATGTAAATGATTAAGATGAAAATGCATTCCTATTCCTATTCTCTGTTTTCAAATCCAATCAACTACACTGCAACTCGCTGACAGGAGCGAAATCAAGTTCAGACACGTCTCCACTTCGCTAACCCCAAAATCGACACTTTATCACACTTAAATCCTGCTTTTTGCATTTACAACTTTCATAACCCTTTTACAGCCCGCCAGAAACCAGCCTGCGCAGGTTCGATCGCAGGTTTGGTGTCGGGGGGGGGGCGCGTGCTCACGAAATCAAGGCAACCTTTTCTGCTCTCCGCCAAGTGTGAAATTGACTCCCTCGCAGCTCATCATTGTTGGATGGAGGAGCAATGTTGTACCTGTTTCACGAATCGCACATGCGCTTAGTGATCAAGGAGCACTGGTCGGCTATTCGCGAATCACCGTGGTAATTTTATCCGAGACCGTTGTAGCTCGTCACCATTAGCGGGGACGGCGGAATCGCGCACCTGCGCCGCATCATCGAGCGCATCGTAGAGCGGCGAGAGACCGGCGGCAGTGGCGGCGGAACGATGATGCGGAAGGTGGTGCGGCGCGCGGAGTGGGAGGCGCGCATGGACGCGGCGGCGGTGCGCGCGGAGGACATGAACAAGCTTGTAATGAACTACCTGGTAACGGAGGGCTACGTGGACGCGGCGCGCAAGTTCGAGATTGAGTCCGGGACGGACCGTGAGTCGCGGGGTGCTGATGCCGCGACCATGCGTGGTTATGTACACAGCTCAACCAGCGCAGGCCACCCAGCGCAGCCCTACTGTGCCCCTCTAATATCACCTTTCAGAATGTAGCAGAGTACATATCACACCCTTTTACCTCCCGTTTCTCTCCTCGACTTCACTTTCCCCCCTTTTTCCCCTTCTCCCGGTTGGCCCTGGCGGTGCAATGAATGGGGACGCATGAACGGGGGAGATCGTGCTCGCGTGAACCTTCCTTCCCTCCATCCGCCCTTCCTCTATTTCGTGGCAGCGGGCGCGGATCTGGGGGCGGTGGCGGAGCGCATGGCGGTGAAGCAGGCGGTGCAGCGGGGGGACGTGGAGGACGCCATTGACCGGGTCAACGACCTCAACCCCGAGGTGAGGCAGACAGGGGCGTTGACCGGGTCAACGACCTCATCCTCCCGGTTAGAGGCTGGCGTGCATGTGCATCCACTTCCAGGCGCTGACTGGTGCCTTCCAGGCTGAAAACACCATCAGCTGCTTCTCTCGCCTACCCACCTTGCGAACCCTGGCCTGCCCTGCCAAGCTCACTGCCATGGATTGCTGGTGCTTTCTGTCGTTCATTCACAGCGTCTGTGTTGTGAATCTGTTCCTATTCCACGGTTCCACTGTCGCTGGAGTCTCCTGCCCTCCAGCCGATGCATTACATTCCGGGGTTGCACTTCACGATTCCTCTCTTCCCTTCAGCCATTCCCCCCTGCCCTCTTACCCCCCCCCCCCCCCCAATATCCAGGAGACAGGGGCAGGGGAGTTATTCAGCGTGCAGCAGCAGCGCCTCATCGATCTCATCCACTGCAATACCCGGCACTGCCGCCTAACCCTTTCACCTCCTCCACACGACACGAGTGCAGGGATTTTCTCCCCTGTCCAACGATTCCTCTCTGCCCTCCCTCCCCCCTCAGATACGGGCGCAAGGGTGTTTTTCCGCCTGCAGCAGCAGCAGCGCCTCATCGAGCTCACCCCCCCCCACTGTCCCCTTCTCCTCCCCCCCGCTCCCCCAGATCCTGGACACAGGAGCAGGGGTGTTTTTCCGTCTGCAGCAGCAGCGCCTCATCGAGCTCATCCGCGCCGGCCGTGTGGACGAGGCGCTTGACTTCGCCCAGGAGGAGCTGGCGCCCCGCGGCGAGGAGAACGTGCGTTGGTTGGCAGGGAAATGGGTGTTGGGGGGGGGGGGAGGTGGAGGGGGGGGGGGGGGGAGGTGGGTGTTTTGGGTTTGGTGGGAAGGGCGGGGAAGGAGTGCAAGAGGAAGCAGCAACGGATGCGGCGCTTGCTTTCGCTCAGGAGGAGCTGGCTTCCTGGGTCGCGGAGAACGTGGGTGGAGAGTTGGAGGGTTGGGGGGGAAGGGCAGGCAAGCGCAAGGGTGGAGCGGAAACAGCAGTGGAGGGGGATGCTGCTTGGGGGGGCGTTTGGTGGAGGAGGCGCTCGACTTGGATCAGGGGGAGATGGGTTCGTGGGGCGAGGAGATGGTGAGTAGGTTGGGGAGTTGGGGGAGCTGGGGGAGTAGGGTTTTGAAGGAGTGCAAAAGGAGAGGGAAGTGTCGTCAAGGCACTTGACTTGGATCAGGAGGGCCCCTGGGCCGAGGAGATTGTGAGTCTGGGGGAGAGAGAGGAGGGGGGAGAGGGGGAACGTGCAAGGAGAATGTGAGGAGATGGGGAAGGGGAGGAGCAAAGGCTGAGGAGACAGGGAGTGCGGATGCGTCGGGGGAAGAGGAGCATGAGTGGGGAGGCGTTTGGGGGAAATGTGGGTTTCTTGTGGGGCTGGGATGTGCCATGCACCGAGGCTGGGAGGCTGGGATGTGCCATGCACCGAGGCTGGGAGGCTGGGATGTGCCATGCATTGAGGCTGGGAGGCTGGGATGTGCCATGCATTGAGGCTGGGAGGCTGGGATGTGCCATGCATTGAGGCTAGGAGGCTGGGATGTGCCATGCATTGAGGCTGGGAGGCTGGGATGTGCCATGCATTGAGGCTGGGAGGCTGGGATGTGCCATGCATTGAGGCTGGGAGGCTGGGATGTGCCATGCATTGAGGCTGGGAGGCTGGGATGTGCCATGCATTGAGGCTGGGAGGCTGGGATGTGCCATGCATTGAGGCTGGGAGGCTGGGATGTGCCATGCATTGAGGCTGGGAGGCTGGGATGTGCCATGCATTGAGGCTGGGAGGCTGGGATGTGCCATGCATTGAGGCTGGGAGGCTGGGATGTGCCATGCATTGAGGCTGGGAGGCTGGGATGTGCCATGCATTGAGGCTGGGAGGCTGGGATGTGCCATGCATTGAGGCTGGGAGGCTGGGATGTGCCATGCATTGAGGCTGGGAGGCTGGGATGTGCCATGCATTGAGGCTGGGAGGCTGGGATGTGCCATGCACCGAGGCTGGGAGGCTGGGATGTGCCATGCACCGAGGCTGGGAGGCTGGGATGTGCCATGCATTGAGGCTGGGAGGCTGGGATGTGCCATGCATTGAGGCTGGGAGGCTGGGATGTGCCATGCATTGAGGCTAGGAGGCTGGGATGTGCCATGCATTGAGGCTGGGAGGCTGGGATGTGCCATGCATTGAGGCTGGGAGGCTGGGATGTGCCATGCATTGAGGCTGGGAGGCTGGGATGTGCCATGCATTGAGGCTGGGAGGCTGGGATGTGCCATGCATTGAGGCTAGGAGGCTGGGATGTGCCATGCATTGAGGCTGGGAGGCTGGGATGTGCCATGCATTGAGGCTGGGAGGCTGGGATGTGCCATGCATTGAGGCTGGGAGGCTGGGATGTGCCATGCACCGAGGCTGGGAGGCTGGGATGTGCCATGCACCGAGGCTGGGAGGCTGGGATGTGCCATGCATTGAGGCTGGGAGGCTGGGATGTGCCATGCATTGAGGCTGGGAGGCTGGGATGTGCCATGCATTGAGGCTAGGAGGCTGGGATGTGCCATGCATTGAGGCTGGGAGGCTGGGATGTGCCATGCATTGAGGCTGGGAGGCTGGGATGTGCCATGCATTGAGGCTGGGAGGCTGGGATGTGCCATGCATTGAGGCTGGGAGGCTGGGATGTGCCATGCATTGAGGCTGGGAGGCTGGGATGTGCCATGCATTGAGGCTGGGAGGCTGGGATGTGCCATGCATTGAGGCTGGGAGGCTGGGATGTGCCATGCATTGAGGCTGGGAGGCTGGGATGTGCCATGCATTGAGGCTGGGAGGCTGGGATGTGCCATGCATTGAGGCTGGGAGGCTGGGATGTGCCATGCATTGAGGCTGGGAGGCTGGGATGTGCCATGCATTGAGGCTGGGAGGCTGGGATGTGCCATGCATTGAGGCTGGGAGGCTGGGATGTGCCATGCATTGAGGCTGGGAGGCTGGGATGTGCCATGCACCGAGGCTGGGAGGCTGGGATGTGCCATGCACCGAGGCTGGGAGGCTGGGATGTGCCATGCATTGAGGCTGGGAGGCTGGGATGTGCCATGCATTGAGGCTGGGAGGCTGGGATGTGCCATGCATTGAGGCTAGGAGGCTGGGATGTGCCATGCATTGAGGCTGGGAGGCTGGGATGTGCCATGCATTGAGGCTGGGAGGCTGGGATGTGCCATGCATTGAGGCTGGGAGGCTGGGATGTGCCATGCATTGAGGCTGGGAGGCTGGGATGTGCCATGCATTGAGGCTAGGAGGCTGGGATGTGCCATGCATTGAGGCTGGGAGGCTGGGATGTGCCATGCATTGAGGCTGGGAGGCTGGGATGTGCCATGCATTGAGGCTGGGAGGCTGGGATGTGCCATGCATTGAGGCTGGGAGGCTGGGATGTGCCATGCATTGAGGCTGGGAGGCTGGGATGTGCCATGCATTGAGGCTAGGAGGCTGGGATGTGCCATGCATTGAGGCTGGGAGGCTGGGATGTGCCATGCATTGAGGCTGGGAGGCTGGGATGTGCCATGCATTGAGGCTGGGAGGCTGGGATGTGCCATGCATTGAGGCTGGGAGGCTGGGATGTGCCATGCATTGAGGCTAGGAGGCTGGGATGTGCCATGCATTGAGGCTGGGAGGCTGGGATGTGCCATGCATTGAGGCTGGGAGGCTGGGATGTGCCATGCATTGAGGCTGGGAGGCTGGGATGTGCCATGCATTGAGGCTGGGAGGCTGGGATGTGCCATGCATTGAGGCTGGGAGGCTGGGATGTGCCATGCATTGAGGCTGGGAGGCTGGGATGTGCCATGCATTGAGGCTGGGAGGCTGGGATGTGCCATGCATTGAGGCTGGGAGGCTGGGATGTGCCATGCATTGAGGCTGGGAGGCTGGGATGTGCCATGCATTGAGGCTGGGAGGCTGGGATGTGCCATGCATTGAGGCTGGGAGGCTGGGATGTGCCATGCATTGAGGCTAGGAGGCTGGGATGTGCCATGCATTGAGGCTGGGAGGCTGGGATGTGCCATGCATTGAGGCTGGGAGGCTGGGATGTGCCATGCATTGAGGCTGGGAGGCTGGGATGTGCCATGCATTGAGGCTGGGAGGCTGGGATGTGCCATGCATTGAGGCTAGGAGGCTGGGATGTGCCATGCATTGAGGCTGGGAGGCTGGGATGTGCCATGCATTGAGGCTGGGAGGCTGGGATGTGCCATGCATTGAGGCTGGGAGGCTGGGATGTGCCATGCATTGAGGCTGGGAGGCTGGGATGTGCCATGCATTGAGGCTAGGAGGCTGGGATGTGCCATGCATTGAGGCTGGGAGGCTGGGATGTGCCATGCATTGAGGCTGGGAGGCTGGGATGTGCCATGCATTGAGGCTGGGAGGCTGGGATGTGCCATGCATTGAGGCTGGGAGGCTGGGATGTGCCATGCATTGAGGCTGGGAGGCTGGGATGTGCCATGCATTGAGGCTGGGAGGCTGGGATGTGCCATGCATTGAGGCTGGGAGGCTGGGATGTGCCATGCATTGAGGCTGGGAGGCTGGGATGTGCCATGCATTGAGGCTGGGAGGCTGGGATGTGCCATGCATTGAGGCTGGGAGGCTGGGATGTGCCATGCATTGAGGCTGGGAGGCTGGGATGTGCCATGCATTGAGGCTGGGAGGCTGGGATGTGCCATGCATTGAGGCTGGGAGGCTGGGATGTGCCATGCATTGAGGCTGGGAGGCTGGGATGTGCCATGCATTGAGGCTGGGAGGCTGGGATGTGCCATGCATTGAGGCTGGGAGGCTGGGATGTGCCATGCATTGAGGCTGGGAGGCTGGGATGTGCCATGCATTGAGGCTGGAAGGCTGGGATGTGCCATGCATTGAGGCTGGGAGGCTGGGATGTGCCATGCATTGAGGCTGGGAGGCTGGGATGTGCCATGCATTGAGGCTGGGAGGCTGGGATGTGCCATGCATTGAGGCTGGGAGGCTGGGATGTGCCATGCATTGAGGCTGGGAGGCTGGGATGTGCCATGCATTGAGGCTGGGAGGCTGGGATGTGCCATGCATTGAGGCTGGGAGGCTGGGATGTGCCATGCATTGAGGCTAGGAGGCTGGGATGTGCCATGCATTGAGGCTGGGAGGCTGGGATGTGCCATGCATTGAGGCTAGGAGGCTGGGATGTGCCATGCATTGAGGCTGGGAGGCTGGGATGTGCCATGCATTGAGGCTGGGAGGCTGGGATGTGCCATGCATTGAGGCTGGGAGGCTGGGATGTGCCATGCATTGAGGCTGGGAGGCTGGGATGTGCCATGCATTGAGGCTGGGAGGCTGGGATGTGCCATGCATTGAGGCTAGGAGGCTGGGATGTGCCATGCATTGAGGCTGGGAGGCTGGGATGTGCCATGCATTGAGGCTGGGAGGCTGGGATGTGCCATGCATTGAGGCTGGGAGGCTGGGATGTGCCATGCATTGAGGCTGGGAGGCTGGGATGTGCCATGCATTGAGGCTGGGAGGCTGGGATGTGCCATGCATTGAGGCTGGGAGGCTGGGATGTGCCATGCATTGAGGCTGGGAGGCTGGGATGTGCCATGCATTGAGGCTGGGAGGCTGGGATGTGCCATGCATTGAGGCTGGGAGGCTGGGATGTGCCATGCATTGAGGCTGGGAGGCTGGGATGTGCCATGCATTGAGGCTGGGAGGCTGGGATGTGCCATGCATTGAGGCTGGGAGGCTGGGATGTGCCATGCATTGAGGCTGGGAGGCTGGGATGTGCCATGCATTGAGGCTGGGAGGCTGGGATGTGCCATGCATTGAGGCTGGGAGGCTGGGATGTGCCATGCATTGAGGCTGGGAGGCTGGGATGTGCCATGCATTGAGGCTGGGAGGCTGGGATGTGCCATGCATTGAGGCTGGGAGGCTGGGATGTGCCATGCATTGAGGCTGGGAGGCTGGGATGTGCCATGCATTGAGGCTGGAGGCTGGGATGTGCCATGCATTGAGGCTGGGAGGCTGGGATGTGCCATGCATTGAGGCTGGGAGGCTGGGATGTGCCATGCATTGAGGCTGGGAGGCTGGGATGTGCCATGCATTGAGGCTGGGAGGCTGGGATGTGCCATGCATTGAGGCTGGGAGGCTGGGATGTGCCATGCATTGAGGCTGGGAGGCTGGGATGTGCCATGCATTGAGGCTGGGAGGCTGGGATGTGCCATGCATTGAGGCTGGGAGGCTGGGATGTGCCATGCATTGAGGCTGGGAGGCTGGGATGTGCCATGCATTGAGGCTGGGAGGCTGGGATGTGCCATGCATTGAGGCTGGGAGGCTGGGATGTGCCATGCATTGAGGCTGGGAGGCTGGGATGTGCCATGCATTGAGGCTGGGAGGCTGGGATGTGCCATGCATTGAGGCTGGGAGGCTGGGATGTGCCATGCATTGAGGCTGGGAGGCTGGGATGTGCCATGCATTGAGGCTGGGAGGCTGGGATGTGCCATGCATTGAGGCTGGGAGGCTGGGATGTGCCATGCATTGAGGCTGGGAGGCTGGGATGTGCCATGCATTGAGGCTGGGAGGCTGGGATGTGCCATGCATTGAGGCTGGGAGGCTGGGATGTGCCATGCATTGAGGCTGGGAGGCTGGGATGTGCCATGCATTGAGGCTGGGAGGCTGGGATGTGCCATGCATTGAGGCTGGGAGGCTGGGATGTGCCATGCATTGAGGCTGGGAGGCTGGGATGTGCCATGCATTGAGGCTGGGAGGCTGGGATGTGCCATGCATTGAGGCTGGGAGGCTGGGATGTGCCATGCATTGAGGCTGGGAGGCTGGGATGTGCCATGCATTGAGGCTGGGAGGCTGGGATGTGCCATGCATTGAGGCTGGGAGGCTGGGATGTGCCATGCATTGAGGCTGGGAGGCTGGGATGTGCCATGCATTGAGGCTGGGAGGCTGGGATGTGCCATGCATTGAGGCTGGGAGGCTGGGATGTGCCATGCATTGAGGCTGGGAGGCTGGGATGTGCCATGCATTGAGGCTGGGAGGCTGGGATGTGCCATGCATTGAGGCTGGGAGGCTGGGATGTGCCATGCATTGAGGCTGGGAGGCTGGGATGTGCCATGCATTGAGGCTGGGAGGCTGGGATGTGCCATGCATTGAGGCTGGGAGGCTGGGATGTGCCATGCATTGAGGCTGGGAGGCTGGGATGTGCCATGCATTGAGGCTGGGAGGCTGGGATGTGCCATGCATTGAGGCTGGGAGGCTGGGATGTGCCATGCATTGAGGCTGGGAGGCTGGGATGTGCCATGCATTGAGGCTGGGAGGCTGGGATGTGCCATGCATTGAGGCTGGGAGGCTGGGATGTGCCATGCATTGAGGCTGGGAGGCTGGGATGTGCCATGCATTGAGGCTGGGAGGCTGGGATGTGCCATGCATTGAGGCTGGGAGGCTGGGATGTGCCATGCATTGAGGCTGGGAGGCTGGGATGTGCCATGCATTGAGGCTGGGAGGCTGGGATGTGCCATGCATTGAGGCTGGGAGGCTGGGATGTGCCATGCATTGAGGCTGGGAGGCTGGGATGTGCCATGCATTGAGGCTGGGAGGCTGGGATGTGCCATGCATTGAGGCTGGGAGGCTGGGATGTGCCATGCATTGAGGCTGGGAGGCTGGGATGTGCCATGCATTGAGGCTGGGAGGCTGGGATGTGCCATGCATTGAGGCTGGGAGGCTGGGATGTGCCATGCATTGAGGCTGGGAGGCTGGGATGTGCCATGCATTGAGGCTGGGAGGCTGGGATGTGCCATGCATTGAGGCTGGGAGGCTGGGATGTGCCATGCATTGAGGCTGGGAGGCTGGGATGTGCCATGCATTGAGGCTGGGAGGCTGGGATGTGCCATGCATTGAGGCTAGGAGGCTGGGATGTGCCATGCATTGAGGCTGGGAGGCTGGGATGTGCCATGCATTGAGGCTGGGAGGCTGGGATGTGCCATGCATTGAGGCTGGGAGGCTGGGATGTGCCATGCATTGAGGCTGGGAGGCTGGGATGTGCCATGCATTGAGGCTGGGAGGCTGGGATGTGCCATGCATTGAGGCTGGGAGGCTGGGATGTGCCATGCATTGAGGCTGGGAGGCTGGGATGTGCCATGCATTGAGGCTAGGAGGCTGGGATGTGCCATGCATTGAGGCTGGGAGGCTGGGATGTGCCATGCATTGAGGCTAGGAGGCTGGGATGTGCCATGCATTGAGGCTGGGAGGCTGGGATGTGCCATGCATTGAGGCTGGGAGGCTGGGATGTGCCATGCATTGAGGCTAGGAGGCTGGGATGTGCCATGCATTGAGGCTGGGAGGCTGGGATGTGCCATGCATTGAGGCTGGGAGGCTGGGATGTGCCATGCATTGAGGCTGGGAGGCTGGGATGTGCCATGCATTGAGGCTGGGAGGCTGGGATGTGCCATGCATTGAGGCTGGGAGGCTGGGATGTGCCATGCATTGAGGCTGGGAGGCTGGGATGTGCCATGCATTGAGGCTGGGAGGCTGGGATGTGCCATGCATTGAGGCTGGGAGGCTGGGATGTGCCATGCATTGAGGCTGGGAGGCTGGGATGTGCCATGCATTGAGGCTGGGAGGCTGGGATGTGCCATGCATTGAGGCTGGGAGGCTGGGATGTGCCATGCATTGAGGCTGGGAGGCTGGGATGTGCCATGCATTGAGGCTGGGAGGCTGGGATGTGCCATGCATTGAGGCTGGGAGGCTGGGATGTGCCATGCATTGAGGCTGGGAGGCTGGGATGTGCCATGCATTGAGGCTGGGAGGCTGGGATGTGCCATGCATTGAGGCTGGGAGGCTGGGATGTGCCATGCATTGAGGCTGGGAGGCTGGGATGTGCCATGCATTGAGGCTGGGAGGCTGGGATGTGCCATGCATTGAGGCTGGGAGGCTGGGATGTGCCATGCATTGAGGCTGGGAGGCTGGGATGTGCCATGCATTGAGGCTGGGAGGCTGGGATGTGCCATGCATTGAGGCTGGGAGGCTGGGATGTGCCATGCATTGAGGCTGGGAGGCTGGGATGTGCCATGCATTGAGGCTGGGAGGCTGGGATGTGCCATGCATTGAGGCTGGGAGGCTGGGATGTGCCATGCATTGAGGCTGGGAGGCTGGGATGTGCCATGCATTGAGGCTGGAGGCTGGGATGTGCCATGCATTGAGGCTAGGAGGCTGGGATGTGCCATGCATTGAGGCTGGGAGGCTGGGATGTGCCATGCATTGAGGCTAGGAGGCTGGGATGTGCCATGCATTGAGGCTAGGAGGCTGGGATGTGCCATGCATTGAGGCTGGGAGGCTGGGATGTGCCATGCATTGAGGCTAGGAGGCTGGGATGTGCCATGCATTGAGGCTGGGAGGCTGGGATGTGCCATGCATTGAGGCTGGGAGGCTGGGATGTGCCATGCATTGAGGCTGGGAGGCTGGGATGTGCCATGCATTGAGGCTGGGAGGCTGGGATGTGCCATGCATTGAGGCTGGGAGGCTGGGATGTGCCATGCATTGAGGCTGGGAGGCTGGGATGTGCCATGCATTGAGGCTGGGAGGCTGGGATGTGCCATGCATTGAGGCTAGGAGGCTGGGATGTGCCATGCATTGAGGCTGGGAGGCTGGGATGTGCCATGCATTGAGGCTGGGAGGCTGGGATGTGCCATGCATTGAGGCTGGGAGGCTGGGATGTGCCATGCATTGAGGCTGGGAGGCTGGGATGTGCCATGCATTGAGGCTGGGAGGCTGGGATGTGCCATGCATTGAGGCTGGGAGGCTGGGATGTGCCATGCATTGAGGCTGGGAGGCTGGGATGTGCCATGCATTGAGGCTGGGAGGCTGGGATGTGCCATGCATTGAGGCTGGGAGGCTGGGATGTGCCATGCATTGAGGCTGGGAGGCTGGGATGTGCCATGCATTGAGGCTGGGAGGCTGGGATGTGCCATGCATTGAGGCTGGGAGGCTGGGATGTGCCATGCATTGAGGCTGGGAGGCTGGGATGTGCCATGCATTGAGGCTGGGAGGCTGGGATGTGCCATGCATTGAGGCTGGGAGGCTGGGATGTGCCATGCATTGAGGCTGGGAGGCTGGGATGTGCCATGCATTGAGGCTGGGAGGCTGGGATGTGCCATGCATTGAGGCTGGGAGGCTGGGATGTGCCATGCATTGAGGCTGGGAGGCTGGGATGTGCCATGCATTGAGGCTGGGAGGCTGGGATGTGCCATGCATTGAGGCTGGGAGGCTGGGATGTGCCATGCATTGAGGCTGGGAGGCTGGATGTGCCATGCATTGAGGCTGGGAGGCTGGGATGTGCCATGCATTGAGGCTGGGAGGCTGGGATGTGCCATGCATTGAGGCTGGGAGGCTGGGATGTGCCATGCATTGAGGCTGGGAGGCTGGGATGTGCCATGCATTGAGGCTGGGAGGCTGGGATGTGCCATGCATTGAGGCTGGGAGGCTGGGATGTGCCATGCATTGAGGCTGGGAGGCTGGGATGTGCCATGCATTGAGGCTGGGAGGCTGGGATGTGCCATGCATTGAGGCTGGGAGGCTGGGATGTGCCATGCATTGAGGCTGGGAGGCTGGGATGTGCCATGCATTGAGGCTGGGAGGCTGGGATGTGCCATGCATTGAGGCTGGGAGGCTGGGATGTGCCATGCATTGAGGCTGGGAGGCTGGGATGTGCCATGCATTGAGGCTGGGAGGCTGGGATGTGCCATGCATTGAGGCTGGGAGGCTGGGATGTGCCATGCATTGAGGCTGGGAGGCTGGGATGTGCCATGCATTGAGGCTGGGAGGCTGGGATGTGCCATGCATTGAGGCTGGGAGGCTGGGATGTGCCATGCATTGAGGCTGGGAGGCTGGGATGTGCCATGCATTGAGGCTGGGAGGCTGGGATGTGCCATGCATTGAGGCTGGGAGGCTGGGATGTGCCATGCATTGAGGCTGGGAGGCTGGGATGTGCCATGCATTGAGGCTGGGAGGCTGGGATGTGCCATGCATTGAGGCTGGGAGGCTGGGATGTGCCATGCATTGAGGCTGGGAGGCTGGGATGTGCCATGCATTGAGGCTGGGAGGCTGGGATGTGCCATGCATTGAGGCTAGGAGGCTGGGATGTGCCATGCATTGAGGCTGGGAGGCTGGGATGTGCCATGCATTGAGGCTGGGAGGCTGGGATGTGCCATGCATTGAGGCTGGGAGGCTGGGATGTGCCATGCATTGAGGCTGGGAGGCTGGGATGTGCCATGCATTGAGGCTGGGAGGCTGGGATGTGCCATGCATTGAGGCTGGGAGGCTGGGATGTGCCATGCATTGAGGCTGGGAGGCTGGGATGTGCCATGCATTGAGGCTGGGAGGCTGGGATGTGCCATGCATTGAGGCTGGGAGGCTGGGATGTGCCATGCATTGAGGCTGGGAGGCTGGGATGTGCCATGCATTGAGGCTGGGAGGCTGGGATGTGCCATGCATTGAGGCTGGGAGGCTGGGATGTGCCATGCATTGAGGCTGGGAGGCTGGGATGTGCCATGCATTGAGGCTGGGAGGCTGGGATGTGCCATGCATTGAGGCTGGGAGGCTGGGATGTGCCATGCATTGAGGCTGGGAGGCTGGGATGTGCCATGCATTGAGGCTGGGAGGCTGGGATGTGCCATGCATTGAGGCTGGGAGGCTGGGATGTGCCATGCATTGAGGCTGGGAGGCTGGGATGTGCCATGCATTGAGGCTGGGAGGCTGGGATGTGCCATGCATTGAGGCTGGGAGGCTGGGATGTGCCATGCATTGAGGCTGGGAGGCTGGGATGTGCCATGCATTGAGGCTGGGAGGCTGGGATGTGCCATGCATTGAGGCTGGGAGGCTGGGATGTGCCATGCATTGAGGCTGGGAGGCTGGGATGTGCCATGCATTGAGGCTAGGAGGCTGGGATGTGCCATGCATTGAGGCTGGGAGGCTGGGATGTGCCATGCATTGAGGCTGGGAGGCTGGGATGTGCCATGCATTGAGGCTGGGAGGCTGGGATGTGCCATGCATTGAGGCTGGGAGGCTGGGATGTGCCATGCATTGAGGCTGGGAGGCTGGGATGTGCCATGCATTGAGGCTGGGAGGCTGGGATGTGCCATGCATTGAGGCTGGGAGGCTGGGATGTGCCATGCATTGAGGCTGGGAGGCTGGGATGTGCCATGCATTGAGGCTGGGAGGCTGGGATGTGCCATGCATTGAGGCTGGGAGGCTGGGATGTGCCATGCATTGAGGCTGGGAGGCTGGGATGTGCCATGCATTGAGGCTGGGAGGCTGGGATGTGCCATGCATTGAGGCTGGGAGGCTGGGATGTGCCATGCATCGAGGCTGGGAGGCTGGGATGTGCCATGCATCGAGGCTGGGAGGCTGGGATGTGCCATGCATCGAGGCTGGGAGGCTGGGATGTGCCATGCATTGAGGCTGGGAGGCTGGGATGTGCCATGCATTGAGGCTGGGAGGCTGGGATGTGCCATGCATTGAGGCTGGGAGGCTGGGATGTGCCATGCATTGAGGCTGGGAGGCTGGGATGTGCCATGCATTGAGGCTGGGAGGCTGGGATGTGCCATGCATTGAGGCTGGGAGGCTGGGATGTGCCATGCATTGAGGCTGGGAGGCTGGGATGTGCCATGCATTGAGGCTGGGAGGCTGGGATGTGCCATGCATTGAGGCTGGGAGGCTGGGATGTGCCATGCATTGAGGCTGGGAGGCTGGGATGTGCCATGCATTGAGGCTGGGAGGCTGGGATGTGCCATGCATTGAGGCTGGGAGGCTGGGATGTGCCATGCATTGAGGCTGGGAGGCTGGGATGTGCCATGCATTGAGGCTGGGAGGCTGGGATGTGCCATGCATTGAGGCTGGGAGGCTGGGATGTGCCATGCATTGAGGCTGGGAGGCTGGGATGTGCCATGCATTGAGGCTGGGAGGCTGGGATGTGCCATGCATTGAGGCTGGGAGGCTGGGATGTGCCATGCATTGAGGCTAGGAGGCTGGGATGTGCCATGCATTGAGGCTGGGAGGCTGGGATGTGCCATGCATTGAGGCTGGGAGGCTGGGATGTGCCATGCATTGAGGCTGGGAGGCTGGGATGTGCCATGCATTGAGGCTGGGAGGCTGGGATGTGCCATGCATTGAGGCTGGGAGGCTGGGATGTGCCATGCATTGAGGCTGGGAGGCTGGGATGTGCCATGCATTGAGGCTGGGAGGCTGGGATGTGCCATGCATTGAGGCTGGGAGGCTGGGATGTGCCATGCATTGAGGCTGGGAGGCTGGGATGTGCCATGCATTGAGGCTGGGAGGCTGGGATGTGCCATGCATTGAGGCTAGGAGGCTGGGATGTGCCATGCATTGAGGCTGGGAGGCTGGGATGTGCCATGCATTGAGGCTGGGAGGCTGGGATGTGCCATGCATTGAGGCTGGGAGGCTGGGATGTGCCATGCATTGAGGCTGGGAGGCTGGGATGTGCCATGCATTGAGGCTGGGAGGCTGGGATGTGCCATGCATTGAGGCTGGGAGGCTGGGATGTGCCATGCATTGAGGCTGGGAGGCTGGGATGTGCCATGCATTGAGGCTGGGAGGCTGGGATGTGCCATGCATTGAGGCTGGGAGGCTGGGATGTGCCATGCATTGAGGCTGGGAGGCTGGGATGTGCCATGCATTGAGGCTGGGAGGCTGGGATGTGCCATGCATTGAGGCTAGGAGGCTGGGATGTGCCATGCATTGAGGCTGGGAGGCTGGGATGTGCCATGCATTGAGGCTGGGAGGCTGGGATGTGCCATGCATTGAGGCTGGGAGGCTGGGATGTGCCATGCATTGAGGCTGGGAGGCTGGGATGTGCCATGCATTGAGGCTGGGAGGCTGGGATGTGCCATGCATTGAGGCTGGGAGGCTGGGATGTGCCATGCATTGAGGCTGGGAGGCTGGGATGTGCCATGCATTGAGGCTGGGAGGCTGGGATGTGCCATGCATTGAGGCTGGGAGGCTGGGATGTGCCATGCATTGAGGCTGGGATGTGCCATGCATTGAGGCTAGGAGGCTGGGATGTGCCATGCATTGAGGCTGGGAGGCTGGGATGTGCCATGCATTGAGGCTGGGAGGCTGGGATGTGCCATGCATTGAGGCTGGGAGGCTGGGATGTGCCATGCATTGAGGCTGGGAGGCTGGGATGTGCCATGCATTGAGGCTGGGAGGCTGGGATGTGCCATGCATTGAGGCTGGGAGGCTGGGATGTGCCATGCATTGAGGCTGGGAGGCTGGGATGTGCCATGCATTGAGGCTGGGAGGCTGGGATGTGCCATGCATTGAGGCTGGGAGGCTGGGATGTGCCATGCATTGAGGCTGGGAGGCTGGGATGTGCCATGCATTGAGGCTGGGAGGCTGGGATGTGCCATGCATTGAGGCTGGGAGGCTGGGATGTGCCATGCATTGAGGCTGGGAGGCTGGGATGTGCCATGCATTGAGGCTAGGAGGCTGGGATGTGCCATGCATTGAGGCTGGGAGGCTGGGATGTGCCATGCATTGAGGCTGGGAGGCTGGGATGTGCCATGCATTGAGGCTGGGAGGCTGGGATGTGCCATGCATTGAGGCTGGGAGGCTGGGATGTGCCATGCATTGAGGCTGGGAGGCTGGGATGTGCCATGCATTGAGGCTGGGAGGCTGGGATGTGCCATGCATTGAGGCTGGGAGGCTGGGATGTGCCATGCATTGAGGCTGGGAGGCTGGGATGTGCCATGCATTGAGGCTGGGAGGCTGGGATGTGCCATGCATTGAGGCTGGGAGGCTGGGATGTGCCATGCATTGAGGCTGGGAGGCTGGGATGTGCCATGCATTGAGGCTGGGAGGCTGGGATGTGCCATGCATTGAGGCTGGGAGGCTGGGATGTGCCATGCATCGAGGCTGGGAGGCTGGGATGTGCCATGCATCGAGGCTGGGAGGCTGGGATGTGCCATGCATCGAGGCTGGGAGGCTGGGATGTGCCATGCATTGAGGCTGGGAGGCTGGGATGTGCCATGCATTGAGGCTGGGAGGCTGGGATGTGCCATGCATTGAGGCTGGGAGGCTGGGATGTGCCATGCATTGAGGCTGGGAGGCTGGGATGTGCCCTGCATTGAGGCTGGGAGGCTGGGATGTGCCATGCATTGAGGCTGGGAGGCTGGGATGTGCCATGCATTGAGGCTGGGAGGCTGGGATGTGCCATGCATTGAGGCTGGGAGGCTGGGATGTGCCATGCACCGAGGTGGCCTGTGGCTGAGGTGGAGAGGGAAGCGTGGCTGAGCGCAGTCATGGAAGCATCAGTGTGTGTGTTGGGAATGGGGGTGAGGCCGTGGGGGTGGTGGGAGAGAAGGAGGGGGGGAAGGTGGGAAGGCGCCTGCAGGTGAATTGCCTCCCCCCATCCATCCTCTCTCTGCCACCTCTTGCTCCCCATCTCCCTTACCATCCTTCCCCACTCGCGCTTCGCTCCCTCTCGCACTCACCCATCTGCTGCACGCGCCTCCCGTCCCACCGTTCCCTTCCCCCCTCCTCCACCATGCACTCACTCATGATGCTGCTGCACTTGCTGAAACTCCCCACCCCCCTCCCCCCCTCTCTCCCTCGGTCGCCCGCCCTCCACCCATGTCATTTCCCTCCTCTCCCATCGTCCCATCCTCACCATTATCTCCCAACACCCTTCCCCCAACCTCCCCCTCCCCCCACCCTCCCGCCACCTCGTTCCATCGCTCGCTAGGCGGCGTATCTAGAGGAGCTGGAGCGCACCCTCACCATCGTCTCCCTGCTGTCCCCCCATGCCGTCTTCCTCCTCTCCCTTCTTCTCACCCTCACCATTGTCTCAACCCACCCTCACCCCACCCCCGCCCACCCTCCCACCCTCATCCCGCCAGGCAGCCTATCTGGAGGAGCTGGAGCGCACCGTTGCCCTGCTGGCGTTTGAGGACCCCGCCACGTCAGCACCTGCCACGCTGGCAGAGCTGCTGGACGTGAGTCAGCGCGACAAGGCGGCCGCTGAGCTGAACGCCGCCATCCTGGCGAGCCAGGGTCACGAGAAAGGTAAGGGGGGAGAGGGGTGGTGGGTGGGAGAAGGTGAGGATGGCCACCAGAAAGGTGCACCAGGAGGGACAGGGAAGAGGGAAGGAGGTTCGAAAGGGGGGAAGGGGAAATGATCCAGGGCTACGAGAAAGGTGCTCGGGATGGGGCTGCGGTAGGGGGAAGGGGAAGAGGTTGGGGTTGGGGGAGAGAAAGGTGAGAGGGGTGAGGAAGGTGAGGGGCTGAAGAAAATGTGAGGAGAGGTGTGAGAACGTGAGAAGAGGTGAGTTAAGGTAAAGAGAGGTTAGGAGAGGTGAGGAGAGGTGAGGAGAGGTGAGGAGAGGTGAGGAGAGCTGGTGACATGGACAGCAAGCTATGGAGAGAACCAGTGGTGAGAGGTGAGTAGAAAAGATGGTACGAGGAGAAATGCTAGTGGAACGGAGGGGCTGGTAGCCCAAGCAAGGTTAGTTTGAGCCCTTAAAGGGGTCAGCAATGCCTTTAAAAGGTCACAGAATGGGATGGTGTTCTGCTCTCCTCTCAGGCTGTCAACTGCACTCTACCTTTTTTTTCCTCCCTCCCCTCCTTTCCCCCTTCACCCGTTGCGCCCCTTCCCCTTAACCCCCCCTCCCATCACCCCCTCTGTGCCGCAGATCCGAAGCTGCCGAGTGTGCTGAGGATGCTACTATGGCTGCAGGGGCAGCTGGACGGCAGAGTGGCTTACCCCAAGGTCACCGACCTCACCACTGCCCTCCTGCACGACCCGCCCTCGCTCTAGCCTACTTTTGAGGCACCTCGAAAGCCTGCAAGGGCAGCTGGACAGCAGAGTGGCGCGTACCCAACGTCTCCACTGCCCTCCTGCACGAACCACCTGCGCTCTACTCTAGTCTGACCCATGCCCCTCCTTCCTCGGTGCACAGTGCTGCCGATGTGCTTGCTGTATATAGTAATGAATCAATTATAGGTGGGTAGAGCATGTTGTAGGGTGTTTCCCTTACTCTGTCCAGCTAATGAGCAAGAACCACCGGTACATTGGAAGGGTTATAGTACTGTAATTGCTCAGGTGGAGCGGACCATCGCCGCATCAGGAGTGCATCTTACCGTACGTATTGTAACAGGTCGAGCCTTCTGCACGCCATATTGGTCACTGTTCAACAAGGAACGCACACTAGCATATCATATCGTCTCACGCTTAGGACTAAATTGATACTTGTATCATATGTGCACCGTCTGTTTCGGTGAATTCAAACATGCAGCGCAGACGTCACAAACGAGAAGTATGAGCACTCACCAGAATGCCGACTCACGTCATTCCGGCAAGTCGCAGTTTGGCGGCTTCGCAAGCCAGAACGGTTATAATCTCTCGTTTGGAACGGTTGATTGAGAGAGATGCTACGAGGGACTGAATTAGTGTGACACGCTTACTCTTCGCATGCGACCCGCGCGCAAACCACTCGAAGAGAAGCTCTGAGATATATCGTCGCACTGCATGGAGCAAGTACGCTAGGGCCAGCGGCTTGCGGCGCTGTTACTCTGCGCACAAAACGGCATCGCTGTCCGCTTTCCGAAACAGTGACTCGGGCTGCGCTCAAACGATTGCAGGGGCCCGCGACTAGTGGCGCGGCTGTCTTGCGTCCCCCCCGCACTCTGTGCACACACCCTACTCAGCGCGCTTGCATTACGCCCTCACCTGCCTTGCAGTGGGGGAACGGATTCCAGCGCTTTCAGACCCCCTTTTTTTGAGATTCCACCTGAAGCTCTCGTGAAACCCAGAATCGGGGTTTAGTCAGAACCCGGAACCCGAAAACCTGAACCCCGAGTCTTTGTGATCGCGGGTAGCGGGCGGCATGGGCAAGCGGGAGATGCGCGCGGGCACCGGCCCCGCGGAGCGGGAGGCGCGGATGCGCGCGGCGAGAGAAATGGCGGAGCAGCTCCCCATCTCCGCAGGTACGGGAACCCCATGGGTGCAGGTACGGCACTCCCATGGCTGCAGGTACGGCACTCCCATGGCTGCAGGTACGGCACTCCCATGGGTGCAGGTACGGTGTCCCCATTGTCTCAATGGCTGCAGTAGTATGACTGTCTAGCTTTCGCTTGCCAACACCCCTCAGCACCCTCCACTAGCATTTAATGCCTTCCTATGAGCCATTTCATAGCCTCCAATACCCTTCAGTAATCTTCGATACCCTCCGTTACTCTCCACTGCCCTCCAACCCCTCCCCATTCCCTGTGCTACCTGGCCCCTGCATGCACGGCAGTGGAGCAGCAGCTGGTGGAGGAGGTGCGTTCGGCACACACACTCGTGGTGGTGGGCGAGACTGGCAGCGGCAAGACCACTCGTGAGTCCCTCCCTCGATTTTGCAACACCCCCCCCCCCCCCACCTCCTTAATCCTTCTCCCCTCCTTTATCCTTCTCCCCTCCTTTATCCTTCTCCCCTCCTTTATCCTTCTCCCCTCCTTTGTCCTTCTCCCCTCCTTTGTCCTTCTCCCCTCCTTTGTCCTTCTCCCCTCCTTTGTCCTTCTCCCCTCCTTTGTCCTTCTCCCCTCCTTTGTCCTTCTCCCCTCCTTTGTCCTTCTCCCCTCCTTTGTCCTTCTCCCCTCCTTTATCCTTCTCCCCTCCTTTATCCTTCTCCCCTCCTTTATCCTTCTCCCCTCCTTTGTCCTTCTCCCCTCCTTTGTCCTTCTCCCCTCCTTTATCCTTCTCCCCGAGCATCCTCGTGAACCCCTCTTCCTGTGCACCCCCATCCTCTGGTTCCCCTCATCTCTCCATTCTGCCTGGGACTCGCTCACTCACCTTGCCTCCCTCTCTCCTCTCTTCTTCACACTCTTTTTCTCCCTCTTCACCTGTCCCTCCCCCCCAGAGCTCCCCCATTTCATCCTCTCATCGGGCCTGCTCTACCCACACCAAGCTATCACCGTCACACAGCCGCGGCGTGTGGCAGCAGTCACAGTGATTCCTTCATGCTCGCTCTCCCTCTCTTCCCTCTCCTTCTCCCCCGCAGAGCTCCCTCAGTTCATCCTCTCATCGGGCCTGCTCGCCCCACACCAAGCAATCGCCGTCACACAGCCGCGCAGAGTGGCAGCAGTGACGGTGGCGGCGCGCGTGGCGGAGGAGAGGGGGGTGGGCGTGGGGCAGGAGGTGGGGTACAGCGTGCGATTCGAGGACGTCACCAGCTCGCTCACGCGCATCAAGTTCCTCACTGATGGCATGCTGCTCAGGTGCGGTGCGGTGAGGGCTAAGTTGGTGCACCCAGTGTGGTACTTGGTGGTGCGCGGGTCAACTCCATGGCACCTCCTCCCACAGCACGCACGCACATCGAGTACGTCACTGACGGCATGCTGCTCAGGTAAGCTGCGGTGAAGGCCAAGGCGGTGCATCCAGTGTGGTGGTGCTTAGTAGGGCGCAGCGCAGGTCAACCTTATGTCACCTCCACCCGCACCACGCATGCACATCGAGTACCTCACCAACGGCATGCTGCTCAGGTGCGACCGGCGGTGGTGGTGTTCTGTAGAGCCTAAGTAATGTTTAGTAACTGTAACGCACAGGTGCATGCTCAGGTGAGTGTTCTGGTGATTCCGTGTCCATGGTCCCTTGCAACCTGTCTTGTCCTTATTGGACCTTCTTCCTCACGGCTATGGCGTGGTGAGGATGAGGCTGACAGACAGACGTGTAAGGTAGTAAACACCCTTCTCCCAGATTTCCCGTGGCTCCTTCTGGTGGACCTTTTTCCTCCAGGGAGGCTCTGGTGGGCCCTTGTATTGAGCTGGTACGGCGTGGTGGTGGACGAGGGTCATGAGCGCACCGTGAAGCACCCAGGTGTGCAAGACAGACAAACACCCTGTTTCCACATTCCCGATGTCACAACCTTCAGGGAAGCACTTCTGGACCCGCTGTTGAGGCGGTACGGCGTGGTGGTGGTGGACGAGGCTCATGAGCGCACCGTGAACACGGACGTGCTGCTGGGGCTGCTGCAGCAGGTGCAGGCCCGCCGCCATGCGCTTGCCCAAGGGGAGGCAGGTGTAGGGATGGGTGGGCAGGGGCAGAAGGGGAAGGTGGTGGGCGGTGGGAGGGAGGCAGAGGATGGGGACATGGAGGGGCGGAAGGGGAAGAAGAGACGGAGAGGAGAGGAGTGCAGGGAGGGAGAAGCAGACAGAGAGGCAGACGGGCAAATAGGGGAGACTGCTGCAGGCACAGGCGTAGTGGCAGGTGCAGGCACAAGTGCAAGCTCAGGCGAGTTCAAGGTGATAGTCATGTCGGCTACCCTTGAGTCGCGCAAGTTCCTCGACTTCTTCCCCGCCGCCCACGCTGTGTACATCCGCGGCAGGCAGCACCCCGTGCAGGTGCTTTACACTCCCGCCCCCGAGCCTGACTTCCTCGACGCAGCGCTGGTAACCGTGTTACAGATACACACGGATCACCCTATAGAGGGCACAGCCCCAGGGCAGGCGGGGGATATTCTCGTGTTCCTCACGGGGCAGGAGGACATAGAGGCCATGGCCAGGCTGCTGCAGGAACGTGCGGCGAAGCTTCCTCCCGGCACGCCGCCGCTGGCTGTGGCGCCCATCTATGCGGCGCTGCCAGCGGAGCAGCAGATGAACGTGTTCCGCCCCGCCCCCGCTGGGTGCAGAAAGGTGCAGAGCGGTGCGGGGTGGAGGGGTGGGGCCGGGGTTAGGGTATGGGCGCTTTGGGTGAACGGTTTCGTTCGATTGGGTTGGGCTGGGTTGGATTGGGGTCGGTTGGGTTGGCGCTGGCGATCAACATAGCACAGACCTCCATGACCATCCCGGGGATCCGCTTTGTGGGGGATGCAGAGCCCGGCCCTTCAACTGCGCTCTGCCTGAGTCCGCCCTCCACCCTCCACTCTTCAAACCCCTTTCTCTCCTCTCCCCCAGGTGGTGCTAGCAACCAACATAGCGGAGACGTCAGTGACCATCCCGGGGATTCGCTTCGTGGTGGATGCAGGGCTGGTGAAGGCGCGGGCGTTCAACTGCCGCACGGGGGTTGACTCGCTGGTGGTCGTGCCCGTGTCCAAGGCACAGGCTCGGCAGAGGAGGTGAGGAAGAGGGGGGACGCAGCTGTGAGTTTAGGGAACATGGAGTGAAAAGAAGGCAGTGCAGGCAGGCAGTGAAGGCGAGGGCGTTCAACGGGGGCTGACTCGCTGGTGGTCCTGCCCGTGTCCAACACACAGGCTCGCCAACGGAGGTGCGTGGTAAAGGGGCATGGCTGGGTGCGGGTAGATGGAGGGTGGGAGGCATGGATGCGCAGAGGAGGTGGGTGCATGCAGTGCGGTCAGGCAGGCAGTGAAGGCGAGGGCATTCAACTGGCGTTGTCTAGCTCGTCGTTGTGCCCATGTCCAAGGCGCAGGGCCGCAGGCCCGCCGGAGAAGGGGCCGGTGGGAGCTGGGTATGCGTGGGCGGAGGGAGGTGCGGAGTGGGGAACACGGGGGGGAGGGATGCAGGGAGATTGGCTGGTTTGAAAGTGGGCGGAGGAAGGAGGTGTGAGCAACTGTGGGCTGAGAAGGTCGGGGGCATGTGGTGGGAGTGGGGGAACACTGCATGTGGTTTTTTCACCCTCATCTCAACTTCCAGACATCACTGGTGAAGGTGCAACCGAGTGGCCTCTGCCTTTGCGCCCTCTCTGCTCCCTCCCACTCTCCACTCCCACTCAGCACCTCTGTTGACTCCCTCAATCCATCCCTCCATTGCCTCCCTCCCACTTTCCATCCTCTCTTGCAGTGGGCGAGCGGGCAGGGAGGCGCCAGGCAAGTGCTACCGGCTGTACACAGAAGGCACGTTCGAGGCGCTGCCAGAGGCGCCCGTGCCGGAGATGCTGCGCTGCAACCTCGCCTCTGTCGTGCTGCAACTCATCGCCCTCGGGGTCAAGGACCTCCTCTCCTTCCCCTTCCTCGACCCGCCACCACAGTGAGTCGCTCGTTGCGTTCCCCCTGGACTCTTGTTGTCCTATCCAGGCTTGCAGGTGCTGATCCACCCACCCGTTCGTCCATGCTCATGCGGGTAACAGCACTATTGTGTCGTGCAGCACGAGCTAGCTAGCTTGCAACTCATGGCTCTGGGCGTGGAGGACGTGCTCTCCTTCCCCTTCCACGACCCACCGCCACAGTGAGTGGCTTGTGGTGTCCCTCCTTGACTTGTTGTGTCCCTCCTTGACTTGTTGTGTCCCTCCTTGACTTGTTGTGTCCCTCCTTGACTTGTTGTGTCCCTCCTTGACTTGTTGTGTCCCTCCTTGACTTGTTGTGTCCCTCCTTGACTTGTTGTCAGGATTGCAGGTGCTGGAAACGGCCGTGAAGGCCCTAAAGGCCTTGCGTCTGTGTTCCTGCAGCTAGCAGCGCTGTGGTGCTGCTACAACTCATTGCTCTCTCTAACACCCTCCAGTGCCCTCTCTACTAAAACCTCTGAGGCTTATGACCAGCACTCCCCTCCATCCATCCGCACTACCAGTCTCTCATCCTTCTTTCCTCCTTGCCCCTTCTCTCCCTCCTGTGCCCCCTCCCCCTTCCAGGGCGGCCATACTGCGAGCGCTGGAGCATCTGTTCTCACTGGGAGTGCTCACACCGGAGGGGCGGCTGTCGCCACAGGGGAAACACATGGCCCGCTTCCCTCTCTTCACCCCCCTTCTCTCACCCCTCTGTGCACTCTCCCCACCTTTACAGGGCGGCCATACTGCGAGCTTTGGAGCATCTATTGCTCACACCGGAGGGGCGGCTGTCGCCACAGGGGAAACACATGGCCCGCTTCCCTCTCTTCACCCCCCTTCTCTCACCCCTCTGTGCACTCTCCCCACCTTTACAGGTCGGCCATACTGCGGGCCCTGGAGCATCTGTTCTCGCTGGGAGCGCTGACACCAGAGGGGAGCCTGTCGCCACAGGGGAAACACATGGCCCGCTTCCCTCTCTTCACCCCCCTTCTCTCACCCCTCTGTGCACTCTCCCCACCTTTACAGGGCGGCCATACTGCGAGCTTTGGAGCATCTATTGCTCACACCGGAGGGGCGGCTGTCGCCACAGGGGAAACACATGGCCCGCTTCCCTCTCTTCACCCCCCTTCTCTCACCCCTCTGTGCACTCTCCCCACCTTTACAGGTCGGCCATACTGCGGGCCCTGGAGCATCTGTTCTCGCTGGGAGCGCTGACACCAGAGGGGAGCCTGTCGCCACAGGGGAAACACATGGCCCGCTTCCCCCTCGACCCCGTCTTTGCCAAGGTGCGTGGGTGCGCGTTCGCAGGTGTGAGCCAATGCGGATGGGGCGGATGCACTGCTGTAAGCACAGGGGAAACACATGGCACGCTTCCCCCTTGACCCTGCCTTTGCCAAGGTGGGTGGGCGGGTGCATGCCAAGGTGGGCGCATGCCAAGGTGGGCGCATGCCAAGGCGGGCCCATGCAGGTGTACGCCAAGGTAGGTGAGCGAGTGCAGTTTTGAGACGTCTCAAAACTAGATTACTTTCACGCGGATTTTATACGGAGAGATTATTTGTGGCTTGGAAGGCTGGGTGTAACTTGCAAAAGTTACTTGTTCGCGCGAGGCTCCCGAAGCTACCGTTGACGAAGAGTGAGAATTCCACGTTACGCCTCGAGGAATGAAGACCCGAGCCCCTCGGTTTTTTCCAGGGTGCTCTGGATTGGCTGCCCAGATTTCAGCCACGGTTATTACGCGCCTAGATTTCTGGTTTCTCGAAACGTAGTTCTTACTTAAGGGCTTCGTTCCCACTCTTGTCTTTCATTCTGCTAGCGCTAATGAAGGTTTGACTTGGGGCCTGTCCCAGTCGACCGAAACATGTTCGCGTTTTAATCCTATAGTGGAATAAGAGTTCGGATTTCAGTTTTCTTGGTTGTTTACAGGGCCAAAATTTTTACTACTGTCTATCACTTGCTAAAGATTTCTACTAGACTGCAGCTCGCCTAAAATAAAGCTTTACGCCAAGGTAGGTGAGCGAGTGCACACAGGTGAACACACAGCAGGCGACCAAGGCGTATTGCGTGTGCCATGGGGGAGGAGCATGCTCCTCTTCACCGCCCAGGGCATGCTCCTCTTCACCGCCCAGGGCATTTTTTTTCACCATCTGCTCCTTCATCAGCAGTGTTACTGCAGGCCCAGCAGCATGAGGAGGCGCACACCCTCTCACTCTGCCACCCTCCTCTCTTCCTCCCCGAGGCCATACTGGAGACGTATCGCCTTGGGGTCAGCAGCGGAGGCGGATGGCATGGTGACAGCAGCGAGCAGACAAAGGCCATCACACCCACATATATCCTCCATACTCTGTATGCGCACATCCATCACTGTCACCCTCTCCAACTCTACCCCAGGCCATACTGGAAGCTTACCGACTGGGGACAGCAGGGGTGGCGGACGACATGGTGGCAGCAGTGGCCATGCTCTCCGTGGACTCACCCTTCCACACGCCCTCACATGCTGCTGCTGAGGTAATGCTGCTGCTGATGATGTACTGCTGCTGACGTGGCATGGCATAGCTGTTGCTCATGTCACATGGCCAATTTTGCGCTGACTGACGTAGCTTGAACTAAGTCATCATGCTGAGGTTACATGGAATCGTATACGACTTTTTGTGATTGCGTTACATGATCATTCCTCATTTCCCTTCACTTTGTTACATAATGTGTTCTCTCCCTCACAGGCTCATGCTGCCCAGAAGAGATTTTTCTGCCCGGACGGCGACCATCTTACGCTGGTGAACGTGCTGCGAGGCTATCTGGCAGCGGGCAGCGAAAACACTGAGGCTGATGACATGACACGTGATGGGAGCAACAACGGGGGGAGTGGTGGTGGTGGGGTTCAGGGGTTTGGGCGGCAGGCAAAGGCGAAGGAGGGGAGGGTGCGGGCATGGTGCAAGGCACAGTACCTCAATGGGCGCTCACTCAAGAAAGCAGCCGATGTTTACCGGTGAGAGCGCGGCCGATGTGTGCCAGTGAGAATGTGCATGCACATGGATGCATGGGCCTTGATGTTCTCCTGTGTGAGGTTTACGGTCAGTATGTTTTCAAAACAAGGCACTTGTCTACCCAGGCTCATAACTGTCATGTCCCTCATTCCACTCCTCTCTGCATCTCCCTCACTCCCTTCCTCCAATCTGCAAGTCCCTCGCTCCTCTCCCCCTGTCTGCAAGTCCCTCGCTCCTCTCCCCCTGTCTGCACGTCCCTCACTCCTCTCCCCCTGTCTGCAAGTCCCTCGCTCCTCTCCCCCTGTCTGCACGTCCCTCGCTCCTCTCCCCCTGTCTGCACGTCCCTCGCTCCTCTCCCCCTGTCTGCACGTCCCTCGCTCCTCTCCCCCTGTCTGCACGTCCCTCGCTCCTCTCCCCCTGTCTGCACGTCCCTCGCTCCTCTCCCCCTGTCTGCACGTCCCTCGCTCCTCTCCCCCTGTCTGCAAGTCCCTCGCTCCTCTCCCCCTGTCTGCACGTCCCTCGCTCCTCTCCCCCTGTCTGCACGTCCCTCGCTCCTCTCCCCCTGTCTGCACGTCCCTCGCTCCTCTCCCCCTGTCTGCACGTCCCTCGCTCCTCTCCCCCTGTCTGCAAGTCCCTCGCTCCTCTCCCCCTGTCTGCACGTCCCTCGCTCCTCTCCCCCTGTCTGCACGTCCCTCGCTCCTCTCCCCCTGTCTGCACGTCCCTCGCTCCTCTCCCCCTGTCTGCACGTCCCTCGCTCCTCTCCCCCTGTCTGCACGTCCCTCGCTCCTCTCCCCCTGTCTGCACGTCCCTCGCTCCTCTCCCCCTGTCTGCACGTCCCTCGCTCCTCTCCCCCTGTCTGCAAGTCCCTCGCTCCTCTCCCCCTGTCTGCACGTCCCTCGCTCCTCTCCCCCTGTCTGCACGTCCCTCGCTCCTCTCCCCCTGTCTGCACGTCCCTCGCTCCTCTCCCCCTGTCTGCAAGTCCCTCGCTCCTCTCCCCCTGTCTGCACGTCCCTCGCTCCTCTCCCCCTGTCTGCACGTCCCTCGCTCCTCTCCCCCTGTCTGCACGTCCCTCGCTCCTCTCCCCCTGTCTGCACGTCCCTCGCTCCTCTCCCCCTGTCTGCAAGTCCCTCGCTCCTCTCCCCCTGTCTGCACGTCCCTCGCTCCTCTCCCCCTGTCTGCACGTCCCTCGCTCCTCTCCCCCTGTCTGCACGTCCCTCGCTCCTCTCCCCCTGTCTGCACGTCCCTCGCTCCTCTCCCCCTGTCTGCACGTCCCTCGCTCCTCTCCCCCTGTCTGCACGTCCCTCGCTCCTCTCCCCCTGTCTGCACGTCCCTCGCTCCTCTCCCCCTGTCTGCACGTCCCTCGCTCCTCTCCCCCTGTCTGCACGTCCCTCGCTCCTCTCCCCCTGTCTGCACGTCCCTCGCTCCTCTCCCCCTGTCTGCACGTCCCTCGCTCCTCTCCCCCTGTCTGCACGTCCCTCGCTCCTCTCCCCCTGTCTGCACGTCCCTCGCTCCTCTCCCCCTGTCTGCACGTCCCTCGCTCCTCTCCCCCTGTCTGCACGTCCCTCGCTCCTCTCCCCCTGTCTGCAAGTCCCTCGCTCCTCTCCCCCTGTCTGCACGTCCCTCGCTCCTCTCCCCCTGTCTGCACGTCCCTCGCTCCTCTCCCCCTGTCTGCACGTCCCTCGCTCCTCTCCCCCTGTCTGCACGTCCCTCGCTCCTCTCCCCCTGTCTGCACGTCCCTCGCTCCTCTCCCCCTGTCTGCACGTCCCTCGCTCCTCTCCCCCTGTCTGCACGTCCCTCGCTCCTCTCCCCCTGTCTGCACGTCCCTCGCTCCTCTCCCCCTGTCTGCACGTCCCTCGCTCCTCTCCCCCTGTCTGCACGTCCCTCGCTCCTCTCCCCCTGTCTGCACGTCCCTCGCTCCTCTCCCCCTGTCTGCACGTCCCTCGCTCCTCTCCCCCTGTCTGCAAGTCCCTCGCTCCTCTCCCCCTGTCTGCACGTCCCTCGCTCCTCTCCCCCTGTCTGCACGTCCCTCGCTCCTCTCCCCCTGTCTGCACGTCCCTCGCTCCTCTCCCCCTGTCTGCACGTCCCTCGCTCCTCTCCCCCTGTCTGCATGTCCCTCGCTCCTCTCCCCCTGTCTGCACGTCCCTCGCTCCTCTCCCCCTGTCTGCACGTCCCTCGCTCCTCTCCCCCTGTCTGCACGTCCCTCGCTCCTCTCCCCCTGTCTGCACGTCCCTCGCTCCTCTCCCCCTGTCTGCAAGTCCCTCGCTCCTCTCCCCCTGTCTGCACGTCCCTCGCTCCTCTCCCCCTGTCTGCACGTCCCTCGCTCCTCTCCCCCTGTCTGCACGTCCCTCGCTCCTCTCCCCCTGTCTGCACGTCCCTCGCTCCTCTCCCCCTGTCTGCACGTCCCTCGCTCCTCTCCCCCTGTCTGCACGTTCCTCGCTCCTCTCCCCCTGTCTGCACGTCCCTCGCTCCTCTCCCCCTGTCTGCACGTCCCTCGCTCCTCTCCCCCTGTCTGCACATCCCTCGCTCCTCTCCCCCTGTCTGCACGTCCCTCGCTCCTCTCCCCCTGTCTGCACGTCCCTCGCTCCTCTCCCCCTGTCTGCACGTTCCTCGCTCCTCTCCCCCTGTCTGCACGTCCCTCGCTCCTCTCCCCCTGTCTGCATGTCCCTCGCTCCTCTCCCCCTGTCTGCATGTCCAGCACTCCTCTCCCCCTGTCTGCACGTCCCTCGCTCCTCTCCCCCTGTCTGCATGTCCCGCACTCCTCTCCCCCTGTCTGCACGTCCCTCGCTCCTCTCCCCCTGTCTGCACGTCCCTCGCTCCTCTCCCCCTGTCTGCATGTCCCTCGCTCCTCTCCCCCTGTCTGCACGTCCCTCGCTCCTCTCCCCCTGTCTGCACGTCCCTCGCTCCTCTCCCCCTGTCTGCACGTCCCTCGCTCCTCTCCCCCTGTCTGCACGTCCCTCGCTCCTCTCCCCCTGTCTGCACGTCCCTCGCTCCTCTCCCCCTGTCTGCTCCTCTCCCCCTGTCTGCACGTCCCTCGCTCCTCTCCCCCTGTCTGCCCTCTCCCCCTGTCTGCACGTCCCTCGCTCCTCACCCCCTGTCTGCACGTCCCTCGCTCCTCTCCCCCTGTCTGCAAGTCCCTCGCTCCTCTCCCCCTGTCTGCACGTCCCTCGCTCCTCTCCCCCTGTCTGCACGTCCCTCGCTCCTCTCCCCCTGTCTGCACGTCCCTCGCTCCTCTCCCCCTGTCTGCACGTCCCTCGCTCCTCTCCCCCTGTCTGCAAGTCCCTCGCTCCTCTCCCCCTGTCTGCACGTCCCTCGCTCCTCTCCCCCTGTCTGCACGTCCCTCGCTCCTCTCCCCCTGTCTGCACGTCCCTCGCTCCTCTCCCCCTGTCTGCACGTCCCTCGCTCCTCTCCCCCTGTCTGCACGTCCCTCGCTCCTCTCCCCCTGTCTGCACGTCCCTCGCTCCTCTCCCCCTGTCTGCACGTCCCTCGCTCCTCTCCCCCTGTCTGCACGTCCCTCGCTCCTCTCCCCCTGTCTGCACGTCCCTCGCTCCTCTCCCCCTGTCTGCACGTCCCTCGCTCCTCTCCCCCTGTCTGCAAGTCCCTCGCTCCTCTCCCCCTGTCTGCACGTCCCTCGCTCCTCTCCCCCTGTCTGCACGTCCCTCGCTCCTCTCCCCCTGTCTGCACGTCCCTCGCTCCTCTCCCCCTGTCTGCACGTCCCTCGCTCCTCTCCCCCTGTCTGCACGTCCCTCGCTCCTCTCCCCCTGTCTGCACGTCCCTCGCTCCTCTCCCCCTGTCTGCACGTCCCTCGCTCCTCTCCCCCTGTCTGCACGTCCCTCGCTCCTCTCCCCCTGTCTGCACGTCCCTCGCTCCTCTCCCCCTGTCTGCACGTCCCTCGCTCCTCTCCCCCTGTCTGCACGTCCCTCGCTCCTCTCCCCCTGTCTGCACGTCCCTCGCTCCTCTCCCCCTGTCTGCACGTCCCTCGCTCCTCTCCCCCTGTCTGCACGTCCCTCGCTCCTCTCCCCCTGTCTGCACGTCCCTCGCTCCTCTCCCCCTGTCTGCACGTCCCTCGCTCCTCTCCCCCTGTCTGCACGTCCCTCGCTCCTCTCCCCCTGTCTGCAAGTCCCTCGCTCCTCTCCCCCTGTCTGCACGTCCCTCGCTCCTCTCCCCCTGTCTGCACGTCCCTCGCTCCTCTCCCCCTGTCTGCACGTCCCTCGCTCCTCTCCCCCTGTCTGCACGTCCCTCGCTCCTCTCCCCCTGTCTGCATGTCCCTCGCTCCTCTCCCCCTGTCTGCACGTCCCTCGCTCCTCTCCCCCTGTCTGCACGTCCCTCGCTCCTCTCCCCCTGTCTGCACGTCCCTCGCTCCTCTCCCCCTGTCTGCACGTCCCTCGCTCCTCTCCCCCTGTCTGCAAGTCCCTCGCTCCTCTCCCCCTGTCTGCACGTCCCTCGCTCCTCTCCCCCTGTCTGCACGTCCCTCGCTCCTCTCCCCCTGTCTGCACGTCCCTCGCTCCTCTCCCCCTGTCTGCACGTCCCTCGCTCCTCTCCCCCTGTCTGCACGTCCCTCGCTCCTCTCCCCCTGTCTGCACGTTCCTCGCTCCTCTCCCCCTGTCTGCACGTCCCTCGCTCCTCTCCCCCTGTCTGCACGTCCCTCGCTCCTCTCCCCCTGTCTGCACATCCCTCGCTCCTCTCCCCCTGTCTGCACGTCCCTCGCTCCTCTCCCCCTGTCTGCACGTCCCTCGCTCCTCTCCCCCTGTCTGCACGTTCCTCGCTCCTCTCCCCCTGTCTGCACGTCCCTCGCTCCTCTCCCCCTGTCTGCATGTCCCTCGCTCCTCTCCCCCTGTCTGCATGTCCAGCACTCCTCTCCCCCTGTCTGCACGTCCCTCGCTCCTCTCCCCCTGTCTGCATGTCCCGCACTCCTCTCCCCCTGTCTGCACGTCCCTCGCTCCTCTCCCCCTGTCTGCACGTCCCTCGCTCCTCTCCCCCTGTCTGCATGTCCCTCGCTCCTCTCCCCCTGTCTGCACGTCCCTCGCTCCTCTCCCCCTGTCTGCACGTCCCTCGCTCCTCTCCCCCTGTCTGCACGTCCCTCGCTCCTCTCCCCCTGTCTGCACGTCCCTCGCTCCTCTCCCCCTGTCTGCACGTCCCTCGCTCCTCTCCCCCTGTCTGCTCCTCTCCCCCTGTCTGCACGTCCCTCGCTCCTCTCCCCCTGTCTGCCCTCTCCCCCTGTCTGCACGTCCCTCGCTCCTCACCCCCTGTCTGCACGTCCCTCGCTCCTCTCCCCCTGTCTGCAAGTCCCTCGCTCCTCTCCCCCTGTCTGCACGTCCCTCGCTCCTCTCCCCCTGTCTGCACGTCCCTCGCTCCTCTCCCCCTGTCTGCACGTCCCTCGCTCCTCTCCCCCTGTCTGCACGTCCCTCGCTCCTCTCCCCCTGTCTGCAAGTCCCTCGCTCCTCTCCCCCTGTCTGCACGTCCCTCGCTCCTCTCCCCCTGTCTGCACGTCCCTCGCTCCTCTCCCCCTGTCTGCACGTCCCTCGCTCCTCTCCCCCTGTCTGCACGTCCCTCGCTCCTCTCCCCCTGTCTGCACGTCCCTCGCTCCTCTCCCCCTGTCTGCACGTCTCGCACTCCTCTCCCCCTGTCTGCATGTCCCGCACTCCTCTCCCCCTGTCTGCATGTCCCGCACTCCTCTCCCCCTGTCTGCATGTCCAGCACTCCTCTCCCCCTGTCTGCATGTCCCGCACTCCTCTCCCCCTGTCTGCATGTCCCGCACTCCTCTCCCCCTGTCTGCATGTCCCGCCGCACTCCCGTGCCGTATTCACCGCAGGCAACTGCAAGCGTACTGTCACGCCCTCTCTCTACCTGTTGTCTCCAACTCGACTCTACCTCCGTCGTCATCAGGACTTGCAGCCACGGGCACCGCAGCAGCAGCAGCAGCGCAGCAGCGGGACGAGTCAGTAGCGTTTCGCCGGGCGCTGACAGCAGCCTTCTTTGCCAACGCTGCCAAGAAGCAAGCTGACGGCACGTACAGGTACCTGAGGGTGGGCACGTACAGGTACCTGAGGGTGGGCATGTACAGGTACCTGAGGGTGGGCACGTACAGGTACCTGAGGGTGGGCATGTACAGGTACCTGAGGGTGGGCATGTACAGGTACCTGATGGTGGGCACGTACAGGTACCTGAGGGTGGGCATGTACAGGTACCTGAGGGTGGGCATGTACAGGTACCTGAGGGTGGGCAAGTACAGGTACCTGAGGGTGGGCATGTACAGGTACCTGAGGGTGGGCAACAACATCTTGGGAGGGTGGAAGGACCAGTACTTTTCGAGTGATTTCTGAAGCGCCTCAAGGACCAGTACTTGTCGAGTGATTTCTGAAGCACCTCAAGGACCATGCATGTTGAGAATGCAGTGATAGCCTCGCGCACCCTCATGCGCACACCGCTCTCGGTTTCTGTGCTCTCAGTTGCCATGCTCTCAGTTTCCGTGCTCTCAGGTGCCGTGCTCTCAGTTGCCGTGCTCTCAGTTGCCGTGCTCTCAGGTGCCGTGCTCTCAGTTGCCATGCTTTCAGGTGCCATGCTCTCAGGTGCCGTGCTCTCAGTTGCCGTGCTCTCAGTTGCCGTGCTCTCAGGTGCCATGCTCTCAGGTGCCATGCTCTCAGGTGCCATGCTCTCAGGTGCCATGCTCTCAGGTGCCATGCTCTCAGGTGCCATGCTCTCAGGTGCCATGCTCTCAGGTGCCATGCTCTCAGGTGCCATGCTCTCAGGTGCCATGATTTCAGGTGCCATGCTCTCAGATGCTCTGCTCTTCAGGCCCGCCTGGCCTTGTTATCACCACCACTTTCTGCCTGCCTTTATATTGCCCCCCTCTCTGCCTTCTCACCTGCACTGCACCCTCACCTTCCCAGGTCACTAGCGAGTGGGCAGGTGGTGGCAATTTACCCAACCTCTGCCTGCCTTCACTATTTAAGCATACCTGCATCCTCCTCTCGCCCTTCCCCCCTGTGATCCCAATCCTCTCAGGGCACTAGCCAGCGGGCAGGTGGTGGCGATCCACCCATCCTCGGTTCTCTTCAGCGGCGCCGCCACCAGCAGTAGCACCATTGGTGGCAGCAGAGGGGGCGGCGGCAGCAACCGCAGCAAGAGCAGCAAGAGTGGGGGCGAGCAGCAGGCAGCACCTGCACGTGCGCATCTGCCGGACTGCATAGTGTTCAATGAGATGGTTCGCACCAACAGGCTGTATGCACGCGGTGTCACCCGCATTGATGCTCTCTGGTTGCCTGAGCTCGCACCACAGTTCTATAAAACACATGTGTAAAAACTTGAGTGGCAACCTGTGAATGCGATGGCATCAACCAACACCCTTGAGGAGATGTGTCCTGGCATACGACTCCCAGAACGTCTAGAAAGGGTACAGTGCGGTTTCGCATGTTTCCGGATAAAGTCAGCGAAAAAAACTCCTAATTCCGCATATTTTCATGTATTGCAGTTTATCAAAGGAAACATTTTAGTGATTTACAATCATCAACAAGGTTCACCTCTGAGTGAACCGAGTAATCGCGCCAAACCTCAGGGTCGTGCGGTGTTTGGTCACTTCGCTCGAACATTTGGTGTCGTGAACTGTGTGCGACACATTTCGCCAGGTAACACGTAAAACCCCACTTTGCAAGTCAGGAACGGTTTGGGGTGTGGGGAGGATCTTGGTCACGGATGGTGCACGAAGAGCGCTGACTTCGTCAATCCCAGCTCTGCAAATTGGATTGCAGCACATCACCCAAGACAACACCTGGTTACAAGCGTATTCCAAGCTGGTTCAACACCCGTGCCTTCACTTGAGCAATCGAAACCCGCCCTTACTCCCCCTATACCCCTCGCTCCCGCTTCCCCATACCATCTCCTTCACTACCTCATCCCTCTAATAAGTAACCCTAATCCACGCTCCCTTGCCCCTCTCCACTGCGCCACGCGCCGCTGCAGCTGTCCATCTCTCCCCTGCCCTCATGGCACACACCGCGCTTGTGCCGCCATGCGTTCTCATGCCCACCATCACACCACGCCAGCCCGTCGCCTCGCTACACGGCAGGCCAGCGGCATTCCCCCCTGCACTCGCTCACCCTGCCCGGGCCTTCACGGGGCTGCATACGGCAGCGGCAGCAGCAGAAGCAGCAGCGCGCCGAGCGGTGAGGGCGGCAGCAGCATCGGAGGGGGAAAACGGGTCGCTGAAGACGCAGCAAGGCCAGGAGGGGGAGGAAGGGGGCGAGGCGGACCCCGTGTTGGAGGAGGCGATGCGGCGCAGGGCGGAGTGGCAGGCGCCGGCGCCGACGCGCGTGGAGGCGATTCTCGACGTGCTATTTGTGTTCGGCGGGCTGCTGGACCGCCCGTTCGGGTCGGGGCAGAGCATCGCGGCGGCGGGACGGGTGGTGCTGGCGCGTGTGGAGAAGGAGGTGCAGGCGCTCCGGCAAGAAGGCGAGGGGGGCGGGGGCGCCGCTGCTGCTGCTTCCGCCCCTGTGCGCACTGGCGCAGCGGCTGTTCCGCGGAGTGGGATGGAGGGTGTGGCGGTGGAGGGAGTAGCAGCAGGCGGGGGTGGTGAAGGCGGGAAGGTGGGGGCAGTGAACCGGCAGCAGGTGCTGTTTGAGTTGATGCGGGTGGTGCAGCTGCTGGGTGTGGACATGCAGATGGTGGGCGCTGCTGTGAAGGAGGAGACGCTGCTGAAGCGCCTCGAGGAAGCCAAGAGCCACTGCCAGCTGGCAATGCGCCTTGCCAACAGCCTGTGACGTGATGTGTTGTGGTGCATCGGTTCACATCGCAATAATGTGGTTGTTATTGTCAAACTTATTTAGTGCTTACATTGTGTAGGCTGTAGTGGGGTAGCCCATAAAGGGTACAACCCAATTAGGGTTAGTAATTGTACCCAACTTTTTGTTCAATCCAATCATTCTCGTTCTATAGTTTGACATGGATTCAAAGCAGGTCTTTCCCTAGGACCGATTTTTCTTAGGGCCCACCACAGAGTTGCCCCACTAGCTGCCCTGCCACCCTGCCCTAACGGCGCGCCGCCCTGCTGGCCGCTGTGCCGCCTTTTGCACCCCGTCGCACTGCCCATTAGCAGCCCGCGAGCCGCCCCTGTAGCCCGCGCGCCGCCCCTGCAGCCAGCGCGCCGCCCCTGTAGCTCGCTCGCTGCCCCTGCAGCCCGCTCGCCGTCCGCTTGCAGCCCGCTCGCCGCCCCTGCAGCCCGCTCGCCGCTCGCTTGCGGCCCGCTTGCCGCCCCTGCAGCCCGCTCGCCGCCAGCTTGCAGCCCGTTCGCCGCCCTTGCGGCCCGCCCGTCGCCCGCGTACGGCCTGCTCGCCGCCCTTGCAGCCCTCTCGCTGCCCGCTTGCGGCCCGCTCGCCGCCTCTACAACCCGCTCGCTGGTCGCCTGCGGCCCGCGAGCCGCCCTTGCGGCCCGCTCGCCACCCACTTGCGGCCCGCTCGCCACCCACTTGCGGCCCGCTTGCCGCCCCTTGCAGCCCGCGAGCCGCCCTCTGGCAGCCTGCTCGCCGACCCTTGCAGTCGCTCGCCACCCCTTGCAGCCTGCGCGCCGCCCCTTGCAGCCCGCTCGCCACCCCTTGCGGCCCGCTCGCCGCGCCTTGCGGCCCGCTCGCCGCCCCTTGCAGCCTGCGCGCCGCCCGCTGGCAGCCCGCTTGCTGCCCCTTTCCAGCCCGCTCGCCGCCCCTTTGCAGCCCTCATGCCGCCCTCTGGCAGCCCGCTTGCCGCCCTTTTGCAGCCCCCCTTGCTGCTTGCGCCGCATGGCTGCTGCCCGCCCTTCCCTGCCTTGCGCGCTTCCCTAGTGCTCGCGCACCGCCCTGCCTGGGTGCTGTTCTACTGGTCGCGCGCCACCCTGCTCTGCCCGCTATGGCTTCTCTCAGCCCGATCCAGTTCGATACGTGACTCGACGACTTACAGCTGTACCTACTGAGCGATTTCAGAGACAGCGTTTCGTTGTTTGACCACACGTCTGGAGCCTCTCTCGCCCCTCCCGCCACAGCTGACAGTGCGACTTGTCAAAGTACAATCTTATTTGTAGGCTATAGTGGGGCACTCTTTATGGGGTACAGCACTTCTAGGGTTAGTACTTGTACCCCAACTCTTGCTAATCCAATCATTCCTGCACAGTTCTCTCGAAATGGTATCAGAGCAGGTCCATCTGTAAGACCACTCGTTTAGGGCCCACCGTTAGTTCCGTACTGCCCATTTTCCTGCCCGAATCGCGCCCCTAGGCAGGCCGTTTTTTCCGCCCGAATCGCGCCCCTATGCAGGCCGTTTTTCCTCCCCGAATCGCGCCTCTAGGCTGGCCGTTTTTCCTGCCCGAATCGCGCCCCTAGGCAGGCCGTTTTTCCTGCCCGAATCGCGCCCCCATGCAGGCCGTTTTTCTGCCCCGAATCGCGCCCCTAGGCTGGCCGTTTTTCCTTCCCGAATCGCGCCCCCAGGCAGGCCGTTTTTCCTACCCGAATCGCGCCCCTAGGCAGGCCGTTTTTCCTGCCCAAATCGCGCCCCTAGGCAGGCCGTTTTTCCTGTCCGAATTGCGCCCCTAGGCTGGCCGTTTTTCCTGCCCGAATCGCGCCCCTAGGCTGGCCGTTTTTCCTGCCCAAATCGCGCCCCTAGGCAGGCCGTTTTTCCTACCCGAATCGCGCCCCTAGGCAGGCCGTTTTTCCTGCCCGAATCGCGCCCCTAGGCAGGCCGTTTTTCCTACCCGAATCGCGCCCCTAGGCAGGCCGTTTTTCCTGCCCAAATCGCGCCCCTAGGCTGGCCGTTTTTCCTGCCTGAATCGCGCCCCTACGCAGGCCGTTTTTCCTACTCGAATCGCGCCCCTGCTGCTGCCGCTCCAGCCCCTGTTACTGCAGCTACAGCCCTACTGGTGCAGCTACAGCCCTTGCTGCTGCAGCTACAGCCCCTGCTGCTGCTGCCCCAGCCCCTTCTACTGCAGCTACAGCCCTGCTAGTGCAGCTACAGCCCTTGCTGCTGCTGCTACATCCCTTGCTGCTGCCGCTACAGCCCCTGCTGCTGCTGCTCCAGCCCCTGTTACTGCAGCTACAGCCCTGCTGGTGCAGCCACAGCCCTTGCTGCTGCCGCTACAGCCCTTGCTGCTGCCGCTACAGCCCCTGCTGCTGCCGCTCCAGCCCCTGTTACTGCAGCTACAGCCCTGCTGGTGCAGCTACAGCCCTTGCTGCTGCTGCTACAGCCCTTGCTGCTGCCGCTACAGCCCCTGCTGCTGCCGCCCCAGCCCCTTCTACTGCAGCTACAGCCCTTGCTGCTGCTGCTACAGCCCTGCTGGTGCAGCTACAGCCGTTGCTGCTGCCGCTACAGCCCTTGCTTCTGCCGCTACAGCCCTTGCTGCTGCCGCTACAGCCCTTGCTGCTGCCACCACAGCCCTTGCTGCTACCACTACAGCCCTTGCTGATGCTGCTCAGCCTGCTGCTGCCACTGCTGCATGCGCTGCTGCTGCTACCACTGCTACATGCTCTGCTGCTGCTGCCACTGCTGCATGCTCTGCTTCTCCTTCTAAGTGCTGCTACTTACTGCAGCTGATGCTCCTTGCTGCTGCTGCTCCCTGCTGCTGCTACTACTTACTGCTGCTTCTCCTTGCTTCCACTGCTCCTTTCTACTGCTGCTGCTGGTGGAGGTGCTGCTCGGAGTGCTGGAGGTGTTGCTGGTGCTGGAGGTGCTGGACCTACTACTGACCGTCACTGCCTGTCATGGCCACTATCACGGCAGTTGCAGCAGCTAGGGGTGGACAGCGGCGGTCACTGCCTCTCCCGGACGACCCCACCCCTCAGCAGCTTCGCGAGTGGGTTCTTCAGCGAGCCCGTCCAGGTGGTGGGGGCTTTGGTTTTCTATGTACTGTGCAGAGGCGGCAGCAGAGTCAGCAAGAGACCTTCTCCCCGCAGGTGCTTAGTGAGTTGTTTCCTCAGCGATGTGTCACTAGTTCTGTCGAGGCTGCTGCACTAGGTGCTAGTGAGTCTGTTGCCGCACTAGGTGCTAGTGAGTCTGCTGTAACTTTAGGTGCTCGTGCGCCTCCCGCCACAGGTCCTTCCTCAGCTGAGGCCTTCCACACTTTCACACTTGACTCAGGCGCGTCACGTTGCTTCTTTCGTGACTGCACCTCACTCACACCACTTGCTGCACCGGTACCGGTCTCACTGGCTGACCCCACAGGGGGCCCAGCAGTCGAGCGAGCCTCCACTGTCCTCCCGTCTCCAGCAGTCCCCTCCGGTTCTTTGTTAGGTCTCCACCTCCCCACGTTCTCGACGAACTTGGTAAGCAACGCTGCCATTCAAGATGTCTGGCTTGATAACTTTATTCCTAGAGGGCAGCGTGTGGCAATATGTACATGCTCCCGAACTGGCCGTCACCTGGCTACGTTCATTCGACGGCCTGGGTCTAGTCTGTACACACTGACCACTGCGTCTGCACAGGTGGCTGCGGCAGGTCAGGTGGCTGCGTCGAGTCAGGTGTCTGCGTCTGGTCAGCTTGCAGCGTCTTGCTCGTGTCGGGTACTCTCCCCCCAGACTCTCCTCTGGCACCACGACATTTGTCACCCCTCCCTACCGCGTCTCCGTGGTATGCACTCCCATCTCCTTGTCTCTGGCCTTCCGAGGTCCCTGCCCTCCCTCCCGCGCTCGCCTGCCCCGCCGTGCCTTCCCTGCGTCGAGGGGCTGCAGCGCGCCGCTCCTCACTCCTCCGAGTTTCCTCCTACCACTGCTCCTCTGCAGACTCTCCACATGGACGTTTGAGGCCCAGCCCCCGTCGGTGGAACGGACCAGGAGTGCTACTTCCTGCTGGTTGTTGACGACTACACACGTTACACCACTGTCTTCCCCTTGCGGCGCAAGGCGGATGTTAGCGGTGTTTTGATCCCCTGGATCCGTGCTACTCATCGACACCTGCGCGAGCGGTTCAGTCACGACTTCCCAGTCCTGCGTCTGCACTCTGACAAGGGCGGCGAGTTCTGTTCTGACCTCCTTGCGGAGTTCTGTCGAGACCAGGGCATCGTCCAGTCGTTCACGCTTCCGGCCTCTCCTCAGCAAAATGGGATTTCTTAGCGTCGCATTGGCTTGATCATGGGGGTTGCTCGTACCTCCATGGTCCATACAGCTGCTCCCAATTTTCTGTGGCCATTTGCGGTCCGGTACGCTGCGCATCAGCTCAACCTCTGGCCCCGGGTCTCTGAGCCAGAGACCTCGCCCACACTACGGTGGACGGGGAAGGTTGGCGATGCGTCGGTGTTTCAGGTCTGGGGCGCGCTCTCCCTTGTTCACGATGCCAAAGCGAACAAGCTCTCCTCTCGCACTCTCCGCTGCGTCTTCCTTGGCTTCCCCACTGACGCCCCGCCGTGGCAGTTTTACCACCCGCGCTCGCGTCGAGTCTTCTCCTCCCAGGACGTCAACTTTGACGAGTCTGTCTGTTACTACAGGCTCCACCCGCACGCGTCCCATCCGGTCCCCCTAGCGCCTCTCTTCTTGGTACCAGTCTCCCCCCCGGTAGACCCCCTTCCCCCCACAGGGTCCCGCTCCCTCAGGTGTGTCTCAGGTAGATCTACCCCCCTTGGTTGAGCCTTCGGAGGTCTCTTGTGACTCCTCTGGCCCAGCAGAGGGGGGTGACCCTGCCGCTGACGACACGGCGGCCACTCGCCGCTCTCCACGCTTGGAGACCCCCCTTGGTTTTCCGCCTCGGCCGTCTTCGCCGCCTTCGCAGCCTGCTGCTGTGGACTCTGGAGCTGAGACTGCTGGTGCTGAGTCTGGGGGTGCTGAGCCAGAGGGTGAGGGTTCTGGGGGTGCTGGTTCTGGGGGTGCTACGACTAGGGGTGCTGGTTCTGGGGGTGCTACGACAGGGGGTGCTGGTTCTTGGGGTGCTGCGACTGGGGGTGCTGACTCTGGGGGTCCTGCGAGTCCTAGTGGCGGTGGAGTTGTGGGTGACCCTGCTGGAGGTCCTGGAGTTGGACAGCCACCGCAGCGTGACCTACTTGAGACGCTCTCGCCGCTGGCGATTTGTGCGTGGATCGTACGGCGAGGCAGTCCCGGTGGTGGAGGGTACGGTCCTGCTGGTGCTGAAGCTGCTAGTCCTAGAGGTACTGCTGGTGCTGGAGGTACTGGAGATACTGCTGGTGCTGGAGGTGCTGCTAGTGCTGGAGGTACTAGAGGTGCTACTGGTGCTACAGGTGCTGGACCTACTAGTCCTGGAGGTACAGCTAGTGCTGGAGGTGCTGGAGGTACTGCTGGTGCTAGAGGCGCTGGAGCAGGAGGTACTGGAGGTGCTGGTCCTGGAGGTGCTCGTAGTGGAGGTGCTGGAGGTGCCGGAGCTGGTGGTTGTGTTCGAGTTGGAGGTCCTACTGGAGCTGCTGGCAGTGGAGGTACTGGAGGTGCTGGAGCTGCCGGAGCAGGTGGTACTGCTGGTGCTGGAGGTGCTGGAGGTGCTGGAGGTACTACTGGTGCTAGAGGTCCTCGCGCTGCCGGAGCTAGTGGTGCTGCTGGTGCTGGAGGTGCTGGGGGTGCAGCTGGAGCTGCTGGTGCTGGAGGAGCTGGAGCTGCTGGTACTGCCCTGCGCAAACCGTTTTTCTACCCGCAGCCGCAGTCATCCCTGTCGTCGCCTGACTCGGTCCTTCTCCATGATCTTAGTCTCCCGTCTTCAAGTGGCCTCCCTGTACCCCTCCTTTGTCCACCGACAGACCAGTCTCAGTCACAGCTACTGCCTAGGTCCCCGCTACCTGCGCCTGGTCCTCACACTGAGGTGACTGAGTCCCTGACTGAGCGTCGTGAGCCTGAGACTCGTGCTTCCACACCTGTTCGTGCTCGTCGTGTCGCCCGTCCTCGTCCTCCTGCTGACCCAAGCACTCACGGTATGGCACTTCCTCCTTCCTCTGTTCCACAACGTGTTGTCCTGCCTGAGCTGTTAGAATACTGACCGAATGAATGACTGAACTAGCAAGCAGGTGGGTACAAGTAGGAAACCTAAAAGTGTTGTACCCTATAAGAACTACCCCACTACAGCCTAGATAGACTATAGCATATATGTTTGACACACCCCCATAGGCAAAGTGGGGGAGAACAAGAGGTCACAAGACCAGTCAAGAAAGGCAAAGCAAGCTCAGGGTGGATCACAAAGTCACCACGCAGTCCGAGCACAAGCAAATGGCCACAAGGCCAGTTCACATGCAGAGTTATATAAAGGAGAACAACCAATACAGTGAACACAACCTAGCAAGTGTAAGCATGCAGGTATATGTATAGAGAGTACAGTACAAGCAGAGTCAAGAAGTCAGCAAGTGAGGCACAGTAGGTACAAGGCCTAGAACAGTACAGAAACGCTGATGATCACAAGGCTGAAGTGCCTTGGTGAAAACATCAGCAGTGTTGGCCTGTGAGGCCACGTAAGCAAGACAAAGCTGACCACGCTGCTGCAACTCTTGAGCAAGGAAGTAGCGCAGAGCAATGTGCTTCGTTCTATGCTCCAGTCTGTGCTCTTGACACAAGGTAAGCATGGCCTTGTTGTCGACGTACAGAACTGGAGGAGAACGAGGCGCCTGTCCCAAGTCGGTCAGCAGGTAGGTGAGCCAGCGTAACTCCTGTGTAGCCATGACCCCAGCGTAGATCTCAGCCTCACAACTGGACCTGAGAACAGAAGACGAGCGGGTAGACTGCCAAGAGACAGAATCAGAGCCAAGGCTGAAGGTCTAACCCTGTGACGACCGCTGCGTAGCCAAGTCGTCAACCCAGGAGGCGTCTGCGTGACCAGTGAGGACAACTCGAGCCCGTCCTCCAAGCACGAGCCCCATGCCCGACGTACTGCACAAGTAGCGCAACACCCTCTTCGCAGCATCCCAGTGCACCTTTCGGAGCCTACCGGGAGCCACGTAGCGAGCCAGAAGGCTAAGAGGGTATGCGAGGTCAGGTCGTGTGCAATTCATCAGGTACATGAGGCAGCCCACAAGCTCTGGATATGGGCCACTCGGCTCTACGGACTCGTCCGAAGGTGGAGCTGAGAGTGAGTGACCGGTAGGCAGAGGAGTGGACTGTGGCGAGGAGTACGTGAAGCCGAAGCGCTGAAGGACCTGCTGCATCATGTGTGACTGAGTCAAGGTAATGGTGCGCTGTGCTCTGTCCCGGGTGATCCGCAAGCCAAGATAGCTTGTCAGCTCACCCAGGTCTGTGCACGTGTGTCTCTTCTGCAGCTCCGACTTCACGTGGGCGAGTGCCTCAGTGTCAGTAGTAGCAAAGACCAAGTCGTCTATGCACACGAGAACATAGAACGGCGGCAGAGTGGTGTCAGTGCGTAAAACAGCGACGAGTCAGCAGTGGAAGGAGCAAAACCAAGAGCAGCAAGAGTCGTCCTCAGTGTGTCGTGCCACTCACGGGGTGCCTGGCGGAGACCGTAGACTGGCCGCCGGAGGCTCCACTGGGTACCAGCAGGAAACGACCCAGTAAAGCCAGGTGGGCGGCGCAGCCAGATCTCCTCGTGCAGGCTGCCCTGTAGGAAGGCTGTGCTGAAGTCAAGCAAGTGGAGCTCGTAGTCACGCTGAGCGGCGACGTGCAGCAGTACCCGAAGAGTGGTCATCTTCGGGGTAGGGGAGAAGGTCTGGAAGAAGTTAACTCCCTGTCGGTGACTGAAGCCTCGTGCAACGTAACGCGCCTTGAAGACAGGCGGAGAACCCGGCGGCCGCTTCACCCTGAAGATCCACATGCCACTGACGATGTTCGCCCCAGGTGGGGGAAGCTCGTCGACGTAGGTGCCTGTGGACTTCCACGAAGCCATCTCGGCGTCCATGGCTGCCTGCCACTGAGAGGAGTAGGGACCCTCTATCGCCTCTGCGTAAGAGCGCGGGGTCGGGATGTCTGGTGCATCCGGGTCTCCCTCAGGGGCAAGCAGCATGGACACGAGATGAGGTACAGCAGCGGCAAAGCACTGAAACTCCTCCTGTCTGTCCTCAAGAACGTCCGTACCAAGAGCACACTCACCCCCGACGGACGGAGGACAGACAGACGAAGACGCAGACTCAGCAACAAGACTAGTGGCGAAGTCTAGGCGACAAGCTGCAGCAAAGTCAACAAGCTCAGCAACGAGAGCAGACGCAGCAGTGGACTCAAACAAAGGGTCAGTGTCAGTAGTGGCCAGAAAGCGCGTGACAGTAGGACTAGCAGCACGAAGGGAGTCAGACTCCGGGTCCGGACCGTCAGGGAAGAGAGGACGCAGGAGGAGACGGCAGAGGGACACGCTGTGGAGCAGTAGAAGGACGCAGTGTCATAGAGTGAGTGCCACGGACAGGAGGAGGACGCGGACGCGAAACACGATGACCAGCGCGAACAGTGCGGACAGGCAACGCAGAGCGAGACTCAGGTGACGCAGGACGAGACTCAGGCGACAAAGGACGGGACTCAGGCTCACGACCCTCCGTAAGACACGATGACCAGAAGGACCAGGCAGTGGAGAGGTCAGCTGTAACTGCGACTGTGACTGGACAGGCGGTGGACTCAGTAAAGGAGGAGTAGGACCAGAAGGAAGGCGGGAGACCAAGAACCTGCTGAAGGAGCAGAACGTAGTACGGCCGCGGCCGCGCAGCGCCTCCAGAAACAGCAGAGACAGCACCAGTACCCTCAGCTCCAGGGTCGCCAGCTACAACTCCCGCAGCACCACCAGCTCCTGTACCTCCTGCAGCTCCAGCTCCAGAAGCACCTCCAGTAGCAACAGCTCTAGCACCTGCAGCACCACCAGCCCCATCAGCTCAAGTACCTCCAGTACGAGCACCTCCAGGACCAGCTGCTCCAGCACCTCCAGGAGCTCCAACACCAGCAAGACCTCCAACAGCACCAAGACCTCCAGTAGCACCTCCAGCAACTCCAGCACCAGCATCACCTCCAGCAGCTCCAGCATTTGCAGCACCTCCAGCACCTCTAGCACCTCCATCAGCTCCAGCAGCCCCTCCAGCACCAGCAGCACCAGCAGCATCAGCAGCACCAGCAGCACCTCGACAGCGTCGAGCGTACCACTCACGAAGCTAATGCGGAGAGAGGGGCTCCCGCCGCGACGGGACACCCGGAGGATCTCGAGACGTAGCACGCTCAGGCTCTGCACCCCCAGGCTCAGCACTCCCAGACTCAGCACCCCCAGGCTCAGCACCCCCAGGCTCCACACGCTCAGGCTCAGCACCCCCAGGCTCCGCACCCTCAGACACAGAAACCCCAGGCTCAGCACCCCCAGTCACCGCACCCGCAGGCTCAGCACCCCTAGTAGCACCTGAGTCGACAGCTACCTCGACCGGCTCGGCAGGGTCTACCTGGGACACACCTGAGGGGGCAGGACCCTGAGGGGGGAGGGGGTCTACCGGAGGAGTACCTGGTGCTAAGAAGAGTGGTGGGGGGGGGGGAGAGGCAGTGCAGTAGGAAAAGAGACCGTAGTAAGACACCGACTCGTCAAACGTGACGTCCTGAGAGGACAGAACACGACGCGAGGTGGGGTGGTAGAACAGCCACCCGGGTGCGTCAGGGGGGAAGCCAAGGAAGACACAGGGAACGGCACGGGAGGACAGCTTGTCCGCGGAAGTATCGCGGACAAAAGCTCGAGATCCCCAGACACAGAACACAGACGCATCGCCAACCTTCCCCGTCCACCGCAGAGTAGGTGTGGTCTCCGGCAAGGAGACACGAGGCTGAAGGTTGATCTGATGCGCTGCGTACTGAACCACAAACGGCCACAGAAAATGGGGAGCAGCCGCATGGATCATGGACGTACGAGCGACGTCCATGACCATGCCAATGCGGCGCTCAGCAATCCCATTTTGCTGTGGGGAGGCCGGAAGCGTGAACGTCTGGCGGATGCCCTCCGCATGACAGAAGGCCCTCAGAAGGTCGAAGGGAGTCAGACTCCGGGTCCGGACCGTCAGGAAGAGAGGACGCAGGAGGAGACGGTAGAGGGACACGCTGTGGAGCAGTGGAAGGACTCAGTGTCATAGAGTGAGTGCCACGGACAGGAGGAGGACGCGGACGCGAAACACGATGACCAGCGCGAACAGTGCGGACAGGCAACGCAGAGCGAGATTCAGGTGACGCAGGACGAGACTCAGGCGACACAGGACGCGACTCAGGCTCATGACCCTCCGTAAGAGACGATGACCAGAAGGACCAGGCAGTGGAGAGGTCAGCTGTAACTGCGACTGTGACTGGACAGGCGGTGGACTCAGTAAAGGAGGAGTAGGACCAGGAGAAGGCGGGAGACCAAGAACCTGCTGAAGGAGCAGAACGTAGTACGGCCGCGGCCGCGCAGCGCCTCCAGAAACAGCAGAGACAGCACCAGTACCCTCAGCTCCAGGGTCGCCAGCTACAACTCCCGCAGCACCACCAGCTCCTGTACCTCCTGCAGCTCCAGCTCCAGAAGCACCTCCAGTAGCAACAGCTCTAGCACCTGCAGCACCACCAGCCCCAGCAGCTCAAGTACCTCCAGTACGAGCACCTCCAGGACCAGCTGCTCCAGCACCTCCAGGAGCTCCAACACCAGCAAGACCTCCAACAGCACCAAGACCTCCAGTAGCACCTCCAGCAACTCCAGCACCAGCAGCACCTCCAGAAGCTCCAGCATTTGCAGCACCTCCAGCACCTCTAGCACCTCCATCAGCTCCAGCAGCCCCTCCAGCACCAGCAGCATCAGCAGCACCAGCAGCACCTCGACAGCGTCGAGCGTACCACTCACGAAGCTAATGCGGAGAGAGGGGCTCCCGCCGCGACGGGACACCCGGAGGATCTCGAGACGTAGCACGCTCAGGCTCTGCACCCTCAGGCTCAGCACTCCCAGACTCAGCACCCCCAGGCTCAGCACCCCCAGGCTCCACACGCTCAGGCTCAGCACCCCCAGGCTCCGCACCCTCAGACACAGAAACCCCAGGCTCAGCACCCCCAGTCACCGCACCCGCAGGCTCAGCACCCCTAGTAGCACCTGAGTCGACAGCTACCTCGACCGGCTCGGCAGGGTCTACCTGGGACACACCTGAGGGGGCAGGACCCTGAGGGGGGAAGGGGTCTACCGGAGGAGTACCTGGTGCTAAGAAGAGTGGTGGGGGGGGGAGAGAGGCAGTGCAGTAGGAAAAGAGACCGTAGTAAGACACCGACTCGTCAAACGTGACGTCCTGAGAGGACAGAACACGACGCGAGGTGGGGTGGTAGAACAGCCACCCGGGTGCGTCAGGGGGGAAGCCAAGGAAGACACAGGGAACGGCACGGGAGGACAGCTTGTCCGCGGAAGTATCGCGGACAAAAGCTCGAGATCCCCAGACACAGAACACAGACGCATCGCCAACCTTCCCCGTCCACCGCAGAGTAGGTGTGGTCTCCGGCAAGGAGACACGAGGCTGAAGGTTGATCTGATGCGCTGCGTACTGAACCACGAACGGCCACAGAAAATGGGGAGCAGCCGCATGGATCATGGAGGTACGGGCGACGTCCATGACCATGCCAATGCGGCGCTCAGCAATCCCATTTTGCTGTGGGGAGGCCGGAAGCGTGAACGTCTGGCGGATGCCCTCCGCACGACAGAAGGCCCTCAGAAGGTCGGAGGAAAACTCACCACCTCTATCTGAGTGCAGACGCAGAACAGGAAGGTCCGAGCCGAAACTCTCGCTGAGCTGGCGACGGGTACCGCGGATCCAGTCGATCAACACCTCAGTGACCTCACCCTTGCTGCGCAAGGGGAAGACTGTGGTGTAACGCGAGTAGTCGTCTACGACCAGCAGGAAGTAACGCTCGTGACCCTGTCCACGGACGCGGGCTGGGCCCCACACGTCCATGTGAAGAGTCTGCAGGAGAGCCTCTGTCGGAGGGAACTCGGAGGAGTGAGGAGCGGCGCGCTGCCGGCCCTCGACACAAGGAACACAGGTAGGGGCAGGCCCGGGAGGAAGGGGAGGGAGGGACCGGGGGAGACCCGAGACAAGGGTACGGGAGGCCATACCTCGAAGACGAGGCAGGGAGGGGTGACCAAGGCGGTGGTGCCAAAGGAGAGTCTCGTGCGACAGAGGACGACACGAGCAGGGGGCAGACGCTGGACTGGACCTGGACGTAGCAACCGCAGGAGACGCAGTAGTCAGTGTGTACAGACTCGACCCAGGCCGACGGGTGAACGTGGCCAGGTGGCGGCCCGTCCGAGAGCAAGTGCAGTGGGTCACACGCTGACCTCCAGGGGTGAACTGGTCAACCCACGCGTCCTGGAGGTCAGCTCCACTCACTAAGTTCGTAGAGAACGAGGGGAGGTGGAGTCCCGACAGCAAGCCCGACGGGGCCGCAGGACACGGTAGAACCGTGGAAGAGTGCGCAAGGACTGGGCCCCCAGAGGGGTCAGCCAGGGAGACTGCGATAGGCCGACTGATCGGCGTGAGTGTGGTGATGTCGCGAAAGAAGGAGCGCGAAGCACCAGAGTCAATTGTGAAAGTGTGCAAAGCCTCAGTAGGTGCAGTACCAGAGAGAGCAGACTCACCAGCACCTGGAGCAGCAGACTCACTAGTACCTGGAGCAGCAGACTCACTAGCACCTAGAGCAGCAGCCTCAATGCTCGGGCCGGGCGGAACACACAGGTAACGTCACCCTCAGCACTATCAGTCACAGCATACATGGCAGCAAGGATAGCATCGAAATCAAGATCAAAGATAGCAACATTCTGCTTAAGCAGATCACCCCAGCGAGGGAGCTCAACAGCGTCAGGAAACTGGGCTCGCCAGGCGTCAGTCAGGCGACCGAAGCAGCGCTGTGCAGTGTGTGGCAGCCCGCACGTCTCCCCACGGCGCCTGCCGGTGCGAAGAACGTAAGTGCATGGACCAACACCCCCAGACCTCCCACGCCCAGCGTACCACTCACGAAGCTGCTGGGCCGACGGGGTCTCACGAGAACGCGGCTGCTTCTGGCGCTGGCTACCACCAAAGCCTCCACGCTGCGCGGCTGCACCTCGACCAGCACCACCGCCGCCGCCACCTCCACCACCACTGCCGCTGCCTCCACCGCCGCTGCCGCTGCCTCCACCACCCCCACTGCCGCCACCGAAGCCCCCACTCCCACCACCACCCCCACCTCCACCGCCACCCCCCCCCCCCCCCGCCTCCTCCACCGCCTCCACCGCCGCCCCTACCGTCCCCTCCACCACCCTTGCCCCCCTTGCCCTTGCTGGTGCGGCGCCTCCCACTAGGAGCAGACGCAGCCCCGACCTCCTTAGTGCCAATGACGTCGACAGCAGCAGCAGAGGCAACAGAGGGGAGAAGGGGGATAGGGGAACACCCCTCAAAGAAAGGGGTGCGACGGTCGCCGCGAGAAGCACCTACAGCTAAGATACTCTTCTCAGCCGTAGTGAGGCGCTCCTCTAGCAAGTCGACAGTGAGCTCGGTGGGGCAAAGGGAGAGAAAGTGGTCCCTGACTGACGCAAGGGAGTCAGGGAGGCGGGTGACTAGGTAGTAAAGGGTGATGTACATGGGGGGGGGGTTCTTGGCACAGAACTCAGTGGGAAGCGCAGCGCGGTAGCGGGTGTCACTAGTGCGGAGGTGGGTAATGAGGTCAGCGACTGTTTCAAAGGCGGCAATGTCAGGGAAAAGGTACTGCAGCATGAGGCGGCTGAGAGCAGCAGTGGCAGGGGAGGAGTAGGACGCTACGACAGCGTTGTAGAAAGACTTAGCAGTCTTGTACTGTCCAAAATGTGCGCGCTCAGCAGACGGCAGGTGACTACGAACAGCAAGGCGAGCAACAGCGTCACGAGTGGTCCACTGCGAGCGAACTGTACTGTCAGCAGTGGCAGCAGGTGCAGTAGAGACACCGGACGTGTGATCGAAAAGGGATACCCCATCCCTAGAGTCACACTGAAGAAAGAGCTGCAGATCGTCAACCCACACGTCAAAGTCAACTGCACCCCCCTCAGCATCAAAGGTGAGAACATTAGGGCTAGCCATAGCAGCAGTAGCAGCAGTAGCAGTAGTGGCAGCAGAAGCAGTGCAAGCAAAAGGGCAGCGCGGTTCGGCAGTGCGGCGCGGCTCGGCTGGGCTGCGCGGCTCGGTGGGGCGGCGCGGCTCGGCTGGGCGGCGCGGCTCGGCAGGGCGGCGCGGCTCGGTTCCAGGCGGCGCGGGTGCTTACCAGGGGCGGGTGCAGGGCAGGGCCGCAGCTGGCGGTTTAGGTCAGGGCCGCGACCGGGGCGGCAGCAGGCGGCTGAAGGGCAGAGGCCGCGACGGGCGGCGAAGGCAGGGCCGCGACTGGGGCGGCAGCAAGGCAGGGCCGCTACAGGGGGCGGCTGCAGAGCAGGGGCCGCAGGCAGGGCCGCGACAGTGGGCGGCTGCATGGCAGGGCCGCGACAGGGGGCGGCTGCAGGGCAGGGACCGCGACGGGTGGCGAAGGCATGGCCGCGACTGGGGCGGCAGCAGGGCAGGGGCCGCGACAGGGCGGCTGCAGGGCAGAGGCCGCGACGGGCGGCGAACGGGCCGACGACGGGCGGCAAAGGGGCCGGGACGGGCCGGCAACGGGCCGGGACGGGCCGAGACGGGCCGGGATGGGCCGGGTCGGGCCTAGACGGGCCAGCGACGGGCGGCGAAGGGCAGCACGGGGCCGTAGTGGGCAGCTAAGGCAGGGCCGCGACGCGTGGCGACGGGCCAGCGACGGGCAGCAACGGGCCGGGACGGGCCGGCTGAGGCAGGGCCGCGACGGGCCATCTAAGGAAGGGCGCGTGACGGCGCAGGTAAGGCAGGCTCGAGGCGCGCTTCGGGCAGGGCAGGAAAAAAAAAATGTTCGGGGTGGGCCCTAAAAAAAACGTTCCCACGAGGGAACCTGCTCATAATACCATGTTAGAATACTGACCGAATGAATGACTGAACTAGTAAGCAGGTGGGTACAAGTAGGAAACCTAAAAGTGTTGTACCCTATAAGAACTACCCCACTACAGCCTAGATAGACTATAGCATATATGTTTGACATGAGACTCCCGTGTCCTCCCTTCCGCACGTTTCTGACCCTGAGTCTGACCTTGCTCGTGTTGCCAGTCCTACTGTCACTCGTCTCCTCGCTACTGCCATCACTCACCCTGACCTTGAGTCTACTGCTGCGTTTGCCCTGGTCAATGAGCTAGGAGTCGTCTCAACTACGTCGCAAGTCTTGTCACTGAGTCTGAGTCTGTCTGTCCTCCGTCCGTCGAGGGTGAGCTTGCCCTTGGCAGTGATGTACTTGAGGACAGACAGTTTGAGCTTGATTGTCTTGCGACCACTTTACCTCGTTTCGCATCCATGCTGCTTTGCCCTGAGGGAGACCCGAATGCACTTGACATCCCTACCCCGCGCTCTTACGCTGAGGCGATCGCGGGTGAGTACTCCTCTCAGTGGCAGACAGCCATGGACGCAGAGATGGCTTCTTGGAAGTCCACAAGCACCTACGTCAACGAGGTTCCTCCTCCTGGGGCGAACATAGTCGATCGCATGTGGATTTTCAGAGTGAAGCGGCCGCCGGGTTCTCCGCCTGCCTTCAAGGCGCGTTACGTTGCTCGAGTCTTCAGTTAGCGACAGGGGGTCGACTTCTTCCAGACCTTCTCCCCCACCCCGAAGATGACTACTCTTCGGGTGCTGCTGCACGTTGCAGCACAGCGAGACTACGAGCTGCACTCCCTCGAATTCTCCACAGCTTTCCTACAGGGCAGCCTTCACGAGGAGATCTGGCTGCGCCGCCCACCCGGCTTCACTGGGTCGTTTCCTGCGGGTACCAAATGGAGCCTCCGGCGGCCAGTCTACGGTCTCCGCCAGGTGCCCCGAGAGTGGCACGACACACTGAGGACTACACTTGCGGCTCTTGGGTTTGCTGCTTCCTCTACTGACCCGTCGCTGTTTCTACGCACCGACACTACCCTGCCGCCGTTCTACGTTCTAGTGTACGTCGATGACTTGGTTTTTGCTACTGCTCACACTGAGGCACTCGCCCTAGTGAAGGCGGAGCTGCAGAAGAGACACACCTGCACTGGCCTGGGTGAGCTGCGTAGCTATCTTGGCTTGCAGATCACCCAGGACAGAGCACGGCGCACCATCACCCTGGCTCAGTCACACATGGTGCACCAGGTCCTTCAGTGCTTCGGCTTCCAGTTCTCCTCGTCACAGCCCACTCCTCTGTCTACCAGCCACTCGCTCTCAGCTCCACCTTCGAACGAGTCCGTAGAGCCAAGTGGTCCGTACCCAGTGCTTGTGGGTTGCCTCATGTACCTGATGAAGTGCACACGACCTGACCTCGTGTACCCTCTCAGCCTCCTGGCTCGCTACGTGGCTATCGGTAGACACTGAAAGGTGCACTGGGTTGCTGCGAAGAGGGTACTGCGTTACTTGTGCAGTACATCGGGCATGGGGCTAGTGCTTGGAGGACAGGGTTCAGTGGTACTCACCGGACACTCTGACGCTTCTTGGGCCACGACCAGGCGACTCAGCGTTCGTCACAGGGTTACACCTTCAGTCTTGGCTCTCGTTCTGTCTCGTGGAGGTCCACTCGTTCTTCTTCTGTGCTTAGTTCCAGCTGTGAGGCCGAGATCTACGCTGGGGCCATGGCTGCACAGGAGCTCTGCTGGCTGACCTACCTGCTGACCGACTTGGGGGAGCGGCCTTGTTCTCCTCCAGTTCTGAACGTCGACAACAAGGCAATGCTCGCCTTGTGTCACGAGCAGAGACTGGAGCACAGAACGAAGCACATTGCTCTTCGCTACTTCCTTGCGCGTGAGCTGCAGCAGCGTCGTCAGCTCCGCCTTTCCTATGTGGCCTCGCGGGCCAACACTGCTGATGTGTTCACCAAGGCCCTTGGGTGTGGTGATCATCAGCGTTTCTGCACTGCTCTTGGGCTTGTGCCCACTCTGCCTCACCTGCTGGTTGCTTGACTTGCTCTTTTTGTACACTGATATATATCTTTATACCGGCTTGTTTACTCTTGCTAGGTTGTGATCAGTGTACTGCCTTGCTATCATAACTCTGCATGTGAACTGACCTTGTGGCCGCTTGCTTGTGCTCATATTGTGTGGTGTCCTTGAGATCCACCCTGAGCTTTGTTTTGCTTTGCTTTTGCTCTGTTGTCTTCCTTAACTGGTCTTGTGACTGTCTTGTTGCCCCCCACTTAGCCTATGGGGGTGTGTCAAAGTACAATCTTACTTGTAGGCTATAGTGGGGCACTCCTTATGGGGTATAGCAATTCTAGGGTTAGTACTTGTACCCCAACTCTTGCTAATCCAATCATTCCTGCACAGTTCTCTCGAAACGACTTGCTCACATTGGCTTACGCGTGACGCTGCTGCTCGCTTAGTCGTTCGCAACCACTTGCCGTTAGCCGAACGAGCTCACTTTGGCCAGCACAAGACTGCTAAAGCACTGTACAACGATGTAGTCGCTCTTTACTCCTCCCCTGCCACTGCTGCTCTAGGCTGTCTTATACTGCCCTACCTGTTTCCCGAGCTGTCCGCCTTTGCCACAGTCGAGGACCTCGTTACCCATCTATGCACTAGCGACGCTCGCTACCGCGCTGCCCTCCCAGCAGAGTTCCTTGACAGGAACCCGCCCCCAATGTACATCACTCTCTACTTCATAGTCACCCGCCTCCCTGACTCTCTTCGCGCTGTCAGGGACCACTTTCTCGCACTTGACCCCACAGACCTCACTGTCGACCTGCTCGAGCAGCACCTCTTTGCAGCTGAGACTAGCGTAGTCACTGTAGGTGGTGCTTGTGGCACTCCTAGCATGCCCTTCTTTGAGGGGTGTTCCCCCTCCCCCCTTGCCCCCTCCTACGCCTCTGCTGCTGCTATTTACATCCTTGGTGCTGAGGATGTCCGGGCTGCTTCTGCTATTAGTGGGAAGCGCCGCTACAGCAAGGACAAGGGTGGCAAGAGTGGTGGCGGTGGCAACGGGGGTGGTGGTGGTTGCCGCAGTGGAGGTGGTGAAGGTAGTGGAGGTGTTGGCAGCGGTGGGAGTGGTGGCGGGAGTGGGGGCGGGAGTGGGGGCTTTGGTGGCGGTGGTGGTGGCAGCGGTGGGGGTGGCGGTAGTGGCGGCAGTGGAAGTGGTGGCAGTCGGGGTGGATCTGTTCAGAGGGGAGGTTCTGGCAGTGGCCAGAGGCAGCAGCAGCAGCGTCGGAGCAAGAGCAGACTCACTAGCACGTAGAGCAGCAGCCTCTTTACCTGGGTCAGGCAGCACACACCGGTAACAGTCACCCTCAACACTAACAGACAAGGCATACATGGTAGCAAGGATAGCATCATAGTCAAGAGCAAAGATATCAACTCCAGACCTAAACAGCTCTGCCCAGCGGGGGCGCTCAGCCTCGTCACCGTGCTGGTCAGACATGCGGGAAGCCTCACACTCAGCACCGTGCTTGGTCATGGAGATCGCCCGCACCTCCATGACTCACGCCCATGCCCCCCATTTTCTGTGGCCCTACGCGGTTCGGTACGCCGCTCACCAGCTGAACCTCTGGCCACGTGTCTCTCGACCAAAGGTTTCACCGACCAGTCTTTGGACCGGGTCCCCTGATGCTGCGTCGCGTTTTCGTGTCTGGGGTTGCTTGGCACTTGTTCGCGACACCTTCGCGGACAAGATCTCGCCTCGTGCTGTTCCCTGCGTGTTTCTTGGTTTCCCTGAAGACTCGTCTGACTACACCTTTTACCACCCTCCCCTTCACCGGTTCTTTGACTCTTGAGACGTCCGTTTCGACGAGTCCGTCCCCTACTACGTCAGGTACCCCTGTCGAGGTCTCTCGGTTCCTCCTCCCTCTCTCTTCCTAACTTCAGCTCCCCCTCTTGCTCCCCCGGTACAGCCTCCCCCTTCTGGTCCTGCCCCGTCAGGTGTGTCCAACGCTACCCCTTCCCCCTTGGTAGCCCCTCAGGTGCAGCCTCCTTCCCCACAGTCCTCCTCCCAGCCTACAGCAGACCCTGCGGGAGCCAGTTTTCATGGCGAGGACCCTGGAGGTGCTAGCTCTAGAGGTGCTGGAGTTGGAGCAGAGAGCGTACCTGTGCGAGGTCCTGGTTCTAGGGGGTGCTGGAGTTGGAGCTGAGCCTGTCACTGCAGGAGACTCTAGTCTTCAGGGAGCTGGTGTTAGTGGGTCCCTGGGGGTGCTTCGCCTGGGGGTGCACCTTCTGCTGGACCTGGAGAGCCTGGGACGGACCCTGTTACTTCTGGTGGTGCTGGCTCTGGGGGTGGTGTGACTGGTTCTTTGGAGAGCGGTCCTGGGGCTACCAACGCTCCGGACACTACTCCTCCCCCCCACCCTACCCGACCTGGCACCAGGCCCGTGTCCGCCGTGCCCGTGAGGAGCAGCTGGAGTTGGAGCGAGAGGAGAGAGAGTTGGAGCGGTAGCAGCTGGAGCTACAACGGCTGGAGGAGCAGTAGCAGCAGCAGCAGCAGCAGCAGCCAGAGCAGGAGCAGCCACAGCAGCAGCCGCAGCAGCAGCAGCAGCAGCCACCTCCTCCTCCTGTCTCTGGTCTTCGGACCCTCGGTCTCCCCTCTTCTTCTCGTCCCTCCCCCCCCTCTCCTCCCATCTCTGGCCCTCCGCTTCCTCCTCATGACCCCTCCCAAGCTGTTTTCCCTCCTCCTCTGCCCCCGTTGTCCCCTCCTCTTTCTCACATTTGGCCTTCGCGTCGCTCTCCTCGTGCTCGTCCCTCGTCCCCTGTTCCCTTCACTGACCTTCGTACTGCCCTGTTTCGTTCTAGTCCGCCTCGTTCGTCTCCTTCTGTACTTCCTTCTCCTCCTGAGTTGGCTCTCATTGCTTCCCTCTCTACTCCTGTCACAGACTACTACCACACGTACCGTCCTGTTCTCTCTCGTGTTCTCGCCTCTCTTGTTACCGACCCACGTGCTTCTCTATCCTTTGTCTCCGCTCTTACTGCCGCAGTCACTGAGTTTGCCTCTACTCGCTGCCTTGACTACATCACCAGTCTTGTGGCTGCTCCTCCTACCAGTCCTCTGGCCGTCGGGGGTGAGTCTGCCCTTGGCTGTGACGCCCTAGAGGACAGGCAGTTTGAGCTGGAGTTCCTGGCAGCCGTTTCTCCTCATCTCTGTGCCATGCTGCTCGCCCCCGAGGGAGACCCCGACGCCCTTGACATACCGACTCCTCACATTTATGCTGAGGTAGTGTCAGGGCCTTGGGCCTCTCAGTGGAGAGCTGCCATGGACTCAGAGATGGCCTCCTACAGATCCACAAGCACCTACGTCCCCCCCCCCCCCGGGGCGAACGTAGTCGATGGCATGTGGATCTTCAGGGTGAAGCGGCCACCGGGATCTCCTCCGGTCTTAAAGGTGCGCTATGTGGCCAGAGGTTTCAGTCAGCGTGAGGGAGTTGACTTCTTTCAGACCTTCGCGCCTACCCTGAAGATGACCACTCTTCGGGTGTTATTGCATGTAGCAGCACAGAGGGACTATGAGTTACACTCTCTTGACTTCTCCATTGCTTTCCTTCAGGGTAGCCTACACGAGGAGGTCTGGTTGCGTCGTCCCTCTGCCTTCACAAGCACTTCCCCTCCTGGGACCTAGTGGAGGCTTAGGCGACCGGTCTACGGTCTCCGTCAGGCTCCTCGTGAGTGACACGACACCCTTCGCTCTACCCTTTCTGACCTTGGTTTCCAGCCTTCTTTTGCCGACCCGTCGCTCTTCATTCGTCATGGCTCCACACCGTTCTTTGTACTGGTCTACGTCGACAACCTGGTTTTCGCCTTTGCTAACAGGGTTGCTTTGGCTGACGTGAAGCTCGAACTGCAGAAGAGACACACTTGCACTGACCTTGGTGAGCTGCGCCACTACCTTGGCCTGCGGATCACCAGGGATAGAGCTGCTCGCACCATTACACTCTCACGGTCATGCATGGTGCAGCAGGTCCTTCAGCGGTTCGAGCTTCAGCACTCTACTGTACAGCGCACACCTCTTGCCGTTGACCACAGACTCATCGGACCCTTTCTTGACAAATCGTTTGCGCCTAGTGGTCCTTACACAGAGCTTGTGGGCTGCCTCATGTACCTGATGACTTGTACTCGCCTGGACCTCGCCTTCCCTCTCTGCATCCTTGCTCGCTTTGTTGCGTCAGTGAGACACTATTCAATTCACTGGACAGCTGCTGTGAGGGTGGCGAAGTACCTAGCGACGACATCAGGCGTGGGGCTGGTTCTTGGAGGGGGACAGTATGTCGTGCTTACTGGTCACTGTGACTCTTCTTACGCTGACGACGCCAAGACGCACAGGTCTACTCAGGGGTACTGTTTCAGCCTGGGCTCTGGAGCTGTTACATGGAGGTCCACACGTTCCTCCTCGGTCTCGACCTCTACTGCTAAGGCCGAGATCTATGCTGGAGCTATGGCTGCACAGGAGCTGCGATGGCTGACGTTCTTGCTCACTGACCTAAGTGAGCGGCCGAGCTCTGCGCCGACCTTGTTCACTTATAACAAGGCGACGGTTCTCCTTTGTCGAGAGCCGCGACTGGAGAGCAGAGTGAAGCACATTAACGTCACGTACTATCTTTTGCGAGAGTCGCAGAGGCGTGGACAAGCTCGTTTCGACTTTGTTGAGTCCGAGGCCAACACTGCATAAATCTTCACCAAGGCCCTGTGAAGATAACTCTACAACGGCAGTGAGCTAGACTATGGGGTTGGCACGAACTACTAGAGGTGATCGTAGCTTTGCCTAGTTCCTTGGTGCTTGCACAATCACGGGAGAAATTGGCAAGAGTTTCACTAGCAAAAGTTGGAGTTACAGAAATTGTTGAACAAGCAATGACAAGAATGACTACATCAGGCACCTAGCAACTCTGCAGCTATTCTGGTCGACAGACAGCACATCATGGTCGACTGCCTGCCAGCGTTGCATAGAGGAGCCGCGCCAGCACTGCAGAAAGGCGACCTGCCAACACAGCAAGTCGATGGTGTGCCAACGCTACAGCAGAGCGACTGTCCAGCGTTGCTCCGTAGAAGACAGTAGTGCGCACGCTCACAGATGCGCGCAGACGATTGGCCCGACTTGCACCGTTGTGCATCCGTCGGCTATTGTCTGCGCATGACGAGCCACATCGACTTCGGGATACCAACCCGAAGTCGCCTTTGCCATCGCGACCTCGACAACGTTTGCGTGCCTCAGCAGAACTCGCCGAGCAGGTTACCCGGTTGACCAGGACGACCCCCAAGTGCCTCTGGTCGACCACCGGGTCCCTCTGGTCGATCACGGCTCCCGTCGAGCTATCCCCTAGTCGACGGACCCCTTCCGTCGATCAGAACTGTCAGCTGTTGTCGCCGAGCTCCCCTCGTCGACCGCTTCTCCCCAGTCAGGTCGACGGACTGCTTCGTCGACCTCCTGGTCGAACTGCTCCTCCTGGTCGACGGCACACCCATCGCCCAGACCAGTCAGTTGTGGCTGTCGACTTCCCTGGTCGACAGTAACACCACAGCGGTCCCCTGCAGCTCGACGAAGCGTGTCGAGCAGCTCTCCCACTGCAGATGGTCGGCTGCTATTCCCGTGCATCCGACCAGGTCGTCGGCATTGCCCAAGCGAGGGCGTGGCCAACACTTCACTCCCGTTAACACTCCCCTGCCGCGCTCACGCTTGGGCCCCCAGCCCACACGGCAGTACACTACAGAGAAAACCCATCCTAGGCGTGCACCTCTCGCACAGCACGCCGTCACCGCACCAGCCGTGCAAAAAAGGGCACGGCACCTACTGCTGCACATCATCGTCGGCGTCGCCGACGTCGACCAGACGAACTTGGCCGATGGCGACAGAGCACCGGTTGAAAGCCGGAAAGTGCAGAGCCTTCGTCAGGAAGTCTGCCGGCTGCTCGGTGGTCGGGATGTACTTCAGTACGAACTTCCCGCGCCTCACCATGTGCTGCAGCCAGGCATAGCGTCGCTCCATATGCTTGAGGTTGCCCGTCAGCCCCAAGCCTTCAGCGACCGTAATTGCCGACTTGTTGTCGACGCGCAGGATGGTCGGCTTCCCAGCGTCGAGCAGCTTGAATTCCGCAAGAAGGAAACGAAGTCGGCGTCCCTCCTTGCTGGCATTCGTGGCCGCAACGTACTCCGACTCTGTCGATGATAATGTCGCGCACTTGATGCGTGAGCTCGACCAGGAAACGGCGGCCCCTCCGGAAACGAACACGTAGCCGCTCGTGCTCGTCCGATTCTGCTTGTCGCCTGCATCATCGGCGTCCACGTAGCCGATCAGCTCCAGCGACTCTTGTCCACCGCCGAACTCCAGGGCGGTGTCGCGGGTGTCAGCGAGATAGGCGAGGCAACGGTCGACCTCGCGCCAATGCTGGTCGCTCCTCACCGTGAGGCCGCTCCCCAACTTGTTGCAGGCAAACGCGATGTCTGGCCTCGTCGTCGTCGCCGCGAACTGCAGCGAGCCAACCTTCTGCCGGTACTCCTCCTCCTCGCGCTCCTGCGCCTCCTCGTCGAATGTCAGCTCAGCGTAGGCATCGACCGAGACCGGCGTCTTTGGGACACGACCGCCCTGCTCCTCGTCGATGAAGCGCCTGCGCAGCTTATCGGCGTAGCCCTGCTGATGAAGCCACAGCTTCCCTGCTGGCCTGTCGCGCACGATCTCCAGCCCGAGGTACTTGACGACTGGCGAAATCTCACGTAGCTCGAAGGCATCTTCCAGCAGTTCCTTTAGCTCCTTCAGCATCGCGGGGCTGCTGCTGGCAGCGAGCAGGTCGTCGACGTAGACCAGCACCCAGCAGGTCACTCCGTTGTCGCCGGCCTTGAAATAGAGCGCCTCGTCGACCTGGCTCTTCTTCCAGCCAGCGCCCAGCAGCACTCCGTCGAGTGCCCTGTACCACAGCAGCGGCGACTGCTTCAGCCCGTAGAGACTCTTCAGCAACTTACACACCCAGCCAGTCCTATCGTCGAAGTAGTCCGGCTGGTACATGTAAAGCACCCTGTCAAGCTTGCTCCGCAGGAAAGCGTTCTTCATGTCGAGCTGCATCAGGTTGAGGTCGAAGACGGCGATCACGCTAAGGAAGATCCTTAGCGTGACGTAACTGCTCACCGGCGAGTATGTTTCGTCGTAGTCGGCACCGCACACCTGCGTGAAGCCCTTCACGACCAGCCTCGTCTTCTCGCGCTCGATGGTGTCGTCGAGGCGGTACTTGGTCGTCAGCACCCACCGGTTCTTCATGATGTTCACCCCGCGTGGGCGTTCGACCAGCTCCCAAGTGCCCATGCCAACGAGACTGCGGATCTCTTCTTCCATGGCGGCCTTCACCGCCTCACCCTTCCAGCTCGCCATCGCCTCCTTTACCATCATCGTGGCGATGTCCCAGCGGTGTTCGGGGTCTGCGTGCATGTCGGGGTCGAGCTCCGGCAGTTCGTCATCCTCCTCGGCGTTGTCGTACAACAGGTTATCGTCGGCCTCGTCGTACACAGCAGGTGTGGAATCTTAGCCGTTCCGGCGGCCGTCGAACTCGATCTGTGCGTCGCAGCTCAGGCTTCGAGATCGGTACCTCCACCACGTCGCTGTCGGTGGACTCTTCTCCTGCCGACCGCTCCCCTTCTTCGTCGACTGTCAAGTCGTCAACCAGCTGCTTCGAACCTTCGACGAGCTGCTGCTCACCTCCTGCTGACTTCGGTAACTCCCCTGTCGACTGCACCTCTTGTTTGACCGGCTCCCCTGTCTGCTGCTCCCCTGTCGTCGACGGCTTCCCATCCTGGTCGACGAGCTTGGCGCCTTGTCGACCGCCGGCGATGCCACAGGCCGGCGCCACAGGCGACGCCTCAAGGCTCCCCTCATCGCCGGTGGCCGACACGGGTGTCGACGCAGACCGATCTGCGACGGGGAAGGGAGGAGCAAGAACCGGGGAAGGTGGAAAAACCTCCACAACATCCTCATCAGCACGCTCATCGACTTCGGCGAGCAAAGGAACCTTCGCCGTCGAGGTGTCCGTCGGTGGGTGTGCCTGCGTTTGCCCCGACGCCGGTCCAAGCTTCGCCTGCCACACCTCCAGCGACAGCGTCTCGTAGAAGATCACCTCGACTGACGTGACCACCTTGTTGTCGGTTAGGTCGAGCACCTCCCAGCCTTTACTAGCCGGTGACACGCCCAGGTGAAGCCCCCAGCGAGCTTTCGGTGCCAGCTTCCCACCGCGCTGCTGCTCAGGAACCATGAACTGCACCATGCAGCCCCACACCCGCGCCAGCGTGAGGTCGGGCTTCTTCCCGGTCAGCAGCTGGTACGGAGTCGTCCCCGGCGGTGTCGTCGACCGCTCCAAGCAGTTGCGCACCCAGACAGCTTGTCGTAGAGCGAGGTGCCACCAGTGGTGCTGCACACCCATGTGCAACAGCATCGTCCTCACGGTCTCGACGACCGTGCGCATTTCCCGCTCAGCCATGCCATTCTGCTGCGGAGTGTAAGGGCACGTCAGGTCGTGGACGATGCCCTTGCCGTCGACGAAGTCGGTGAACTCCTTCCCGAGGAACTCCCCTCCCCGGTCTGAGTGGAGCATGAGCACCGACGTCTTCGTCTGTCGTTCCACTAGCACCAGCCACTTCTGAAACTCCCGCACAACGTCGCTCTTCTTAGCGACCGGCATCACCCACACAAATCGAGTGTGGCGATCCTTCAGCAGCAGGAAGTACAGACTGCCACCCTTGGCAGCGACTCGAAATGGCCCGCACAAATCAATGTGTACGACAGCCAACGCCTCCGCGGCGTCCGAGCCTGTGGCGGGGAAGGTGTGTCGCGCCAGCTTTCCTCCGACGCACAAGATACATGGCGGGTCTGGTCCAGTCGACGGGGTGATGTCGAGTCCGGTAGCAACGTCGTGTTTTGCCGAACTCTTTATCATGTCGACACTGACGTGCGCGAGTCTCGCATGCAACCGGTCAGGGGTCGACTTCGTCGACGAGACGATCGTCCGCAGAGCCACTGCCTCGGTCGACTGCGGCCGGGTCGAACAGGGGCGAAGGTCGGTGCAGAGGACTCGTCCGGTGTAGCGTGCTCGACCGAGCACCCCCTTGGTTGCGGCGACGAGCAACCACTCGTCACCGTCGCCCTTCAGCTGCACTCCGCTCTCTTTCAGTTGGCCAGCAGATAGCAGGTTCGCCCGTATGCCCGGAACGTACAGTACGTCGGGGATGAGGACCCGCTTCCCGGCCTCCCCTTGCAAAGCGACGGTTCCGCGGCCTTCAACAGGCTGTAGTGCCCCGTTGAATCCGCGCACGTGCTTCACGCCGTCACTCGGCTCCATTTCGACGAAGACCGCCTTCGTCCCCATCAGGTGATGGGAGCAGCCACTATCGAGCAGCACCGCCATCGGGTTGGCCTGCACAGCTGCTGCCACCGCCTGGAAGTCCTCGCCAGCTTCCGGCGCCAGCGAGACCGTCGGCTCCACCAAGCCGACCATCGAGCACGACGCCTCCCCGTCGCCTCGGCTCTTGCCGCTGGAGTGGTCGACGTCCTTCGTCGACGACGTCTTCTTCGACGTCTGCTTCTCCCTGCGCGGCATCTCATTTCGACGGGGGCGACTGCTGGTCGACCGGCCATGGCCTCCCTTGGTGTCGTCCTCGTCGCTGTCGTCGCGGTCAGGACATTCGTAGGAAAGATGGTCGGGATCATGGCAGATCCAGCACTCTCGTCGTCGACCATCACCTTCACGGCCCTTGCCCCGCATCGACCTTTTCTCGTCAACGTCCTTCGTTGACCGCCCACCTCCGCTACCACCGCCGCCATGCATTCTGCGTTGCCCTGGCTGCTGATTCAGCTTCGTTGGTGTAGCGTAGTTTGCTTGGGGAAGGAGCTCCGCGGGCTGCTCGGCCTCCTGCATCGCCTCATCTTGAAGAATATAGCTGGTGATGGAGTCCTCGTCGAGGGACTCACGCGTCCCAGGTACCATCATCATCCTTTTCATGAGGTTGTATCCACGCGGCAGGCCCTTGACGAGATGGGAGATATAGGACGCTGTCGAGTATTCCGCCATCCGCATTTCAGCCAGGATCCGTGGAGCACGGTTGCAGTAGTCCGTCGCCGACTCCTACTCGCCCATTCGAATATGAGTCATCTTCTCCTCCAGCTGTGCGATGTACAGGTCGTCCCTGACCTGGTACGTCGACAGGATGAAGTGCCAGGCCTGGTGACCAGCATCCAGTCCCTCTCGATAGCTCCTGAGTGCCAGCTGCACCACCGGCGAGCAGCACCTTGAGATGACCATGAAGGTGAGCAAGTGAGCCGCACGAAACTCCTCGCGTAGCCCGACATCGTCCACGGGCGGAATGGGCACTGTGCCATCGGCGAAGCCTTTCAGCCCGGCGACCTCCAGTTGAGGTTCTATCGACTCCCTCCAGGTGATGAGGTCCCGTCGACCTTGCAGCGGTGCGACGGTGATCCGGTCCGGGGAGAACTTGAAGTAGCCATACGTCGGTGCGATCCCGCCCGCCGTCACATGCGTAATCGCCGAGAGCCCTCCACCGTTTCGTAGAGGAGAGCGACGTTGACAATCGACGTCGGCCCGCGAACTGCTTGCGGCCGCCGTTGACTTCTGCACTCGCGCCTGACTCCTGTCGACGCCACCGTCGACCTTGAGCACTCCTCTCTGCTTTGTGCCATCGTTGCCGCTGACTCGTGCACCACCGTCGACCTCGCGACGCCACCTTCGTTTCACACTGGTCGAGGAGAATCTGGACGGGAAGGGTGTTCCGTCGCCCACTGCGACCGGATGCCCAACTCGACGATCAGCAAGGGGATCGTCCCGTACTCGCCATCCGCATGGCGATTCCTCGCATCAGCCAAGCGTGCCTCCAAGGTGTCCGCTACGCCTGCATTAGCTACGGGGTCGACCATGGTGACTATCGCTGCTGCCGGCCTACGAACGACTTAGTAGGTGCAAAAGTCGGCTCCTATCTGAAGGTCGTGTGTTCGATCCACGCTCACCGCACCATGTGAAGATTGTGAAAAGAAGAACGAGAATGTTTGAACTATGAATGAAGTGGGTACATATGGGAAACCCTAATTGTGTTGTACCCCTTATGGGATACCCCACTATAGCCTACACAACAGCATAAGCTATATAATGTTCTGACACACCCCCATAGGCAAAGTGGGGGAGAACAAGGGGTCACAAGACCAGTCAAGCAAAGCAGAGCAAGCTCAGGGTGGATCACAAAGTCACCACACAGTCCGAGCACAACGACAAGGCCACAAGGCCAGTTCACATGCAGGAGTACACATATATATATATAGAGCTAGACAAGCAAGAGCAGGTATATATATGTAACAGTACAAGCAAGGTCAAGAAGAGAGCAAGTGAGGCAAGACAGGTACAAGACCCAGCTGGGTGCAGAAGCGCTGATGGTCACAAGGCGCAAGTGCCTTGGTGAACACATCAGCAGTGTTGGCCGCAGAGGCCACGTAAGCAAGTCGCAACTGACCACGCTGCTGCAGCTCACGAGCAAGAAAGTAACGGAGAGCAATGTGCTTCGTTCTGTGCTCCAAGCGCTGCTCTCGACACAAGGCCAGCATGGCCTTGTTGTCTACGTACAGCACTGGAGGAGAACGAGGCGGCTCTCCAAGGTCAGTCAGCAGGTAGGTGAGCCAGCGAAGCTCCTGTGCAGCCATGGCCCCGGCGTAGATCTCAGCCTCACAACTGGAGCCGAGAACAGAGGACGAGCGAGTAGCCCGCCACGAGACAGAGCCGGAACCAAGACTGAAGGTGTAACCCTGCGACGACCGCTGCGTAGCCTGGTCGTCAGCCCAAGAAGCGTCCGCGTGCCCAGTGAGGACCACTGGACTCCGCCCTCCAAGCACTAGCCCCATGCCCGACGTACTGCACAAGTAGCGCAACACCCTCTTCGCTGCAGCCATGTGCTCTGGTCGGTGTCTCCCAGGAGCAACATAGCGTGCAAGAATGCTAAGAGGGTATGCAAGGTCAGGTCGTGTGCAGGTCATCAGGTACATGAGGCAGCCAACAAGCTCTGGGTACGGGCCACTCGACTCTACGGACTCATCCGAAGGCAGAGCTGAGAGCGAGTGGCGAGTAGACAGAGGAGTGGCCTGAGGCGAGGAGTACGTGAAGCCGAAGCGCTGAAGGACCTGCTGCACCATGTGTGACTGAGTCAAGGTAATGGTGCGGCGTGCTCTGTCCCGAGTGATCTGCAAGCCAAGGTAGCTGCGCAGTTCACCCAGGTCTGTGCACGTGTGTCTCTTCTGCAGCTCGGACTTCACGTAGGCTAGTCCAGCCGTGTCAGCTGTGGCAAAGACCAAGTCGTCGACGTACACGAGGACGTAGAACGGCGGCAGAGAAGTGTCGGTGCGCAGAAACAACGACGGGTCAGCAGTAGAGGGAGCAAACCCAAGAGCCGCAAGCGTAGTCCTCAGTGTGTCGTGCCACTCACGCGGTGCCTGGCGGAGACCGTAGACTGGCCGTCGGAGGCTCCACTGGGTGCCAGGAGGGAAAGTCCCAGTGAAGCCAGGTGGACGGCGCAGCCAGATCTCCTCGTGCAGGCTACCCTGCAAGAAAGCAGTACTGAAGTCAAGAGAGTGGAGCTCGTAGTCGCGCTGAGCGGCTATGTGCAGCAGCACCCGAAGAGTGGTCATCTTCGGGGTGGGAGAGAAGGTCTGAAAGTAGTCAACTCCCTGCCGCTGACTGAAGCCACGAGCGACGTACCGCGCCTTGAAGACAGGTGGAGATCCCGGCGGCCGCTTCACCCTGAAGATCCACATGCCACTGACGATGTTCGCCCCAGGAGGGGGAACCGCGTCAACGTAGGTGCCTGTGGACTTCCAGGACGCCATCTCTGCATCCATAGCTGCCTGCCACTGAGAGGAGTAGGGACCCTCTACGGCCTCCGCGTAAGAGCGCGGAGTCGGGATGTCTAGTGCATCCGGGTCTCCCTCAGGGGCAAGTAGTACGGACGCGAGATGAGGTGAAGCAGCAGCCAGACACCGGAACTCCTCCTGCCTGTCCTCAAGGACGTCCGTGCCAAGAGCACACTCACCCCCGACGGACGGAGGACAGACAGACGCAGACTCAGCAACAAGACCGGCAGCGTAGTCTAGACGACAGCGAGCAGCAAAGTCGACAAGCTCAGCAACAAGCGCAGACGCAGCAGTGGACTCAAAAGAGGGGTCAGTGACGACAGTAGCAAGGAGACGTGTGACAGCAGGACTGGCAGCACGAAGAGAGTCCGACTCCGGGTCAGGAAGAGCAGGAAGAGAGGACTCAGGAGGAGAAGGCAAAGGGGCACGCAGAGGAGCAGTGGACGGACGCAGAGACATCCGGTGCGTGCCAGGGACAGGAGGAGGACGCTGACGCGAACCACGACCACTAGTGCGAGCAGCACGGACAGGCGACGCAGGGCGAGACGCAGGCTCACGACGCTCAGCAAGACCTCCAGTAGGACCAGTGTAGGGAGAAGGAGCGGGCAGTGGGGAGGCCGGCTGTAACCGTAACTGTGACAGGACAGGCTGTGGACACTCTAAGGGAGGAGGAGGACCAGTAGAAGGCGGGAGACCAAGAACCTGCTGAAGGAGCGGAACGAAGTACGGCCTAGGCCGCGCGGCGACTCCAGACACAGCAGGGACAGCACCAGTACCCCCAGCGGCAGCACCAGCGCCAGTAGCACCTCCAGCTCCAGGACCTCCAGCAGCACCAGTAGCACCCCCAGCAGGACCGTCAGCAGTAGCCTCAGCTCCAACACCCTCAGCAGCTCCAGCTCCAGCACCTCCGGGACCCGCGGCACCAGCTCCCTCAGCAGCCGAAGAACCTCCAGCCCCAGCAGCACGCCTCCAGCGCCTGGCAAACCACTCGCGCAGCTCCTGTGGAGAGAGGGGCTCCCGCCGAGGCGAAGCACCCGGAGAAACGCCAGGTCCCGCACCGCCAGACGGCACAAGAGGAGGTCCAGTGGCCGCAGGCTCAGCAGCTCCAGGCTCAGCAGCTCCAGACGCAGCACCCCCTGGCTCAGCACCCCCAGACTCCGCACCCCCAGGCTCAGCACCCCCAGTCGCAGCACCCCCAGGCTCAGCACTCCCAGACTCCGCACCCCCAGGCTCAGCACCCCCAGTCGCAGTACCCCCAGGCTCAGCACCCCCAGACTCAGCACCCTCAGGCTCAGCACCCGCAGCAGGACCAGAGTCACCAGCAACCTCGACCGGCTCGACTGCGTCTACCTGGGACACACCTGAAGGGGCAGGACCCTGAGGGGGAAGGGGGTCTACCGGGGGGGGACCTGGCACAAGGAAGTGCGGTGGCGGGGGGAGGGAAGGAGTGCGGTAGGGGAAGAGGCGGTAGAAGGGGACTGAACACGACGAGAGGAGGGGTGGTAGAACTGCCACCCTGGAGCGTCAGGGGGGAAGCCGAGGAAGACACAGGGAGCAGCACGAGGGGACAGCTTGTCCGCAGACAAGTCGCGGACAAACGCCCGAGATCCCCAGACACGGAACGCAGACGCATCGCCGACCTTCCCCGTCCACAGCAGAGCTGGGGAGGTCTCCGGCCGGGAGACCCTGGGGTGAAGGTTGATCTGATGCGCCGCGTACCGAACCACAAACGGCCACAGAAAATGGGGGGCAGCCGCATGCATCATGGACGTACGAGCGACGTCCATGACCATGCCAATGCGGCGCTCAGCAATCCCATTTTGCTGTGGAGAGTCCGGAAGCGTAAAGGTCTGGCGGATGCCTCGTGCACGACAGTAGGCTCGCAGAAGGCCAGAGGAGAACTCTCCACCTCGGTCAGAGTGCAGACGCAGAACAGGAAAGTCCGAGCCGAAGCTCCTCCTGAGCTGGAGACGAGCTGCGCGGATCCAGTCGATCAACACCTCAGTGACATCACCTTTGCTGCGCAAGGGGAAGACTGTGGTGTAACGCGAGTAGTCGTCAACCACCAGCAGGAAGTAGCGCTCGTGACCCTGCCCACGGACGCGGGCGGGGCCCCACACGTCCATGTGAAGCGTCTGCAGTGGAGCCTCTGTCGGGGGGAACTGGGAGGAGTGAGGGGCAGCCCGGAGCCGCCCCTCGACACAGGGGACACAAGAAGGTCCGGGTCCCGAAGGAAGGGGAGGGAGAGACCGGGGAAGACCAGAGACAAGGACACGGGAAGCCATGCCCCGAAGACGAAGCAAGGAGGGGTGGCCAAGACGGTGGTGCCACAGGAGAGTCTCGTGAGACAAGCGGCGACACGAGCAGGGGGCAGACTCAGGACCAGACCTGGACGCAGCAGCAAACACCTGACCCGACGCAGCTACCTGGCCAGACGCAGGGACAGGAGGAGACGCAGTGGTCAGTGTGTAGAGACTCGACCCCGGCCGACGCGAGAACGTGGCCAGGTGTCGGCCTGTGCGGGCGTCCGAGCAGTGGGTCACCCGCTGACTCGCAGGAGTAAACTGGTGAACCCCCGCATCCTGGAGGTCAGCACCACTCACCAAGTTCGTCGAGAACGAGGGGAGGTACAGACCAGACAAGGTGCCCGAGGGGGCAGCCGGACACGGGAGGACAGTGGAGAAGTGAGAGAGGACTGGACCCCCAGTGGGGTCAGCTAGGGAGACTGCAACCGGCCGGCCAAGCGGCGTGAGTGTGGTGCGGTCTCGAAAGAAGGAGCGAGAAGCCCCTGAGTCAAGCGTGAAGGTGAGGGAGGCCGAAGCCGACGCAGTACCTGAGAGCGCAGCCTCACCAGTACCTGAGAGTGCAGACGCACTGGCACCTAGAGCAGCAGCCTCAGAAGTACCTAGCGTAGCAGTACCAATGCCCGGGTCGGGCGGGAAACACCGGTAACAGTCACCCTCCTCACTAATAGTCACAGCATACATGGCAGCAAGGATAGCATCAAAGTCAAGATCAAAGATAGCTACGCCAGCCCTAGACAGCTCTCCCCAACGGGGAATCTCACTGGCCTCGGGGAACTGCTGACGCCAAGCGTCCGTCAGGCGGCCAAAGCAGCGCTGAGTGGGGTGCGCACCCCCACACTGCTCACCCGCGCGGTCACCGGAACGAAGGACGTAGGTGCACGGACCAAAACCCCCACCCCGCTGACGCTGCGTGTACCACTCACGGAGCTGCTGGGGCGGGGGGATGTCCCGCGAACGCTGCTGCTGCTACTGCTGCTGCTGCTGCTGCTGCTGCTGCTGACGCTGGCCACCACTAGGGCCGCTACGCTGCGGGGCACCACCCCGACCAGCTCCACCCCCTCCGCCACCGCTGCCTCCACCTCCACCACCACCGCTGCCTCCGCTCCCACCGATGCCGCCACCACCGCCTCCTCCTCCGCTGCTGCCACCGCCACCACCGCCCCCGCCACCACTCCCACCGTCACCCCCACTCCCTCCTCCGCCTCCACCGCCTCCTCTACCGCCCCCGCCAGCTCCACCCGCGCCCTTGCCCCCCTTGCCCCTGCCAGGGCGGCGTCTCCCGCTAGGGGCAGACGCCGCGCAGACCGACTCAAGACCAAGCAGGTCGGCAGCAGCAGCAGAGGCAACAGAGGGCAGCAGGGGGGAAGGAGAGCACCCCTCAAAGATGGGGGTGCGAGGGTCACCACGAGAGGCTCCTACAGCGACGATGCTCTTCTCCGCCGCCAGGAGGGACTTCTCGAGGAGGTCGACAGTGAGAGTGGTGGGACAGACCGAGAGGTAGTGGTCCCTGACTACGCGAAGGGAGTCAGGGAGGCGTGTGACTATGTAATAGAGAGTGATGTACATGGGGGGGGGGTTCTTGGCGCAGAACTCAGCAGGAAGGGCGGCGCGGTAGCGAGTGTCACTAGTGCGGAGGTGCGTAATGAGGTCAGCGACAGTGGGAAAGGCAGTAAGGTCAGGAAAGAGGTACGGTAGCATGAGGCGGCTCAGGGCAGCAGTGGCAGGGGAAGAGTAGCGCGCAACTACAGCGTCGTACAAGGTCTGAGCACTCTTGTACTGACTAAAGTGCGCGCGCTCAGTGGTAGGCAGGTGGCGACGCACAGCAAGACGTGCAGCAGCATCGCGGGTGGCCCACTGAGAGCGAACAGTGGGGTCAGCATCAGTAGCAGGGGCAGGAGAGGCGCCAGAGGTGAGGTCAAAGAGGGAAAGACCGTCCGCCCTATCGCACTGTAAGAACAGCTGCAGGTCGTCGACCCAGACCTCAAAGTCAATGGCTCGACCCTCAGCGTCAAAAGCGAGGACACTAGGGGTAGCCATGACGACGACAGACGAGCAGTGCAAGCAGTAGGGGAAGGGCACGCAGTGACAGTGGGGCTGTGCTCACCGGACAGGGCAGGTCGGGCGGCTCGGCAGTAGGGCGGCTCGGCTGCTCAGCGGCTCGGCGGCAGGGCGGCTCGGCTGCTGGGCGGCTCGGCTGTTGGGCGGCTCGGCGGCAGTGCGGTTCGGCTCCCGGGCGGCTCGGCGGCAGGGCGGCTCGGCTCCCGGGCGGCTCGGCGGCAGGGCGGCTCGGCTCCCAGGCGGCTCGGCGGCAGGGCGGCTCGGCTCCCGGCGGTTCTGCTGCTAGGCGGCTCCCGCAGGTAGGGCGGCGGTAGGGCCGCAGGTAGGGCGGCGGGCGGGCCGTAGGTAGGGCGGCGGGGGGCCGTAGGTAGGGCAGCGGGCTGGCCGCAGGTAGGGTGGCGGGCGGGCCGCAGGCAGGGCGGCGGTAGGGCCGCAAGTAGGGCGGCGGGCGGGCCGCAGTTAGGGCGGCGGACGGGCCGCAGGTAGGGCGGCTGGCGGGCCGCAGGTAGGGCAGCGGGCGGGCCGCGACGTGAGGGCGGCGGGGCCGCTGTAGTGGGGCGGCGGGGCCGCTTAGCAGAGGGCGGCGGGGCCGCGTGAGCAGGGCGGCGGGGCCGCGTGAGCAGGGCGGCGGGGCCGCGAAGCAGAGGGCGGGCGGGCCGCGACGTGAGGGCGGCTGGGCCGCTGCAGCAGGGCGGCGGGGCCGCTTAGCAGAGGGCGGCGGGGCCGCGTGAGCAGGGCAGCGGGGCCGCGAAGCAGAGGGCGGCTGGGCCGCGCGAGCAGGGCGGCGGGGCCGCGAAGGAAGGGCGGCGGGGCCGCGTTAGTAGGGCGGCGAGGCCGCGAAGGAAGGGCGGCAGGGCCGCGTGAGCAGAGTGGCGGGGCCGCGAAGGGAGGGCGGCGGGGCCGCGAGGGGCGACACGGAGGGTCGCTAAAAAAAAGGAAAAACGCGCCTCGGGGCGCGCTTCGGTGGGCCCTAGAAGCAGTCCCTAGGAGGGGACCTGCTCTGATTCCATGTGAAAAGAAGAACGAGAATGTTTGAACTATGAATGAAGTGGGTACATATGGGAAACCCTAATTGTGTTGTACCCCTTATGGGATACCTCACTATAGCCTACACAACAGCATAAGCTATATAATGTTCTGACAAAGATAACTCTACAATGGCAGTGAGCTAGACTATGGGGTTGGCACGAACTACTAGAGGTGATCGTAGCTTTGCCTAGTTCCTTGGTGCTTGCACAATCACGGGAGAAATTGGCAAGAGTTTCACTAGCAAAAGTTGGAGTTACAGAAATTTTTGAACAAGCAATGACAAGAATGACTACATCAGGCACCTAGCAACTCTGCATCTATTCTGGTCGAGCACAGCATGGTCGACCGCCTGCCAGCGTTGCGTAGAGGAGCCGCGCCAGCACTGCAGAAAGGCGACCTGCCAACACAGCAAGTCGATGGTGTGCCAACGCTACAGCAGAGCGACTGTCCAGCGTTGCTCCGTAGAAGACAGTAGTGCGCACGCTCACAGATGCGCGCAGACGATTGGCCCGACTTGCACCGTTGTGCATTTGTCGGCTATTTTCTGCGCATGACGAGCCACATCGACTTCGGGATACCAACCCGAAGTCGCCTTTGCCATCGCGACCTCGACGACGTTTGCGTGCCTCCGCAGAACTCGCCGAGCAGGTTACCCGGTTGACCAGGACGACCCCCAAGTGCCTCTGGTCGACCACCGGGTCCCTCTGGTCGATCACGGCTCCCGTCGAGCTATCCCCTAGTCGACGGACCCCTTCCGTCGATCAGAACTGTCAGCTGTTGTCGCCGAGCTCCCCTCGTCGACCGCTTCTCCCCTGTCAGGTCGACGGACTGCTCCGTCGACCTCCTGGTCAAACTGCTCCTCCTGGTCGACGGCACACCCATCGCCCAGACCAGTCAGTTGCGGCTGTCGACTTCCCTGGTCGACAGTAACACCACAGCGGTCCCCTGCAGCTCGACGAAGCGTGTCGAGCAGCTCTCCCACTACAGATGGTCGGCTGCTATTCCCGTGCATCCGACCAGGTCGTCGGCGTTGCCCAAGCGAGGGCGTGGCCAACACTTCACTCCCGTTAACAGGCCCTGCCGCCTTGTGACCACCAGAGGTGTTGTGTGCAGTTAGGTCTCGTTGACACAGTTTCTCGTCTTGCATAGTCTTGAGTTCTCTCCTTGCTTTGTTTGTACACTTTACATATGCCTCTGTGAAATCTTGAACTAACCTTGTGGCTCTTTTGCTTGTGCTCAGAATGTATGGTGACGTTGTGATCCACCCTGAGCTTTGTTTCTTTGTGACAGGTCTTGTGACCGTACACTTATGGTTTTGCTTGACACCCCTCACTTAGACTATGGGGGTGTGACAAATGTTGTAGTCTTAGTTATATGTGTTATAGGGGGTACAACTATTAGGGTTAGGTTTATGTACCCCAACCAACCTTGGTGAAAACAACACTTTCATTCTTAACAATCGACAACAAGGCAATGCTTGCCTTGTGTCACGAGAAGAGACTGGAGCACAGAACGAAGCACATTGCTCTTCGCTACTTCCTTGCGCGTGAGCAGGGCCCGTGCTAGGAATTGGGGCACCCTGAGGCCTCAGGGCACTTATCTAAAATCTTAAAAATTGCCCTGATTTGTCAGGGCAAATTTTCAAAGCCTTCCTGTATGTTCAGGGCTTCTACATACATTAATCCTGGCCTGTCAGGGCAAAAAACTTGTGTTCAGGGTTCAGGTTTCAGCACAGACCAGACCAGACTATGCTGGGCAGAGCAGAGCAGCATGGCACACGACGAGATCGGAGTGTTCCCTGTTTCCCCCATCTGATGCGTTTGGTTGGTGCGTTGCGCAGGGTCGGAAGTGCAAGGGGATCGCGAAGGCGGAAAGCAATCCGCACGGGGAAAGCAATCCGCGGGGGAAATTTTTCCGGGGAACAAATTCCCGGGAAACGGTAAACCTCCCCCCCTCCCCCAAAAAACAAAAGCGCGTCAGGGCAAGCCTCGACATTCATCCTGACGCTACAAAGAAGAACACCACTGCCATCCTAATTTTCCAGGGCATTTCATATAATAACATCCTGAGAGCTCAGAGTTAAAAGTGGCACCATTCTGAAATTACCGGGAAAATTCAAATATGCATTCTGAATTCAGGGTAATCAGGATGTTTTGCCCTAATATCGTGGGGCTTGCGCGTGAGCTGTAGCAGCGTCGTCAGCTCCGTCTTTCCTACGTGGCCTCGCGGGCCAACACTGCTGATGTGTTCACCAAAGCCCTTGGGTCTGGTGATCATCAGCGCTTTTACACTGCTCTTGGGTTTGTGCCCACTCTGCCTCATCTGCTGGTTGCTTGGCTTGCTCTTGTTGTACACTGATATATATCTTTATACCTGCTTGTTTCCTCTTGCTAGGTTGTGATCCGTGTACTGCCTTACTATTATAACTCTGCATGTGAACTGGCCTTGTGGCCGCTTGCGTGTGCTCAGTTTTTGTGGTGACTTTGTGATCTCTCCTGAGCAAGGCCCACGATATTATGGCAAAACATCCTGATTACCCTGATTTCAGGATGGTGTTTTAAGTTTGCCCTGGAATTTCAGAATGATGCTGAAATTCACCCTGTGACGTCAGGATGATTCACATGTTTTGCCCTGGAATTTCAGAATGGCAGTGAAATTTTGCCCTGAAGCGTTAGGGTGAATGTAGAGGGATGCCCTGACTCGTGGGAAGGGGAAGATGTCAAACATATGTTTATATGTTAAAGTTAGATAGGCTGTAGTGGGGTACTCACTGTGTGGTACAACCCCTTAGGTTTCCTTTTTGTACCAACATTCTCGATAGTCGACACCATCTCTTGCCTAAGGATTCTAACATGGCATCTAGAGCATAGGTCCTTAGGACCTAGGATCAGGGCCCACCTCACCTGCCTTGCCTACTGCCCGCGCGCGCCTCGGCTGCCCGCGCGCGGCCCTTTTTTTTTTTCCCACGCGCGCCTCTTACGCAGCTCGCGCGGCCCGTTTAGGCCCCGCCCGCGCGCCACTTTCGCCGCCCGCGCGCAGCCCATTTAGGCCACGCCCGCGCAGCCCGCCGCCGCACGCAACCCGCAGTCGCACGCGGCTCGTCGCCACGCGCAGCCAGGAGCCGCACGCGGCCCGCAGCCCGCGCAGCCCGTCGCCGCATGCAGCCCGCAGCCGCGCGCGCTGCCTGCAGCCACGCGCGCAGCCCGTAGCTTAGCGCAGCAAGCCGCTGCACGCAGCCCTCAAGCCGCTCCTGCCTGCTGCCTGCTGCTGCTGCCTCCTGCCTCTGCCCCCCTGCCTCCTGCCTGCTGCCTGCTGCCTCTGCCTTTGCTTGTGACCTGGTGCCTACTGCCTCTTGTCTGCTGCCTGCTGTATGCTGCCTGCTGCCTGCTGCCTCTGCCTCCTGCCTCCTGTCTACTGCCTGCTGCCTCCTACCTCTGCCTGGCGCCATTATGACGGCGCCTAACGTTCTAGCGTTCGAGCCTGACGGTCGCCCCATAGAGTTCGCTGTGTGGTTAGACGATCTTCAGCTGTTCCTTCTGACTGATGCCAAAGAGGGCGTTTCCCTGTTCGATTATGTCTCTGGCATTGCCGTTGCTCCTGCTGCTGATGCTCCTGCTCTCGAACGCTCCCAGTGGCAGACTCGCGATGCTGCTGCACGCCTCGCTATTAGGAACCACCTGCCGATTACTGAGCGCGCGCATTTCAGCCAGCACAGAACTGCTAAGACACTGTACGACGATGTAGTTGCGCGCTACTCCTCCCCGGCCACTGCAGCCATAGGTCGACTCATGCTACCGTACCTGTTCCCCAATCTTTCCTCGTTCACCACTGCTGAGGACCTCGTTTCTCACCTGCGCGCTACTGACACTCGCTTTTGTGCCGCCCTTTCAGCCGAGTTCTGCGCCGCAACCCCCCCCCCCCCCCCCCCCCCCCCCCGATGTACTTCACTCTCTATTTCCTCGTCACCCGCCTCCCTGACACTCTTAGCTCTGTCAGGGACCACTTCCTAGCGCTAGACCCCACCACTCTCACTGTCGACGACTTCGAGAAGCACCTCCTCGCAGCAGAGAAGAACATCCTCGCTGTAGGTGCTGCTCGTGGCACTCCTCGCTCTCCCCTCTTTGAGGGGTGCTCCCCCTCCCCTCTCACCCCCTCCTACGCCTCCGCAGCTGCTGCTCACGACTACCTTGGTGCTGAGGAGGTCGGAGCCACTTCCGCTCCTAGTGGGAAGCGTCGCAGCGGCAGGGGCAGCAGGGGTGGCAGGGGCGGTGGGGGTGGCGGTGGAGGTGGCGGTGGTGCAGGCGGAGGGGGAGGTGGAGGTGGTGGGGGTGGTCGTGGGAGTGGAGGCGGTGGAGGTGGTGGTGGGGGCGGCAGAGGCACTGGGAGCGGTGGAGGGGGCAGCAGCGGCGGTGGGGGAGGAGGGGGTGGTGGTGGCAGTGGTGGTCAGGGCCAGCAGCAGCGGCAGCAGCCGCAGCAGCCGCAGCAGCAGCAGCGTCAGCGCCAGACCCCCACTTCCCAGCAGCTTCTTGACTGGTATGCCGGGCGTGGGGTTTCTGGGGGTCCTGGTCGCTGCCCCTATATTATCCGCACAGGTCCCCGCACTGGTCGCCAGTGCACAGGTTTCCACACTGAGCAGCGCTGCTTCGCTCGACTTAGCGACGCCTGGCGCGCCAAGTTTCCTGATGCTCCTGAGTTCCCCAACTGGGCAGACTTGCTTAGGCGTGACGTACCTATCTTTGATCTTGACTATGAGGCAACTCTTGCTGCTATGTATGCATTGTCTGTTAGTGCTGAGGGTGACTACTACTTGTGTGTGCCGCCGGATCCTGGTATAGCCCCTGGTATAGCCCCTGCAGCACTAGGTGCTTGTGAGTCTGCTCCCCCTGGTACTGCGCCTGCACAGGCCTTGCACACCTTTACACTTGACTCTGGTGCTTCCCGCTGTTTCTTTCGCGACAGTACCACAGTCACTCCCCTCCCTGCACCTGTTCCTGTCTCACTGGCTGACCCCTCTGGGGGCCCAGTGCTTGCACGGTCTTCCACTGTGCTTCCGTGTCCGGCGGTCCCGTCTGGTGAGCTGTCTGGTCTCCACCTCCCCTCGTTCTCCACGAACTTGGTGAGTAACGCTGTCCTCCAGGATGCGGGGGTTGACACCTTCACCCCTGGCCGGCAGCGTGTGGCGATTTGCACGTGCTCCCAGACTGGTCGCCACCTGGCCACGTTCACTCGTGCGCCAAGGTCCAGTCTGTACACCCTCACCACTGCGCCGCGCTCCGCCCCTTTGTCTCCCCAGTTGCACGCGTCTGCTCAGGTTGCTATACAGTGTGAGTGTCGCCGGCTGTCGCACGACACTCTCCTGTGGCACCACCGCCTTGGTCACCCCTCCCTGCCTCGCCTTCGTAGCATGCACTCTCGCTTCCTTGTTTCTGGTCTTCCCAGGTCTCTGCCTGCCCTCCCTCCCTCGCCTGCGCCGCCCTGCATTCCTTGCATCGAGGGGCGGCAGCGCGCCGCTCCTCACTCCTCCTCGTTCCCTCCCACAGAGGCTCCACTGCAGACTCTCCACCTGGACGTGTGGGGCCCAGCCCGCGTCCGTGGACAGGGCCACGAGCGGTACTTCCTGCTGGTTGTCGACGACTACACGCGCTACACCACGGTCTTCCCCTTGCAGCGCAAGGGGGATGTCCCTGGTGTTTTGATCCCCTGGATCCGCGCTACTCGTCTCCAGCTCCGCGAGCGGTTCCAGACAGACTTTCCTGTCCTGCGTCTGCACTCTGACCGAGGTGGTGAGTTCTCCTCAGACCTCTTGGCAGCCTTCTATGCGGAGCACGGCATCCGCCAGACTTTCACGCTTCCGGCCTCTCCGCAGCAGAATGGGGTTGCTGAGCGCCGCATTGGCTTAGTCATGGAGATCGCTCGTACCTCCATGATCCATGCGGCTACCCCCCATTTTCTGTGGCCGTTTGCGGTCCGGTACGCCGCGCATCAGCTCAACCTTTGGCCCCGTGTCTCCTTGCCGGAGACCTCGCCCACACTGCTGTGGACGGGGAAGGTTGGCGACGCGTCGCGTTTCCGGGTCTGGGGTGCTCGTGCCTTTGTCCGCGATACCACTGCGGACAAGCTCTCCCCTCGCGCCATTCCTTGTGTCTTCCTTGGCTGGCAGTTTTACGACCCCGCCTCGCGCCGTGTCTTTGCGTCTCAGGACGTCACCTTTGACGAGTCCGTCCCCTTTTACCGCCTCTTCCCCTACCGCACTGCTCCTCCCCCCCCCCCGCCGCTCTTTCTCGCCCCAGGTCCTCCCCAGGTAGACCCCCTCCCCGCGCCAGGTCCTGCTCCTTCAGGTGTCTCTCAAGTAGACCCCCCCGCGCCTGCGCCTATTGAGGTCACTGGTGACTCCGGTCCTGCTGGGAGTGGTGCTGTCCCTGGGGGTGCGGAGCTTGGGGGTGCTGAGTCTGGGGGCGCTGAGCGTGTGGAGCCTGGAGGTGCTGAGCCTGCGCGTGAGGAGCCTGGAGGTGTTGCGTCTGGGAGTGCTGCGTCTGGAGGTGCTACGTCTGGGGGTGCGGAGCCTGCGTGTGCGGAGCCTGGGGGTGATGAGTCTGGGGGTGAGTCGCCTGAGGGTTCTGAGACTGCTGTTACGCGTTCTCCTTGGAGTAGCCGTCTTCGTCCGCGTGTGCCCCTCACCTCCCAGCAGCTGCACGACTGGTACGGTCGCCGTCAGCGTCGCACTTCTGCACCTCAGGGCTCTATTGCTGGGGGTTCTTCTGCTGGTGTCGCTGGTCCCGGAGGTGCTCGTACTGGGGGTACTGGAGCTGCTGGGGCTGGCGGTGTTGCTGCTGGAGGTACTGGAGCTGCTCGAGGTGCTGGAGGTGCTGGAGCTGCTGGAGGTGCTGGAGGTGCTGGAGCTGCTGAGGGTACTGGGGCTGCTGGCGGTGCTGGACCTGCTGAGGGTCCTGGAGCTACTGACGGTACTGGGAGCCGCTGAGGGTCCTGGAGCTGCTGGAGGTGCTGGAGCTGCTGGAGGTGCTGGAGCTGCTGGAGCTGCTGGAGCTGCTGGTGCTGGTGGCACTGCTCAGCCGCGCCTGTTCTTCGCTCCGCCGTCCCCGTCGTCTCAGCCACCACCTGACTCTGCACTTCGCCAGGTTCTCAGTCTTCCCTCGTCTACTGGTCTTCCGTTACAGCCTGGCTCACCGCTGCCTGCTCCTTCTCCGTACACAGAGCAGACTGGTGGCCTTGCAGAGCGTCGTGAGCCTACGTCGCGTCCTGTCTCACCTGTCCGTTCAGGTCGTTCCGGTCGTCGTGTTCCTAGTCAGAGCCAGCCGGCTATCTCCGGCCCTCACCTTGTAGTTCGTCGTCCTTCCTCTCCTCCGTCGCGTGTTCCTCTGCCGCCTCCCCCTGCGTCCTCTCTGCCTGTCGTTGCTGACCCTGCGTCTGACCAGTTTCGTGCTGAGCACTCTACTGTCACGCGTCTGCTTGCCACTGTTGTCACTGACCCGTCGTTTGAGTCTGCTGCTGCGTCTGCCTTAGTCGCTGAGCTTGTTGACTTTGCTGCTCACTGTCGTCTAGACTACGCCGCCAGTCTTGTTGCTGAGTGTGGGTCTGTCTGTCCTCCGTCCGTCGGGGGTGAGTGTGCTCTTGGCACGGACGTCCTTGAGGACAGGCAGGAGGACCTTGAGTGTCATGCAGCCGCTGTGCCTCATCTCGTGTCCATGCTGCTTGCCCCTGAGGGAGACCTGGATGCACCAGACATCCCTACCCCGCGCTCTTACTCTGAGGCGATCGCGGGTGAGTACTCCACAGGCACTTACGTTGACGAGGTTCCCCCTCCTGGGGCGAACATTGTCAGTGGCATGTGGATTTTCAGGGTGAAGCGGCCTCCAAGTTCTCCACCTGTCTTCAAGGCTCGTTACGTGGCTCGAGGCTTCACTCAGCGAGAGGGCGTTGACTTCTTCCATACCTTCTCCCCCACCCCGAAGATGACCACTTTTCGGGTGCTGCTGCATGTTGCCGCTCAGCGTGACTACGAGCTTCACTCTCTTGACTTCAGCACAGCCTTCTTACAGGGCAGCTTGCACGAGGAGATCTGGCTGCGCCGCCCTCCTGGCTTCACTGGGTCGTTCCCTCCTGGTACCCAGTGGAGCCTCCGGCGGCCAGTCTACGGTCTCCGCCAGGCACCACGTGAGTGGCACGACACACTGAGGACGACACTTGCGGCTCTTGGGTTTGCTCCGTCGACTGCTTACCCGTTGCTGTTTCTGCGCACTGACACTTCGCTGCCGCCGTTCTACATCCTCGTGTACGTCGACGACTTGGTCTTTGCCAGTGCTGACACTGAGGCTCTTGCCCTGGTGAAGTCGGAGCTGCAGAAGAGACACACGTGCACAGACCTGGGTGAGCTGCACAGCTATCTTGGCTTGCAGATCACTCGAGATAGAGCACGGCGCACCATCATACTGACTCAGTCACACATGGTGCAGCAGGTCCTTCAGCGCTTCGGCTTCACCTGGTCCTCAGCAGAGGCCACTCCTCTGGCTACAGGTCACTGGCTCTCAGCTCCACCTTCGGACAAGTCCGTAGAGCCGAGTGGTCCTTACCCAGAGCTAGTGGGCTGCCCCATGTACCTGATGACCTGCAGTCGTCCTGACTTTGCGTACCCTCTTGGCCTTCTAGCTCGCTACGTGGCTCCTGGTCGGCACCGAAAGGTGCACATGGATGCTGCCAAGAGGGTACTACGCTACTTGTGCAGTACATCGGGCATGGGGCTCGTGCTTGGAGGACGGGGTGACGTTGTCCTGACTGGTCACTCGGACGCCTCTTGGGTTGACGACCAGGCTACGCAGCGGCCGTCACAGGGTTACACCTTCAGCCTTGGTTCTGGTTCAGTTTCCTGGCGGTCTACACGCTCGTCTTCAGTCCTCGGCTCCAGCTGTGAGGCCGAGATCTACGCCACAGCCATGGCTGCGCAGGAGCTACGCTGGCTCACCTACCTGCTGACCGACTTGGGAGAGCGGCCTTGTTCTCCTCCAGTTTTGTACGTCGACAACACGGCTGCCATTGCCTTGTGTCAGGAGCACAGACTAGAGCACAGAACAAAGCACATCGCTCTCCGTTACTTCCTTGCTCGAGAGCTGCAGCAGCGTGGCCAGCTTCGTCTTACTTACGTGGCCACTCGGGCCAACACTGCTGATATATTCACCAAGCCGCTTCCGCCTGGTGACCATCAGCGTTTCTGTACTTTGTTAGGCCTTGTGCCCACACTTCCTCACTTGCTGTAGACTTTGTTTGTACTGTGATCTATATGTATACCTGTATGCTTGCTCTTGTAGGCTGTTATCAATGTGCTGTTGTTGTTACACATATATCTCTGCATGTGAACTGGCCTTGTGGCCTTTTGCTTGTGCTCAGACTGCGTGGTGACGTTGTGATCCACCCTGAGCTTGCTTTGCACTTCCTGTCTGGCCTTGTGACCCTCTGTTCTCCCCACTTTGCCTATGGGGGTGTGTCAAACATATGTTTATATGTTAAAGTTAGATAGGCTGTAGGGGTACAACCCCTTAGGTTTCCTTTTTGTACCAACATTCTCGATAGTCGACACCATCTCTTGCCTAAGGATTCTAACAGAAGAAGGGGTGGAGGGGGGGAGAGGGGGAGAGGGGAGGAAGGAGGCTGGGGGGTGTGTGTGCTAGTTTTGTCCCCACCCCTCTCTCTCCAAAGTTTTTGCTCAGCCAGTTGTAGTGAAACCACTGAACAACCTGCTACTCTCGTGCCTTCCCCTTGCGCTATTTTTACCCTGAAACATCTATATGAGCTTGTGCCCTGAAATTTCAGGATGGCCAAGGACTTCTGCCCTGAAAAATCAGGGAATTTTAGAAAGTTTTCAGGAGTTGCCCTGAGGGCTCAGGGTGCCCTAAATTCTAGCACAGGCCCTGCCCGAGCTTTGCTTTTCTTGCTCTCTTGCTTGACTAGCCTTGTGACAGTTTGTTGTATTCTCCTATGGGGGTGTGTCATATTGCATTTGTGCTTGATAGACTGTCCTGGTATCTACCATTCATACATTCATTCATACCATGTCCAAATTTACACAACGAAATACTACGAACAAATTTACACTAAGAATACAATTGCGTTGCAAAGAGATCTACACTGAAATCTCAGTGTACGCCATCCTGAATTGCATTGCAGCAGAAATAGAATGCAAGCTGTCGAGTAATGCCTTGCTTGAAGGACGCCATCCTGAATTGCAAAAGAAGCAGAAAGAGAATATTAGATGCATTGCATAAGATAAAGATGTCGAAGTGTATCAGAAGGGACATCCACCAAGGCAACAGCACGAGAGCCACAAGGCCCTCGCACCACCAACCAGAAAACGCCCATCAGCGATAAACCCCGGCGCCCAGCCGTGAGGCGGACGGTTGGTGTGCGCCCTGCATGAAACGACCGAGCCACCGCCGCTGAGACAGCGCCGGGCACAGCCGGGATTATCAGGGCGGCCTAGGAAACGCGTCTAAAGCGACTAGGGAGGGAAAAACGGGGTGCAAAGGGAAGGCACGAGGCGACAGCAGCAGGCAAGCGTGGTTGCTCAGACAGCCAAAGGAGTCCTCGTCAACGCCAGAGGCTCGGAAACTCTAGTCTGAAACCGTTGAGCTTCATCACTGCAACCACCGCAACGCCTTGCATGCCACCCAGCTTGAAAGGGATGTGATGAGCGCCAATGAGTCAGGTTGCAGCAAAGACGTATCTTTGCAGGGATGTATGTACCATGGCTTTCCCAGCTCAGAGGAACAGCGTTCTCCCCAAAGCAAGAATGTCCATCGCGGGCCGGCGGCCCATTGTGTGGCGCTTAAGCCATTGTGACCGCTGAGAACAGGGAGTCCCAGGGCATTGGTAACAAGCGCGCTCGCTCCCTAAACACCCACACCATCGCCCTGCTCGCTCGCGGAACCCGACAGCACTGAGTAGCGAACTCACCAGAAACGCTTGCTGTGATGCTCGAGGGTCGAGCGCAACCAACACTACAACAGCCCCGCGGAGAGTGGCGTGAGAAACAACCTCAGGTTGTGCGGCAGTTGCGAGTCTGTGGATTCAAACGGGGGGAACGCGGCGGACAAGAACACAAGACAGCAGAATATATTTCTTCGCAAGCCGTGGGCTAGGCCGTTACAAAGTGGGGGAGAGGGAGGAATGAAGACGAGGGGTGTGAGCGGCCTCCGACGCGGCGGCGCCACAGAGGGTGCAGCCGCGCCAGGCGCCCACAAGCGCCGCGCGGAGAGCCACGTCTCGCCAACACCGACGGCGGGCGACCGCCGCCGGCATCCGCGAGATCAGCCAACAGCGAGAGCGGCAGGTGTGCGTGCTGACGCGACGTGCGGGGCCCCGCCGCTATAATGGCCGCACGCCTTGGCTGTGCGAAGGGCAACTAAGGAGCGCGCGATGCCAGAGGCCGACGCGTTCCAACTCAGTCCTTCGACGCACGGGAGCTAGGCGAGACAACCAAGCGGACTCTGGTAAAAGAAAATGCAAAAGAGCGTGCAGTGCCTCTCAGATCAGCGGAGTAACCGTCACCGGCCGTGATTGCCCTCGCCCCCTAAGGGGGAGGGCGGGCCTCGGGCCTGTTGAGCTTGAATGTTTGGGTCATCCCCGAGGCAAGCACGCTCGCTGGGAGGGGGCGGCGTTACTTCATGCAAGCAGCAGCGCAAGGACAGGCAAGTGCGAGCAGCAGAGCAAAGACAAGCGGGGCTGCAGGGTTCTGGCGTGGCGAGCCATCAGGAAAAAATTAGAGTTAACTTGGCATTCACTGATGCACGCATCTCATCATGCACCGGTTATGGTTCTCATCAGCTGGCCGCCACGCAATGCACGCAGAGGCAGCAGGCAACAACGGATAATATCTTCACACACACAGTAACACGAGGGTTTCGGGTACAGAGGTAATACGAGCATCAACGGCGATGGAAGGGGTCCTCAGAAGAAGGAGAAGTCGTTTTATGTTTGCTTCGTTCACGGTGAATCACATGGGCGCCCCGAAAGGCATCATCGTCACTGGACCCGCGGTGTGAGAGAGAGACGGGGCAGGGAGGGCAGGAAGAGAGGAACGCAGAGAGCAGGCGCAAGGAGGAAGAGCTGAGTTGAGGCCAAGGGGGAGAAAGGAAGGTGAAGCAGCAGGCGTACCACTGACGAACGTCGAGGACCACGGTGCCTCAACTCGCCACCAACACGCCGCCATGCAACTCTGGCCCGAGATTTTGCATTGTTGAGGGAGCGGCACGGCAAAGCTTGCCCACCATCCTGCAGGCACACGCGAGCAAACGGGAAAATGCTTTTGAAGCGACAGGGGCGAATAGCAGGAGGCAAAAGGCGGCGCATGGGCGCCGCAATGTAGAACAGCAGCCCGCGTGGCCTGACGGGAAGGAGGCGACAGCGAGCGTAGTGTTCAAGGAGCGAAGGCACTGTGCCCCAGATGATAGTTGCGGTGGCAGCCATGAGAACAACGCTGCCCCGCGCTGGACTGGGGACACCCTGCTGCCGCCCTCCCATTCCCCACCTCATCCACACATGCATCTCCCCATCATCACACCCTTTCAGACCACACCAACTCCCCCCGCTTCCCCCTCCCTGGACCACCATCTCACCTCAACCACGTTCGTGAGCAGCAGCGGCAGCTCAGCCCAGGTGTGCTGTTGGGATGACAAATGGTGTGAGGCGTCGATGGGGCATCGCACTTAGAATGAGGCGTGGTGTGGTGTAGAAACCACACCAAGGTGACGGGTAGAACTGTGCCATTTCTCATGCCCTGCTGCGCGTCTTGTCGGGTGGCGAATGGGTAAGAGTGTGGCACGGAGATGGGGTGAGGTAAGAGTTGTACATGAGAACAACGCTAGAATATATATACGCTATAAGGGCAGGATGGTGAGAAAAGAGCAGCGAGGGCAGTGAGGGAAGAGGGCAGCGTGAGAGGACCGAGGGAGGGGTCGAGAGAAGTGGGGAGCCCCGAAAATGAATGTTGGCGGTGGTTTCCACCCTGCAGCCTGAAGAGAAGGAATCATTCGCTATTCTCAAAACAAACGATGACTTAAATCTTATGTGCAAAAAACATCTCTTAAAAAAAAATCAAATAACACATACCAACTTTCTTATTGAAAGGAACGTCTTTGTAGTACGCCACCATGCTGCGATCAGAAGTTGATCGTAACCAGGATCACCTCAGGAAGGTTCGCACACAACTAAGTGGTGGTGGTGGTCCCTCGACCTCAAATCAAAGTGAATGTAAAATAATTGAGATGATTTAAAACATGCAAATACAAACATATAAATAAGAGTACAAGGTGGAATACGAAACAAACTAGCTAGCCATGTACTCTAAGGGGTACATTCCCTTATTGCAGCGAGACAACTGTGCGACTCCAGACGGTTACAAACCGCTCGGACAAAATCCTCGCCACTGCTGCTTCCTGATGCTATATGCTCTGACGGTATAGATGCTATGTAACAATACAACCCTTCACGTCATTTCCGCATTTTTGTCTTCAGCCTCGGCACTGCATGCTTCGTTTGCTGCTGTCAGGAGTGTCAGAATACTGAACGAGAATGATTGGATTGAACAGAAAGTTGGGTACAAGTAATAACCCTAATTGGGTTGTACCCCTTATGAGCTACCCCAGTACAGTCTACACAATGTAAGTGCTATATAAGTTTAACACAACCCCCATAGGAGAAGTGGGGGAGAACAAGTGGTCACAAGTGTCATAATTCCAACCACTAGACCATTTGGATAAAATGGCTTGTTAAGTAGCGGGTCAGTGCGCCCATAAACCCCCAGGACAACGAGTTTGTGACCCTTCCCTAGGATCAATCGGGGATCACCAGTGGACTTCTGACACCCCCCCGCACTGGGATGCCTGAAGCACACCCAAACACAGTACCTCTAGCAGCACCTGAGTCTACAGCGACCTCGACAGGCACAGTCCCGGGGAGTGGATCTACCTGAGACACACATGAGGGAGCAGGACCCTGAGGGGGGAGGGGGTCTACCGGAGGGGGACCTGGAGCAAGGAAAAGCGGCGGGGGGGGGGGGAGAGGGGCAGTGCGGTAGGGGAAGAGACGGTAAAAGGGAACCGACTCGTCAAATGTGATGTCCTTAGAGGGCAGAACACGGCGCGAGGTGGGGTGGTAAAACTGCCAGCTAGGCGCGTCAGGGGGAAAGCCAAGGAAGACGCAGGGAATAGCGCGGGCGAAGAGCTTGTCCGCGGAAAGATGGCGAACAAAGGCACTAGAGCCCCAGACCCGGAACGCCGACGCATCGCCAACCTTCCTCGTCCAACGCAATGTAGGCGTCGGTGGGGAAGCCAAGGAAGACGCAGCGAAGAGTGCGAGGGGAGAGCTTGCTCGCAGTGGTATCACGAACAAGGGAGAGCGCGCCCCAGACCTGAAACACCGACGCATCGCTTGTGAGAATCGAGAAGGAAATATGAGGATGGTTTCACTAGCAAACATTGGGATACATATAGCAAACCCTAACAGGGTTGTACTCACTATGGAGTACCCCACTGTAGACTAGAGAAACATGATATTCTGACACACCCCCATAGTCAAAGTGGGGTATGATCAGCACAAGAAGCAAAGCAAAGCAAGCTCAGGGTGGATCACAATGTCACCACACATTCTGAGCACAAGTACAAGAAGTAACAGTTTAAAGTTCACAATAAATAAGCAAAGCTAGAGGCTATCACAGAGGGCAAGTGAGGAGGAGGAGGCTGGACTAATAGGAGAGGAGAGAGGAGGCAACGGCGGAAACTGCAGACACACGGACAACAGGAGCGGCGTGCACTGTGGCTACCGGAGGCGCACCTCCGGACTACAGGAGTAACTGGCTCCGCGGCTAAGACGAGCGGCAGGAGCAACAGACCCACAGGCGACTGGCGCAGCGGCATCACTGGGCTACCGGAAGCGCACCTCCGGACTACTGGCACTGCTAGCAACACGACGGGTACCTCCACCCAACCTCCCTCTACTGCCGCACCCCCCATTCACACACCCCCTGCTGCACCCCTAGGTTCACTCACACGTCACCCCCTAGCACCACGCCTTTGGCTCACAGTCATCCACCCCCCTCAGCGGCAGCTGCAGCAGTGGGAGACAAAGGAGGAGGAGGGGAAGGGAAACATACCACCCATCACCCCCATACTCGCCACCCCCATACCCTCCGTTCGACGGCTGCACGCGCAGCAGGGAGACGAAGAAGGGGGGGGGGGGAGAGCAGTAACAGGCGGCAATGGGCAGCACAGGGAGGCGGCGGCACCGGGTCCAGGGGCGGCGTCGCGGGGTCCAGGGGCGGCTGCTCCAGGGGCCAGGGGCGGCTGCTGAGGTCCAGGGGCGGCTGCACCAGGGGCGGCTGCTCCAGGGGCCAGGGGCGGCTGCTCCAGGGGCCAGGGGTGGCTGCTCCAGGGGCCAGGGGCGGCTGCTCTGGGTCCAGGGGCGGCTGCTCCAGGGGCGGCTGCACCAGGGGCGGCTGCTCCGACGCGCGGCCCCCCCCAGGTCGCCCCTCCCGTCGCCTGTTGAGGCGACCTGAGGGGGGGGGGCAGCGTGCGGCCCCCCAGGTCGCCCCTCCCGTCGCCTTACGAGGCGACCTGGGGGGGGGGGCCGCGCGCGGCCGCCCCCAAGTCGCCACGTAAGGCGACGGGAAAGGGGGGGGGGGGGGGCGGTGCGCGGGCCCCCGGTGCGCCGGTGCAGGCACGAGGGGGGCGGGGCCTGGGCAGGGTCGGGGCATGGCAGGGGCAGGGCCGCGATAGGGCCGCGACAGGGTCGGGGCAGGGCCGTGACAGGTTCAGGACAGGGGCGGCGCCGGGCGACGGGGCCGATACGGGGGGCCGCGACGGGGGCCTGCGACAGGGGGCCGCGACGGGGGGTCGCGACGGGGGGGGGGCCGCGACGGGGGGCCGCGACGGTGGGCCGCGACGAGGGGCCGCGACAGGGTCGGGGCAGGGCCGGGGTCGGGGCAGGTCCGGGACGGGGCCGCGACAGGGTCGGGGCAGGTCCTGGACAGGCCGCGAAGGGGCCGCGACGGGCCTAACGGGCCGCGAAGGGGCCGCTACAGGTCGTAAAGGGGGCCGCGAAGGGGCCGAACTGGCCGCGAAGGGGCCGCGACGGAGGCCTAACGGGCCGCGAAAGGGGCCGCGACGGGCCTAACGGGCCGCAAAGGGGGCCTAACGGGCCGCGAAGGGGCCTAACGGGCCGCGAAAGGGGCCGCGACGGGCCTAACGGGCCGCGAAGGGGGGCCGCTACAGGTCGTAAAGGGGGGGGCCGCGAAGGGGCCTAACTGGGGGCTGCGAAGGGCCTTACGAGGGGCCGCGAGGGGGCCGTACGAGGGGCCGCGAAGGGGCCTAACGAGGGGCCGCGAAGGGCCGTTAAAGGGGCCGCGAAGGGCCTAACGAGGGGCCGCGAAGGGGCCTAACGAGGGGCCGCGAAGGGCCGTTAAGGGGCCGCTAAGGGCCGTTAAGGGCAGGCGCGACGCGCGCCTCAGGTAGGAATTTTTTTTTTTCAGTGGTGGGCCCAAGGATCGAAATTGCTCTATACCATGTGAGAATCGAGAAGGAAATATGAGGATGGTTTCACTAGCAAACATTGGGATACATATAGCAAACCCTAACAGGGTTGTACTCACTATGGAGTACCCCACTGCAGACTAGAGAAACATGATATTCTGACATCGCTAACCAGTCCCGTCCAACGGAGTGTGGGCGAGGTCTCTGGCAAGGAGACACGGGGCCAGAGGTTGAGCTGATGCGCAGCGTACCGGACCGCAAACGGCCACAGAAAATGGGGAGCAGCCGCATGGATCATGGAGGTACGAGCCACCTCCATGACTAAGCCAATGCGGCGCTCAGCAATCCCATTTTGCTGAGGGGAGGCCGGAAGCGTGAACGACTGGAGGATGCCCTCCCCACGACAAAAGTCCCGCAAGAGGTCGGAGGAGAACTCACCACCTCTTTCAGAGTGCAGACACAGGACTGGAAGGTCCTCGTGGAACAGCTCGCGGTGCTAGAGACGGACTGCACGGATCCAAGGGATCAAGAAATCAGGGACCTCACCCTTGCTGCACAAGGGGATGACTATGGTGTAACGCGTGTAGTCGTCAACAACCAGCAGAAAGTAGTGCTCGCGGTCCTGTCCACTGACGCGGGCTGGGCCCCACACGTCCATGTGGAGAGTCTGCAGGGGAGCAGTCGTCGGGGGAAACGAGGAGGAGTGAGGAGCGACGCGCTGCCGCCCCTCGACGCAAGGAAGGTAGGGCGGGGAAAGCGAGGGCGGGAGGGGAGGCAGAGACCTTGGAAGACCAGAATCAAGGAGGCGGGAGTTCATGCCACGCAGGCATGGCAGGGAGGGGTGACCAAGGCGCTGGTGCCATAGGAGAGTCTTGTGCGACAGGAGGCGACACAAGCAGGGGGGTGCTACCGGACCTAACGCGGACACCTGAGCAGACGCAGCTACCTGAGGAGGCTCGGAAGCCAGTGTGTACAGACTCGACCTAGGCCGACGGGTGAACGTAGCCAGGTGACGGCCCGTCCGTGTACACGTGCGGATCGACACACGTTGACCCCCAGGAGAGGTGGTCCTGGAGGGCAGCTGTACTCACCAAGTTCGTAGAGAACGAGGGGAGGTGAAAACCTGAGATTGAGCCGGACGGAACCACAGGACACGAGAGAACAGTGGAGGAACAGGCAAGAACTCGCCCACCTGAGGGGTCAGACAGTCTGATCGGTACAGGTGCAGAGAGAGGAGTGAGGGTGGTACTGTCGCGAAAGAAACAGCGGGAAGCAACTGAGTCAAGTGTGAAGGTGTGCAAGGCCTCAGCAGGCGCATCACCAGGGAGAGCAGACGCACTAGCACCTAGAGCAGCAGCCTCTATACCTGGGTCGGGCGGCACATAGGTAACAGTCACCCTCAGCACTAACAGACAAGGCATACATGGCAGCAAGGATAGCATCATAGTCAAGAGCAAAGATATCAACTCCAGACCTAAGCAGCTCTGCCCAACGGGGACGGTCGGCCTTGTCACCAAACTCTGCGCGCCTAGCGTCCTCTAGACAGGAGAAGCAGCGGTGCTAAGAGTGAAACTTCTGTTAGACTAAGTGACTAGGATGAATCACTAGGAAAGGGGGAGGGGTACAAGTAGAATGTCGAGAGAAATTCTGTACCCCCTAAGGCTAAACCCACTATAGCCTAGACAACTGTAAACACATAAACTAAGCCTAGATATAACTAAGCATATATGTTTGACACACCCCCATAGACGAAGTGGGGGATAGCCAGAACAAGCAATGGTCACAAGACCAGTCAAGAGAAGAAGCAAAGCAAAGCAAGCTCAGGGTGGATCACAAAGTCATCACACAGTCCGAGCACAAGCAAAGGGCCACAAGGCCAGTTCACATGCAGAGTTATATAAAGTGAACAAACAATACAGTGATCATACCCTAACAAGTGCAAGCATGCAGGTATATAGATAGATCACAGTATAGGCAGAGTCAGGCAGTAAGTAAGCGAGGCAAAGTAGGCACAAGGCCTAACACAGTAACAAAGCGCTGATGGTCACCAGGCGGAAGTGCCTTGGTGAAGACATCAGCAGTGTTGGCCCGAGTGGCCACGTACGCTAGACGAAGCTGACCACGCTGCTGCAACTCTCGAGCAAGGAAGTATCGCAGAGCGATGTGCTTCATTCTGTGCTCCAGTCTGTCCTCCTGACACAAGGCTATCATGGCCTTGTTGTCTACGTACAGGACTGGAGGCGAACGAGGCTGCTCTCCCAAGTCGGTCAGCAAGTAGGTGAGCCAGCGTAGCTCCTGAGCAGCCATGGCTCCGGCGTAGATCTCAGCCTCACAGCTGGAGCTGAGAACTGAAGACGAGCGGGTAGACCGCCAAGAAACCGAGCCAGACCCAAGGCTGAAGGTGTAACCCTGCGACGACCGCTGCGTAGCTGAGTCGTCAACCCAGGAGGCGTCTGCGTGACCAGTGAGGACAACAGGACCCCGTCCTCCAAGCACAAGCCCCATGCCCGACGTACTGCACAGGTAACGCAGTACCCTCTTCACAGCATCCCAGTGCACCTTTCGGTGCCTATCGGGAGCCACGTAGCGAGCCAGAAGGCTGAGAGGGTACGCGAGGTCGGGTCGTGTGCAAGTCATCAGATACATGAGGCAACCCACAAGCTCTGGGTACGGACCACTCGGCTCTATGGACTCGTCCGAAGGTGGAGCTGAGAGCGAGTGGCTGGTAGACAGAGGAGTGGGCTGTGGCGAGGAGAACTGGAAGTCGAATCGCTGAAGGACCTGGTGCACCATGTGTGACTAAGTCAGTGTGATGGTGCGTCGTGCTCTGTCCCGGGTGATCTGCAGGCCAAGGTAGCTGCGCAGTTCACCCAGGTCAGTGTAGGTATGTCTCTTCTGCAGCTCGGACTCCACTAGGGTCAGTGCCTCGGTGTCAGCCGTGGCAAAGACAAGGTCGTCGACGTACACTAGGACGTAGAAGGGCGGCAGAGAGGTGTCAGTGCGTAGAAACATCGACGGGTCTGCTGTAGAAGGAACAAACCCAAGAGCCGCAAGTGTAGTCCTGAGTGTGTCGTGCCACTCGCGAGGCGCCTGGCGGAGACCGTAGACTGGCCGGCGGAGGCTCCACTGGGTACCTGTAGGAAACGACCCAGTAAAACCAGGTGGTTGGTGCAGCCAAATCTCCTCGTGCAGGCTGCCCTGCAGGAAGGCTGTACTGAAGTCCAGGGAGTGTAACTCGTAGTCACGCTGAGCAGCTACGTGCTGCAACACCCGAAGAGTAGTCATCTTCGGGGTGGGGGAGAAGGTCTGGAAGTAGTCAACTCCCTGTCGCTGACTGAAACCTCGAGCAACGTAACGCGCCTTGAAGGCAGGCGGAGAACCCGGCGGCCGCTTCACCCTGAAGATCCACATGCCATCGACTATGTTCACCCCAGGTGGGTGAACCTCGTCGACGTAAGTGACTGTGGACTTCCAGGATGCCATCTCGGCATCCATAGCTGCCTGCCACTGAGAGGAGTAAGGACCCGTAATCGCCTCTGCGTAAGAGCGCGGGGTCGGGATGTCTGGAGCATCCGGGTCTCCCTCAAGGGCAAGCAGCATGGAAGCGAAACGAGGTACAGCAGCTGCAAGACACGTACAAGTAGGAAACACAAAAGTGTTGTACCCTCTAAGAACTACCCCACTACAGCCTAAACAGACTATAGCATATAAGTTTGACACACCCCCATAGGCAAAGTGGGGGAGAACAAGAGGTCACAAGACCAGTCAAGAAAAGAAAAGCAAGCTCAGGGTGGATCACAAAGTCACCACGCAGTCTGAGCACAAGCAAATGGCCACAAGGCCAGTTCACATGCATAGTTATATAAAGGAAAACAAACAATACAGTGAACACAACCTAGCAAGTGTAAGCATGCAGGTATATGTAAATAAAGTACAGTACAAGCAGAGTCAAGAAGTAAGCAAGTGAGGCACAGTAGGTACAAGGCCTAGAACAGTACAGAAACGCTGATGATCACAAGGCTGAAGTGCCTTGGTGAAAACATCAGCAGTGTTGGCCTGTGAGGCCACGTAAGCGAGACGAAGCTGACCACTTTGCTGCAACTCTCGAGCAAGAAAGTAGCGCAGAGCAATGTGCTTCGTTCTGTGCTCCGGTCTGTGCTCCTGACACAAGGCCAGCATGGCCTTGTTGTCGACGTACAGAACTGGAGGAGAACGAGGCGCCTCTCCCAAGTCGGTCAGCAAGTAGGTGAGCCAGCGTAACTCCTGTGCAGCCATGGCCCCAGCGTAGATCTCAGCCTCACAACTCGAGCTGAGAACAGAAGAAGAGCGGGTAGACCGCCAAGAGACAGAACCGGAGCCAAGACTGAAGGTGTAACCCTGTGACGACCGCTGTGTAGCCAAGTCGTCAACCCAGGAAGCGTCTGCGTGACCAGTGAGGACAACTCTAGCCCGTCCTCCAAGCACAAGCCCTATGCCCGACGTACTGCACAAGTAGCGCAACACCCTCTTCGCAGCATCCCAGTGCACCTTTCGGTGCCTGCCGGGAGCCACGTAGCGAGCCAGAAGGCTGAGAGGGTATGCGAGGTCAGGTCGTGTGCAAGTCATCAGGTACATGAGGCAGCCCACAAGCTCTGGATACGGGCCACTCGGCTCTACGGACTCGTCCGAAGGTGGAGCTGAGAGCGAGTGACCAGTAGGCAGAGGAGTGGACTGTGGCGAGGAGTAGGTGAAGCCGAAGCGCTGAAGGACCTGCTGCACCATGTGTGACTGAGTCAAGGTAATGGTGCACTGTGCTCTGTTCCGGGTGATCCGCAAGCCAAGATAGCTTGTCAGCTCACCCAGGTCTGTGCACGTGTGTCTCTTTTGCAGCTCGGACTTCACGTGGGCGAGTGCCTCAGTGTCAGCAGTAGCAAAGACGAGGTCGTCTACGTACACAAGAATGTAGAACGGTGGCAGAGTGGTGTCAGTGCGTAAAAACAGAGAAGGGTCAGCAGTGAAAGGAGCAAAACCAAGAGCAGCAAGAGTCGTCCTCAGTGTGTCGTGCCACTCACGAGGTGCCTGGCAGAGACCGTAGACTGGCCGCCGAAGGCTCCACTGGGTACCAGCAGGAAACGACCCAGTGAAGCCAGGTGGGCGGCGCAGCTAGATCTCCTCGTGCAGGCTGCCCTATAGGAAGGCTGTGCTAAATTCAAGCGAGTGGAGCTCGTAGTCACGGTGAGCGGCAACGTGCAGCAGTACCCGAAGAGTGGTCATCTTCGGGGTAGGAGAGAAGGTCTGGAAGAAGTCAACTCCCTGTCGCTGACTGAAGCCACGTGAAATGTAACGCGCCTTCAAGACAGGCGGAGAACCTGGCGGCCACTTCACCCTGAAGATCCACATGCCACTGACGATGTTCGCCCCAGGTGGGGGAAGCTCGTCGACGTAGGTGCCTGTGGACTTCCAGGAAGCCATCTCGGCGTCCATGGCTGCCTGCCACTGAGAGGAGTAGGGACCCTCTATCGCCTCTGCGTAAGAGCGTGGGGTCGGGATGTCTGGTGCATCCGGGTCTCCCTCAGGGGCAAGCAGTATGGACACGAGATGAGGTACAGCAACGGCAAAGCACTCAAACTCCTCCTTTTTATCCTCAAGAACGTCCGTGCCAAGAGCACACTCACCCCCAACGGACGGAGGACAGACAGACGCAGACGCAGACTCAGCAACAAGACTAGTGGCGTAGTCGAGGGGACAGGCTGCAGCAAAGTGAACAAGCTAAGCAACGAGAGCAGACGCAGCAGAGGACTCAAACAGAGGGTCAGTGACAGCAGTGGCTAGAAAGCGCGTGACAGTAGGACTAGAAGCACGAAGGGAGTCAGACTCCGGGTCCGGACCGTCAGGAAGAGAGGACGCAGGAGGAGAGGGCAGAGGGACACGCTGTGGAGCAGTGGAAGGACGCAGAGTCATAGAGTGAGTGCCAAGGATAGGAGGAGGACGCGGACGCAAAATACGACCAGCGCGAGCAGTGCGGACAGGCGAGGCAACACGAGACACAGGCGACACAAGACGCGACTCAGGCTCACAACGCTCCGCAAGACCCCTAGTCGGTCCAGAGTAAGGAGAAGGACCAGGCAGTGGAGAGGACGGCTGTAACTGCGACTCTGACCGGATAGGCTGTGGACTCAGTAAAGGAGGAGGAGGAGCACCAGGAGAAGGCGGTAGACCAAGAACCTGCTGAAGGAGCGGAACGTAGTACGGCCGCGGCCGCGCAGCGCCTCCAGAAACAGCAGAGACAGCACCAGTACCCTCAGCTCCAGGGTCTCCAGGAACAACTCCCGCAGCACCACCAGCCTCAGTACCTGCAGCGCCAACGCCTGCAATACCACCAGCCCCAGCAGCTCCAGTACCTCCAGTACGAGCACCTCTAGGACCAGCGGCTCCAGCAGCTCCAGCACCAGCAGCTCCTCCAGGAGCTCCAGCACCAGCAGCACCTCCAGCAGCTCCAGCACCAGCAGCACCTCCAGCAGCTCCAGCACCAGCAGCACCTCCAGCAGCACCAGCACCAGCAGCACCTCCAGTAGCTCCAACACCAGCAGCACGGCGACAGCGTCGAGCGTACCACTCACGAAGCCGCTGCGGAGAGAGGGGCTCCCGCCGCAACGGGACACCCGGAGAACCTCCAGACTCAGCACCCCCAGACACAGCACCCCCAGGCCCCACACGTTCACGCTCAGCACCCCCAGGCTCTGCACCAGCAGGCTCAGCACCACCAGACTCCACACACTCAGGCTCAGCACCCCCAGGCTCCACACCCCCAGTCCCCTCACCCGCAGGCTCAGCACCCCTAGCAGCACCTGAGTCGACAGCTACCTCGACCAGCTCGGCAGGGTCTACCTGAGACACACCTGAGGGGGAAGGACCCTGGGGGGGGAGGGGGTCTACCGGAGGAGTACCTGGTGCGAGGAAGAGTGGCGGGGGGGGGAGAGAGGCAGCGCGGTAGGGAAAGAGACGGTAGTAAGACACCGACTCGTCAAACGTGACGTCCTGAGAGGACAGAACACGTCGCGAGGTGGGGTGGTAGAACTGCCACCCGGGTGCGTCAGGGGGGAAGCCAGGGAAGACGCAAGGAACGGCACGGGAGGACAGCTTGTCCGCGGAAGTATCGCGGACAAAAGCTCCAGACCCCCAGACACGGAACGCGGACGCATCGCCAACCTTCCCCATCCACCTCAGAGTAGGTGTGGTCTCCGGTAAGGAGACACGATGCTGAAGGTTGATCTAGTGCGCAGCGTACTGAACCGCGAACGGCCACAGAAAATGGGGAGCAGCCGCATGGATCATGGACGTACGAGCGACGTCCATGACCATGCCAATGCGGCGCTCAGCAATCCCATTTTGCTGTGGGGAGGCCGGAAGCGTGAACGTCTGGCGGATGCCCTCCGCACGACAAAAGGCCCTCCTCTAGCGGGTCGACAGTGAGCTCGGTGGGGCAAAGGGAGAGAAAGTGGTCCCTGACTGAAGAAAGGGAGTCAGGGAGGCGGGTGACTAGGTAGTAAAGGGCGATGTGCATGGGGGGGGGGGTCTTGGCACAGAACTCAGTGGGAAGGGCAGCGCGGTAGCGGGCGTCACTAGTGCGGAGGTGAGCAACTAGGTCAGCGACTGTGGCAAAGGCGGCAAGGTCAGGGAAAAGGTACGGCAGCATGAGGCGGCTGAGGGCAGCAGTGGCAGGGGAGGAGTAGCGCGCAACTACAGCGTCGTACAAAGACTGAGCAGTCTTGTACTGACCAAAATGCGTGCGCTCAGCAGGGGGCAGGTGACTACGAACAGCAAGACGAGCAACAACGTCACGAGTGGTCCACTGTGAGCGAACCGTACTGTCAGTAGTGGCAGCAGGAGCAGTAGAGACACCGGACGTGTGATCGAAAAGGGACACCCCATCTCTAGAGTCACACTGAAGAAAGAGCTGCAGGTCGTCAACCCACACGTCAAAGTCAACTGCACGCCCCTCAGCATCAAAGGTGAGAACAGTAGGGCTAGCCATAGCAGCAGTAGGAGCAGTAGCAGCAGTAGCAGCCGTAGCAGCAATAGCAGCAGTAGCAATAGTAGCAGTAGAGGCAGTAGGGCAGTGCAGGGCAGTGCGGCTCGGTAGGGCGGCGCGTCCCCGCAGAGCGGCGCGGCTCAGTGGGCAGCGCGGCTCGGCTGGGCGGCGCGGCTCGGCTGGGCGGCGCGGCTCGGCTGGGCGGCGCGGCTCGGCTGGGCGGCGCGGCTCGGCAGCTGGCGGCGCGGCGCAGCAGTGCGGCGCGGGTGCTTACCAGGGGCGGGTGCAGGGCCGGGCCGTGACAGCAGGGGCCGCGCCAGTAGGGGTGGCGACAGCAGGGGGGGCCGCGACTGCAAGGGGGGGGGGGGCGCCAGGAGGGGCCGCGCCAGTAGGGGGCCGGGCCGCGCCAGTAGGGGCCGCGTCAGTAGGGGCCGCGCCAGGAGGGGCCGCGCCAGGAGGGGGGGCCGCTTGAGCAGGGGCCGCGACGGTAGGGGTGGCGACTGCAGGGGGGGGGCGCGACTGCAGGGGGCCGCGTCAGGAGGGGCCGCGCCAGTAGGGGGGGCCGCGTCAGTAGGGGCCGCGCCGGGCTAGGGGCCGTGACGGGCTAGGGGCCGCGACAGGCAGTAGGGTCCGCGTCGGCAGTAGGGGCCGCGACGGCAAGCTGGGTCGCGACGGCAAGCGGGGTCGCAACGGTAGTAGGGGCCGCGACAGGCAGTAGGGGCCGCGACGGGCTGGGGGGTGCGACGGGCTAGGGGCCGCGACGGGCTAGGTGCCGCGACGGGCTAGGGGCCGCGACGGGCTAGGGGCCGCGACGGGCTAGGGGCCGCGACGGGCTAGGGGCCGCGACGGGCTAGGGGCCGCGACGGGCTAGGGGCCGCGATGGGCTAGGGGCCGCGACAGGCAGTAGGGGCTGCGACGGGCGTTAAAGGGGCCACGGCGGGCAGGGCGCGAAGCGCGCTTCGGGTAGGGCAGGAAAATAAAAGTTTGTGGTGGGCCCTTAAAAAAAACGTTCCCACTAGGGAACCTGCTCAGAATACCATGTTAGAATCTGAAAGAATGGAATGAATGAACTAGAAAGCAGGTGGGTACAAGTAGGAAACACAAAAGTGTTGTACCCTCTAAGAACTACCCCACTACAGCCTAAACAGACTATAGCATATAAGTTTGACAATACCATGCAACCCGACGGAAGTCCCCACGTGAAGTCCTAGGTGCTGGGCGTAGTTATCTGTAGCTGGCGATATTGTGGGCTACGGAGCCTACTACTAAACGAGTCTATAAATGTAGCTTCAAGCTTTTCCGGAAGTGTGAATAGTGGTGTTAGATTTTGTTTGTTCTAGCGAGGGTCGTCAGTGGTTTTGCTGTTGTGCTTTTATCCGATCACATTCCTGCGCTTCAAACACCTTCACAGTGGATCGCGAGAGAGCCCCACAGAAAAATAGGCTACCTTGTTCACCTGCGAAATCATGTTCAAGAATCTTGAACTTGAATCCTTGCCATTCTAGACTCGGGCTTTAAGATAAGGAATTGAATCAAGCATTTCTGTACGTAACATGTACAGGCACTACCGAGTACGGAGACCAAGGGTCAAAGACAAACAGATGAGTTGAAGATGGTTACCATTAAGACAGATGAAGGCAGAAGCACCAGTAAGGGAATTCGCGGGAACAAGTGTGAAATGTTTCCCGCGCCGCATGATTGCGATAAAGCTGCAATAAGGGAATGTACCACTTAAAATATATGGTGAGCTAGGACTCTTCGAATTTATTTGTCAGCTTATATAAACATATGCGTGTCTTTGTTATAGCCACTTCGTCATTTTACATTCACTCTGACTGGCGTCACTAATCATTTCCGGTGTGCATCACCCTGCGATCAATCATGAGCAAGATCCTAACTAACCCCCTCCACCTGTGGGATTCTAACAACACGGATTGCGGTAAATATTTATAGTATTCGTAGTATTATAACATCATCGTATAAAAATGCACTGCTCAATATATGATCATGTGGTGTGTTACGAATAGTAAAAGATGAAGTATTACTGTGCATTCCTCACAGTAGCAGACGAAGCATGCAGTACCGAGGCTGAAGACGAAAAGGCGGAAATTACGCGAAGGGTTATACGGTTACGAAGCATCTGGACCGTCGTGGCAGACAGCTATTGAAATAGGTAGCTTAGTAGGAAGGAATGATTTCATTAGGTCATGAGGGGAGTACAAGTATAATGTCGAGAGTAATCTTGTACCCCCTAAGGCTAAACCCACTACAGCCTAAGTAATCATAAGCACATATGTTTTGACACACCCCCATAGGCGAAGTGGGGGATAGCCATGGCAAGAAATGGTCATAAGACCAGTCAAGAGAATAAGCAAATCAAAGCAAAGCTCAGGGTGGATCTCAAGATCACCACGCACTCTGAGCACTAGCACGCGGCCACAAGGCCAGTCCAATATATAGGTGCGAATACAAGCAGAGCAAGGGGCACCTACGAGGGGGTGCGAGGGGCACCCACGAGGGGGTGCAAGGGGCACTCACGAGGGGGTGCGAGGGGCACCTACGAGGGGGTGTGAGGGGCACTCACGAGGGGGTGCAAGAGGCACTCACGAGGGGGTGCAAAGGGTACTCACGAGGGGGTGCGAGGGGCACCCACGAGGGGGTGCGAGGGGCACTCACGAGGGGGTGCAAGGGGCACTCACGAGGGGGTGCGAGGGGCACCCACGAGGAGGTGCAAGGGGCACTCACGAGGGGATGCAAGGGGCACTCACGAGGGGGTGCGAGGGGCACCCACAAGGGGGTGCGAGGGGCACTCACGAGGGGGTGCAAGAGGCACTCACGAGGGGGTGCGATGGGCACCCACGAGGGGGTGCAAGGGGCACTCACGAGGGGGTGCGAGGGGCACTCACGAGGGGGTGCAAGAGGCACTCACGAGGGGGTGCGAGGGGCACACACGAGGGGGTGCAAGGGGCACTCAGATACCCTCCTCCCAGTGCTGCACCCGTAGCAGGGGGATGGAGAAGGGGGGGGGGGGGGGGGGGGCTGGGACGGTGTAGAAGCTACTCGGGCAACAGTAGGGCGCGCGACGGGCAGGAACCTGTCATTCGTGTGAGAACAAGTGACGAGAATGGTTGACTAGGAAGCAAGGAAGGGTACAAGTAGAATGTCGAGAGAAATTGTGTACCCCCTAAGGCTAAACCCACTACAGCCTAGAGAAATGTACACACATATGTTTGACACACCCCCATAGGCGAAGTGGGGGATAGCAAGAGCAAGCAATGGTCACAAGACCAGTCAAGAGAAGAAGCAAAGCAAAGCAAGCTCAGGGTGGATCACAAAGTCACCACACAGTTCGAGCACAAGCAAAGGGCCACAAGGCCAGTTCACATGCAGAGTTATATAAAAGAGAACAAACAATACAGTGATCATACCCTAGTAAGTGCAAGCATGCAGGTATATATATAGATCACAGTACAGGCAGAGTCAAGCAGTAAGCAAGTGAGGTAAAGTAGGCACAAGGCCTAACACAGTAACAAAGCACTGATGATCACCAGGCGGAAGTGCCTTGGTGAAGACATCAGCAGTGTTGGCCCGAGTGGCCACGTACGCAAGACGAAGCTGACCACGCTGCTGCAACTCTCGAGCAAGGAAGTATCGCAGAGCGATGTGCTTCGTTCTGTGCTCCAGTCTGTGCTCCTGACACAAGGCTATCATGGCCTTGTTGTCTACGTACAGGACTGGAGGCGAACGAGGCTGCTCTCCCAAGTCGGTCAGCAAGTAGGTGAGCCAGCGTAGCTTCTGAGCAGCCATGGCTCCGGCGTAGATCTCAGCCTCACAACTGGAGCTGAGAACTGAAGACGAGCAGGTAGACCGCCAAGAAACCGAGCCAGACCCAAGGCTGAAGGTGTAACCCTGTGACGACCTCTGCGTAGCGGAGTTGTCAACCTAGGAGGCGTCTGCGTGACCAGTGAGGAAAACTGGACCCCGTCCTCCAAGCACAAGCCCCATGCCCGACGTACTGCACAGGTAACGCAGTACCCTCTTCGCAGCATCACAGTGCACCTTTCGGTGCCTACCGGGAGCCACGTAGCGAGCCAGAAGGCTGAGAGGGTACGCGAGGTCAGGTCGTGTGAAATTCATCAGATACATGAGGCAGCCCACAAGCTCTGGGTACGGACCACTCGGCTCTACGGACTCGTCCGAAGGTGGAGCTGAGAGCGAGTGGCTGGTAGACAGAGGAGTGAGCTGTGGCGAGGAGTACTGGAAGCCGAAGCGCTGAAGGACTTGGTGCACCATGTGTGACTGAGTCAGTGTGATGGTGCGCCGTGCTCTGTCCCGGGTGATCTGCAGGCCAAGATAGCTGCGCAGTTCACCCAGGTCAGTGCAGGTATGTCTCTTCTGCAGCTCCGACTTCAGAAGGGTCAGTGCCTCAGTGTCAGCCGTCGCAAAGACAAGATCGTCAACGTACACTAGGACATAGAACGGCGGCAGCGAGGTGTCGGTGCGTAGAAACAGCGATGGGTCAGCAGTAGAAGGAGCAAACCCAAGAGCCGCAAGTGTAGTCCTCAGTGTGTCGTGCCACTCGCGAGGCGCCTGGCGGAGACCGTAGACTGGCCGGCGGAGGCTCCACTGAGTACCTGCAGGAAACGTCCCAGTGAAACCAGGTGGTCGGCGCAGCCAGATCTCCTCGTGCAGGCTGCCCTGCAGGAAGGCTGTACTGAAGTCCAGGGAGTGTAACTCGTAGTCACGTTGAGCAGCTACGTGCAGCAACACCCGAAGAGTAGTCATCTTCGGGGTGGGGGAGAAGGTCTGGAAGTAGTCAACTCCCTGTCGCTGGCTGAAGCCTCGAACAACGTAACGCGCCTTGAAGGCAGGTGGAGAACCCGGCGGCCGCTTCACCCTGAAAATCCACATGCCGTCGACTATGTTCGCCCCAGGTGGGGGAACCTCATCGACGTAGGTACCTGTGGACTGCCAGGATGCCATCTCGGCATCCATAGCTGCCTGCCACTGAGAGGAGTAAGGACCCGTAATCGCCTCTGCGTAAGAGCGCGGGGTCGGGATGTCTGGAGCATCCGGGTCTCCCTCAGGGGCAAGCAGGAAGGAAGTGAAACGAGGTACAGCAGCTGCAAGACACTCAAAGCCCTCCTGCCTGTCCTCAAGGACGTCCGTGCCAAGAGCACACTGACCCCCGACGGACGGAAGACTGGCAGGTACGGACTCAGCAACTAGAGCAGAGGCGTAGTCGAGACGGCAGGCAGCAGCAAAGTCAAGCAGCTCAGCAACGAGAGCAAAAGCAGCAGCAGACTCAAAGGACGGGTCAGTGACAGCAGTGGCAAGGAGACGAGCGACAGTGGGACTGGCAGCACGCGCTCGGTCAGACTCAGGGTCAGGGACCTCAGGAAGAGAGGACTCAAGAGGAGCAGGCAGAGGAACACGCAGTGGAACAGAGGAAGGACGGAGTGCCATAGTGTGCATGCCTGGGACAGGAGGAGGACGCGAACGAGGAGCGCGATGAGCAATGCAAACAGGCGAGACAGGACGAGACGCAGGCTCGTGAGGCTCTGTAAGACCTCCGGACTGCTCAGTGTAAGGAGAGGGAACAGGCAGTGGGGAGGCTGGCTGTAGCGGCGGCTGCGACTGGTCAGGCGGTGGACACAGGAAGGGAGGAGGAAGACCAGTAGATGACGGGACACCAAGAACCTGCTGAAGCAGGGGAACGAACTACGAACGCGGCCGCAAAGTGCCTCCAGCACTTCCAGCTCCAGGGTCAACAGCTCCAGCTCCTGCAGCTCCAGCGCCTCCTGCCAGGGCCTCCAACTCCAGCTACACCAGCTCCAGCGCCTCCGGCGCCAGCTGCTCCAGGCTCCGTAGGGTCTCCAGGTCTAGTAGTAACAGCAGCACCTCCAGCTCCAGTGTCTCCAGGCTCGCCAGCTCCGGGAGCTCCACTCCGACGGTGTGCTCGCTGAACAAGCCACTCACGCAGTTGCTGCGAGGACACTCGCGGTGAAGCACTAGCAGGACCTCCAGACGAAGCAGCACCCCGAGGCTCAGCACCCCCAGACTCCGTACCCTCCGACTCAGCACCCCCAGGCTCCGCACCCTCCGACTCAGCACCCCCAGGCTCAACACCCTCAGGCTCAGCACCCCCAGACCCAGCACCCTCAGACCCCGCACCCCCCGGCTCCGCACCCCCAGACGCAGCACCCCCAGACGCAGCAACCCCCGACAGCAGTACCTGGAGCAGCACCTGAGACGACAGCTACCTGAACAGGCGCAGGACGAGGGAGAGGGTCGACCTGAGACACTCCTGAGGGAGCAGGACCCTGGGGCGGGAGGGGGTCTACCGGAGGTGGACCGGGAGCAAGGAAGAGCGGCGGAGGCGGGGGAGGGGCAGAGCGGTAGGGGAAGAGACGGTAGAAGGGAACCGACTTGTCGAACGTGACGTCCTGAGACGAGAGGACACGGCGCGAGGTGGGGTGGTAAAACTGCCAGCCAGGCGCATCAGGGACAAAGCCACAGAAGACGCAGGGAATGGCGCGGGCGGAGAGCTTGTCCGCAGACGTATCGCGAACAAAGGCACGAGAACCCCAGACCCGGAACACCGAAGCATCGCCAACCTTCCCCGTCCAACGCAGTGCGGGCGAGGTCTCCGGCAAGGAGACACGGGGCCAGAGGTTGAGCTGGTGCGCAGCGTACCGGACCGCAAACGGCCACAGAAAATGGGGAGCAGCATGGATCATGGAGGTACGAGCGACCTCCATGACTAAGCCAATGCGGCGCTCAGCAATCCCATTTTGCTGAGGGGAGTCCGGAAGCGTGAACGACTGCGTGATGCCCTCCCCACGACAAAAGTCCCGCAAGAGGTCGGAGGAGAACTCACCACCTCTGTCAGAGTGCAGACGCAGGACAGGAAGATCCTGGCCGAACCGCTCGCTCAGCTGATGACGGACTGTGCGGATCCAAGGGATCAAGACAGCAGAGACTTCACCCTTTCTGCGCAACGGGAAGACTGTGGTGTACCGCGTGTAGTCGTCAACTACCAGCAGAAAGTAGCGCTCGCGGCCCTGTCCACTGACGTGGGCTTGGCCCCACACGTCCATGTGGAGGGTCTGCAGGGGAGCAGTCGTCGGGGGAAACGAGGAGGAGTGAGGAGTGGCGCGCTGCCACCCCTCGACGCAAGGAAGACAGAGCGGGGCAGGCGAGGGCGGTAAGGGAGGCAGAGACCTGGGGAGACCAGAGACAAGGAGACGGGAGTGCATGCCTCGAAGGCGTGGCAGGGAGGGGTGACCCAGGCGGTGGTGCCAAAGAAGAGTCTTGTGCGACAGGAGGCGACACGAGCAAGAGGCGGCGTCCTGACCTGACGCGGACACCTGAGCAGACGCAGCGACCTGAGGAGGCTCGGTAGCCAGCGTGTATAGACTCGACCCTGGCCGACGAGTGAACGTAGCCAGGTGACGCCCCGTCCGTGTGCACGTGCAGATTGACACACGCTGACCCCCAGGAGTGGTGGTAGTGACCATCGCATCCTGAAGGGCAGCGGTACTCACCAAGTTCGTAGAGAACGAGGGGAGGTGAAGACCTGACAGTGAGCCGGACGGAACCGACGGACACGGGAGGACAGTGGAGGAACTGGCCACGACCGGGCCCCCAGAGGGGTCAGCCAGTCTGACCGGAACAGGTGCAGGAAGAGGAGTGAGAGTGGTGCTGTCACGAAAGAAACAGCGCGAGGCGCCGGAGTCCAACGTGAAGGTGTGCAGGGCCTCAGTAGGCGCAGTACCAGGGGGAGTACCAGACGCACTAGCACCTAGAGCAGCAGCGGCTATACCTGGGTCAGGCGGCACACAACGGTAGCAGTCACCCTCAGCACTAAAAGACAAAGCATGCATGGCAGAGATAATAACATCATAGTCTAGGTCAAAGATAGCAACTCCCGACCTAAGCAACTCCGCCCAGTGAGGGGGCTCGACGTCGTCACCAAACTCAGTACGCCAGGCGTCGTCAAGGCGGGCAAAGCAGCGGCGCTTAGTGTGATACTTCCCGCATGTCTGGCCCGCACGGAAACCCGTGCGAATGACATACGGGCAGGTCTCACTACCCTCACCCGCCCCACGCTGAACCAACCACTCACGGAGCTGCTGGGGCGTCTGTGTCTCGCTCTGACGCTGCTGGTGCTGGCCCCGACCACCACTAGGGCCTGTGCGCCGAGGTCCAGACCTACCACCACGGGTCCCACCGCCTCCACTGCCGCCACTCCCTCCGCTGCCGCCACCGCCGCCACCAGAGCCTCCACCGCCGCCACTAGTCCCACCGCCGCCACCACCACCACCACCACCGCCTCCACCTCCTCTACCGCCGCCCCCACTACTGTTCCCACTGCCACCTCCACCACCACCGCTGCCTCCTCCACCACCCCGGCCACCCTTGCCCTTGCTGTTGCGGCGCTTCGCACTAGTCAAAGCAGCACCGACGTCCTCAGGAACTGAGACGTCTGCAGCAGCAGCAGAGGCGAAGGAGGGGGAAAGGGGGGAGGGGGGGCACCCCTCAAAGAAGGGCGAGCGCGGAGTGCCACGAGCAGCACCTACAGCAACTGCACTAGTCTCAGCTGCGAGGAGATGCTGCTCGAGGAGGTCAACAGTGAGGGAGGTGGGGTCGAGGGTGAGGAAGTGGTCCCTGACAGAGCGAAGGGAGTCAGGGTGGCGAGTGACTATGAAGTAGAGGGTGATGAACATGGGGGGCTGGTTCGTGGGAAGGAACTCAGCAGGGACGGCAGCGCGGTAGCGAGCGTCGCTAGTGCGCAGGTGGGTAACCAGGTCCGCTACTGTGGCAAAAGCCGACAGCTCAGGGAACAGGTAGGGCAGTAGCAGCCTGCCAATAGCAGCAGTGGCAGGTGAGGAGTAGCGAGCAACGACAGCGTCGTACAGGGCCTGTGCTGTCCTGTGCTCTCCAAAGTGAGCACATTCGGTCGCAGGCAGGTGGTTGGGAATGGCTAAGCGGGCAGTAGCGTGACGAGACAGCCACTGGGAACGAGTCGAAACGTCAGCTGTGGAGGGAGGGGCTGGAACGGCACCGGACACGTGGTCAAACAGTGAGACACTGTCCTTAAGAACGCTCAGTAGGTACAGTTGCAGATCGACATGCCACGTGTCAAATGCTACAGGCCTGCCCTCCGGGTCGAACGCAAGAACTCTAAGCGAAGTTATAGTGGCGCAGGGCTCAGGGGCAGTAGTAGCAGTAGCGAAGGGGCAGAGCCGAGGGGCCTAGGGGCCGAGGGGCCAAACAAGAGGGCCTAGGGGCCTAGAGGCCTAGGGGGCCAAGGGGCCAAACAAGAGGGCCGAGGGGCCAAACACGAGGGCCGAGGAGGCCGAGGCTAGGGGCCGAGGGGCCAAACGCCGAGGGGCCAAACAAGGAGCGGGGCCGAGGGGCCAAACAAGGTACGGGGCCGGGCGCTGGGCAGGTACAGGGCCGGGCGCGGGCTGGGTACGGGGCCGAGGGGCCGATGGGCCGAGGGGCCGATGGGCCGAGGGGCCTAGGGGGGGGCCAAGAGGCCTAGGGGGGCGAGGGGCCAAACAAGGAACGGGGCCGAGGGGCCAAACAAGGTACAGGGCCGAGGGGCCTGGGGGGGGCCGAGGAGACCGAGCCTAGGGGCCGAGGAGGCCGAGTCTAGGGGCCGAGGCTAGGGGCCGAGGGGCCTAGGGGCAGGGCCGAAGGGCCAAACAAGGAACGGGGCCGAGGGGCCAAACAAGGTACGGGGCCGGGCGCTGGGCGGTTACTGGGCCGGGCGCGGGCTGGGAACGGGGCCGATGAGCCGAGGGGCCTAGAGGGGGCCGAGAGGCCTAGGGGGCCGAGGGGCCAAACAAGGGACCGAGGGGCCAAACAAGGTACGGGGCCGGGCACTGGGCAGGTACTGGGCTGGGCGCGGGCTGGGTACGGGGCCGAGGGGCCGATGAGCCGAGGGGCCTAGGGGGGGCTGAGAGGCTTAGGGAGCCGAGGGGCCAAACAAGGGGTCGAGGGGCCAAACAAGGTACGGGGCCGGGCGCTGGGCAGGTACTGGGCCGGGCGCGGGCTGGGTACGGGGCCGAGGGGCCGATGAGCCGAGGGGCCTAGGGGGGGGCCGAGAGGCCTAGGGGGGGCCGAGGGGCCAAACAAGGGGCCGAGGGGCCAAACAAGGTACGGGGCCGGGCGCTGGGCAGGTACTGGGCCGGGCGCGGGCTGGGTACGGGGCCGAGAGGCCTAGGGGGGGGCCGAGGGGCCAAACAAGGGGCCTAGGGGCCAAACCAGGTACGGGGCCGGGCGCTGGGCAGATGCTGGGCGGGGCGCGGGCTGGGTACGGGGCCGAGGGGCCTAGAGGGCAGGGCCGGGTCGCGGGCTAGGTACGGGCCGGGCGCTGGCGTAAGACGGGGCCGGGCGCGGGCTAGGTACGGGCCGGGCGAGGGCGAGAGAAGGGGCCGGGCGCGGGTGTCGACGGGGCGCGAGCTAGGTATGGGCCGGGCGCGGGTGTCGACTGGGCCCGGGCTAGGTACGGGCCGGGCGCGGGTGTCGACGGGGCACGGGCTAGGTACGGGCCGGGCGCGGGTGTCTACGGGGCGCGGGCTACGTACGGGCCGGGCGCGGGTGTCTACGGGGCGCGGGCTATGTACGGGCCGGGCGCGGGTGTCGACGGGGCGCTGGCTAGGTACGGGGCCGGTCGCTAGCGTCGACGGGGCGCGGGGCTAGGTACGGGGCCGGGCGTGGGTGTCGACGGGGCGATCGCGAGCTAGGTACGGGCCGGGCGAGGGCAAGAGAAGGGGTCAGACGCGGGTGTCGACGGGGCGCGAGCTAGGTTCGGGCCGGGCGCGGGTGTCGACGGGGCGCGGGCTAGGTACGGGCCGGGCGCGAGTGTCGACGGGGCGCGGGCTAGGAACTAGGTAAGCGCAGTAGTAGGTGGTGGGCCCAATAGGAACCTACTCTAATACCATGTGAGAACAAGTGACGAAAATGGTTGACTAGGAAGCAAGGAAGGGTACAAGTAGAATGTCGAGAGAAATTGTGTACCCCCTAAGGCTAAACCCACTACAGCCTAGAGAAATATACACACATATGTTTGACAATTCGCCACCCCCGCCACCCCCATACCCTCCCCCCCTCTGCTGTACGATCAGCAGGGGGACGGAGGAGAAGGGGGGGGGTGGGGGGGGGGGGGGGGTGCAGGGGCTGCGTGGGCGACCGCAGGTCGCACGAAAAACATCCGCCACCCCCTCACACCCTCTCCCCCACTCCCCCACAGCAGCAGGCGCAGCCGTGAGAGGGGAGGAGGCGTGGCAGCAGCTGCTGCTGCTGAGGCACATCCGCCACCCCCTCACACCCTCTCCCCGCAGCAGCGGACGCGGCCGTGAGAGAGGAGGGGGCGTGGCGGCAGCTGCTGCTGCTGAGGCACATCCGCCACCCCCTCACACCCTTTCCCCCCCTCCCCATGGGGGGGGGGAGGGGGGGGAGGGGGGCGGGGGCGGGGAATGAGCTGCGCGTGCGACTGCAGGGCGCGCGACGGGCAGGGACCCGTCATTCGCCACCCCCGCCACCCCCATACCCTCCCCCCCCCCTGCGGCACCCGCAGCAGAGGGATGGAGGAGAAGTGGGGGGCGGGGGGGGGGGGGCTGGTGCTGCAGATCCCCTCCCCCCCACTGCTGCACCCGCAGCAGGGGGATGGAGGAGAAAGGGGGGGGGGGGCAGGGGGGGGCTGGTGCTGCAGATCCCCTCCCCCCCACTGCTGCACTCGCAGCAGGGGAATGGAGAAGAAGGGGGGGAGGGGGGGGGGCTGCAGGGAGAGAGAGAGGAGGAGGTGGCGGGTGGCTGGTGTTGCAGAAACCCCTCCTGCCACCCCCTAGGTCAGCCACCCCCCGGAACCGCACCCCTCTTGCCACCCCCTCACCCTCCATGATCTGCGCCCCCAACTCCCTTCCCTCCCCCCCCCCCCCCCCCCTCCTTTTCTGCTGCACGCGCAGCAGGGAGAGGGAGAACGAAGTTGGGGGGGGGGGCGGGTCCTCGGGCGACGAGGCAAGGGGCGACGAGGCCACGGGCGACAGGTCCTCGGGCGACGTGGCCGCGGGAGACAGAGCCGCAGGCGACGGTGCCTTTGGCGACGAGGCCGGGGCCTAGGGGCGACGGTGCCGACGGGCCTAGGGGCGGCGGGCGCGACGGGGCCGACGAGCATAGGGGTGTTGCGCGACGGGCGACGGGCCGGAACCGGGGCCTAGGGGCGTCGGGCGCGAGCGACGGGGCCGAGGGGCCTTGGTCGACGAGGGGCCGCGGGGCGTAGGGCCGTGCCTAGGGGAGCGACGGGCGACGGGGCCGACGGGGCCTAGGGGCGTTGCGCGACGGGCGACGGGCCGGAACCGGGGCCTAGGGGAGCGATGGGCGCGAGCGACGGGCCGGGGGGGCGAAGCCTAAGGGCGACGGGCCTAGGGGCTACGCGCGACGGGCTACGAGCCGGGACCGAGGCCTAGGGGCGACGGGGCCGAGGGGCGACGGGCCTAGGGGCGACGGGGCCGAGGGGCGACGGGCCTAGGGGCGACGGGGCCGGGGCCTAGGGGCGACGGGCACGAGCGACGGGCCAGGGCCTAATGTCGAGAGAAGGGCCACACGGGGGTGGCGCGTAGTGCAGTGAGTGGTGGGCCCAAAAACAGTGAGCGGTCTAGGAAGGGCCTGCTCTGATACCATGTTGAAATAGGTAGCTTAGTAGGAAGGAATGATTTCAGTAGGTCATGAGGGGAGTACAAGTATAATGTCGAGAGTAATCTTGTACTATAAGGCTAAACCCACTACAGCCTAAGTAATCATAAGCACATATGTTTTGACAAAAGCATCAGGCAGCAGCAGTGGCGAGGATTCTGCCCGAGCAATTCGTAACTGTCTGGAGTCGCACAGTTGGGTCTCGCTGCAATAAGGGAATGCACCCCTTAGAGTACATGGCCAGCTATGTCGTTTCGTATTCCACCTTGTTCTGTTATTTATATGTTTGTATTTGCATGTTTTAAACCATCTCAATCATCTTACATTCACTCTGATTTGAGGTCAAGGGCCCACCACCACCACTTAGTTGTGTGCGAACCTTCCTGAGGTGATCCTGGTTACGATCAACTTCTGGTCGCAGCATGGTATGAGAGCAACTCAGGAATCCTTTGCACTGCCACCTCCGAAATCTTCGGTGATCGAAAGGTGGCGTCCGGCACACGCTCGCGTGTAAGGATGGCCGAAGGATCTGAAGGTCAGACGAATCTGACCGCTGAAGCGCAGCCCAACACGGATGCGACAAACGGGGAAACGACAACGATTGGAACCGCCGTCCTCGCACAACTGCTTCAGTGACTCACCAGCTTGGATCAAGGACTCCAAACATTGCGGAATGGCGACGCGGGAACATCTTCTCATCCCTCTCAACCGGCCTCAAATGGTCACAACACCTCCCCGCACACGTTCTCCCTCGAAACAAATGGCTCAACTCCCAAGACTCCCTGTCCCAGCGAAGAAGCAATTCTCTCTGCTCAATCAAGGTTCCTTAGCATATAAAAAATAAAGACAAGTGTATGTTTTCATGGCAGAGACTTTAATACGTGGAGCTTCGAGCTGGAGCAGCTGCTGCAAAACGCACAGATATTCCACTGTTTTGACGGGAGTTACACGGGACATGCTGAAGACACCACTGACGCCAGGGCCGAATATTACAACGAGTCACTGATGGCGTAAGAAGTCCTACTGCGAAACATGTCACCGGCGGAACAGCTGAGCATACAATCGTACAAGACAACATCTGCTCCCGCCCTCGACGCCTGGCGACATCTTAACGGAGTCTACCAACCGAAGGATTCGGTTTCATCGAGCCGCCAGCTATATTAATCACGGTCGGAGCCTGCGCGATCAAATCGCAAAGTTGGGAAGCACTATTTCCGAAGAAATCTTCGTAAACATCGTGCTCCAAGGGCTCGGTCCAAAATGGCGGCCCTGGAAGGCGCTGCTCCCACATCAGGGGGTTATCTCAGAAGCCGCCCTATGCGCCGCCCTTCTCATCAAACAGAGAGACATGGATCAGTAGCGACCAGCGCCGCGACGAGATCAGGAACGCCTTGCCTTCTACGCGGACAACACGGAAGAGCGACGGCCGCGGCGCCTTCACTGCAAAATCTGCAGAAACTTCGGGCACTTGGCGGAGCGATGCAAATTTTGCTCACGCCCTCGCCAGACCAATCCGAGCAACTGGTCTGGCCGACAGGAAGCAAGGAACGACCCGCGTCAAGCCCAGGGCTATCAGCCCCAATCACGCAGCCAGCACCCAACAGTTCAACATCAGCAGCAGCAGCCGTCAGAGTCTACCCCAGTCCGCAACGTCATCGGCAACATGACCATGATGAAAACAAGCGGATCACGTCGTCCTTGCGTGCGCACGCCGTCACTTGACCCAGCTCGCCACCCAATCGGATCGTTCACGGATAAAAATCCGTTCAGCACTCGCCACGATTTCAATGACGACGACGACCAGGATTGGAATCTTCCAATCCCACTGCTTGAAAGCCCCCCGCACATACCTGACACGCGAGCGGCTCCCCTCGACTGGATATCGCGTGAAAATTTCTTAAAATTTGACACACCGCACATCGTCACGCCACGACCGGCGCTGCTCGCGCACGATGACAACAGAAGGTACAACACGTGGTACCTCGACAGCTGCTGCGGACAGCACATGGTCGGGTCTGAGCGTTTTGTCTCCAACGCCGTCGCGACCCCCACGGTCACCTACGTCACCGTGGCAAACAACACTTGTTTGCGCGCAAACGCACAAGGCATTGTCATGCTAAAGGTGCACAGGAGCCTCACACACATCACGCTGAACGATGTGTTAATCGTCCAGAACCTGCGCTTCAATCTTCTCTCAGCGGTGCAACTCATGGACGGCGGAGTCGAGCTCAGCACCGACTTGGTACCTTGTACCTGGACAGCTGTTGCGAGCAGCACATGGTCGGATCCGAGTATTTTGTCTCCAACGCCGTCGCGACCCCTACGGTCACTTACGTCACCGTTGCGAACAATACCCGTCTGCACGCAAACGCGCAAGGAACCGTCGAGCTCAAAGCACGGGGAAGCCTCACGCACATCACACTGAATGATGTGCTCATAGTCCAAAACCTGCGCTTCAATCTCCTCTCGGCAGCACAACTTATGGATTGCGGAGTCGTGGCGATGGCAGTGGTGGTCGTCGGGGTAGAGCTGTTCAGAGGGGAGGTTCTGGCGGTGGTCAGAGGAAGCAGCAGCAGCGCCGGAGCGAGACCCATTCGCCCCAGCAACTTTGTGAGTGGTTGGCTCAGCATGGGGCGTCTGGGGGTAGTGTTCACCGCCCGTATGTCATTCGCACGGGTGACCGTGCTGGTCAGACATGCAGGAAGTTGTCAAACATATATGCTTAGTTATATCTAGGCTTAGTTTATGTGTTTATAGTTGTCTAGGCTATAGTGGGTTTAGCCTTAGGGGGTACAGAATTTCTCTCGACATTCTACTTGTACCCCTCCCCCTTTCCTAGTGATTCATCCTCGTCACTTATTCTAACATGGTATTAAGAGCGAAAATTTCCTAGGACCTAATCTTAATGGGCCCACCACCTACTGCCCTACTAGCCTAGGCCCCGGCCCGTCGCCCCTTGGCGTCGCCCCTAGCCCCTAGGCTCGGCCCCTTGGCCCCGTCGCCTCGGCCCCTTGGCCCCGTCGACTCCGTCGCCCCGCGCTCGGCTTCTTGGCCCGTCGCCCCTAGCTCGGCCCCTCGGCCCCGCTGGCCCCGTCGATTCCGTCGCCCGCGCCCGGCCCGTTCCTAGCCCTGCGGTCGGCCCGTACCTAGCCTCGCGCTCGGCCCCGTTCCTAGCCCCACGATCGGCCCGTACCCTTCCCGCGCTCGGCCTCGTTCCTAGCCCCGCGCCCGGCCCGTACCTAGCCTCGCGACCGGCCCGTACCCTGCCCGCGCCCGGCCCCGTCTCTCGTCCGCGCTCGGCTCGTACCTAGCCCCGCGCCCGGCCCGTACCTAGCCCAGCGCACGGCCCCGACCCTAGCCAGCGCCCGGCCCAGTACCTAGCCCGCGCTCGGCTCGTACCTAGCCCCGCGCCCGGCCCGTACCTAGCCCAGCGCACGGCCCGTACCTAGCCTCGTGCCCGGCCCCGTACCTAGCCCCGCGCCCGGCCCCATTCCGCGCCCAGCGCCCGGCCCCGTACCTGCCCAGCGCCCGGCCCCATACCTGCCCAGCGCCTGGCCCCGTACCTGCCCAGCGCCCGGCCCTGTACCTGCTCAGCACCCGGCCCCGTACCTGCCCAGCGCCTGGCCCCGTACCTATTTGGCCCCGCGACCCCCAGGCCCCTTGTGTGGCCCCTCGGCCCCCCCTAGGCCCCTCGGCCCCCCCTAGGCCCCCCGGCCCCTTGTTTGGCCCCGCGGCCCCTAGGCCCCTCGGCCCCACCTCATAGCCCGGCGCCCGGCCCCCCCCGGCCCCTTGTTTGGCCCCTCGGCCCCCTAGGCCCCTCGGCCCCCCTAGGCCCCCCAGCCCCTTGTTTGGCCCCGCGGCCCCTCGGCTCCTCGGCCCCCACCTCACAGCATGGCGCCCGGCCACCCCCCGGCCCCTTGTTTGGCCCCTCGGCCCCCTAGGCCCCTCGGCCCCCCTAGGCCCCCCGGCCCCTTGTTTGGCCCCGCGGCCCCTAGGCTCCTCGGCCCCACCTCACAGCACGGCGCCCGGCCCCCCCCGGCCCCTTGTTTGGCCCCTCGGCCCCACCTCAGAGCCCTGCGCCCGGCCCCCTGTTTGGCCCCTCGGCCCCTATGGCGTCGCTTCGAGTTCTCCCGTTCGACCCGGAGGGCAGACCTGTAGCATTTGACAAGTGGCACAACGATCTGCAACTGTACCTACTGAGCGACAGTCGGGACAGTGTCTCACTGTTTGACCACGTGTCCGGTGCTGCTCCAACCCCTCCCGCCACAGCTGACGTTTCGACTCGTTCCCAGTGGCTGTCTCGTGACGCTACTGCCCGCTTGGCCATTCGCAACCACCTGCCCGCAACCGAATGTGCTCACTTTGGTGAGCACAGGACAGCACAGGCCTTGTACGACGCTGTCGTTGCTCGCTACTCCTCCCCTGCCACTGCTGCTATTGGCAGGCTGCTACTGCCCTACCTGTTCCTTGAGCTGTCGGCTTTTGCCACAGTAGCGGACCTGGTTACCCACCTGCGCACTACCGACGCTCGCTACCGCGCTACCGTCCCTGCTGAGTTCCTTCCCACGAACCAGCCCCCCATGTTCATCACCCTCTACTTCATAGTCACTCGCCTCCCTGACTCCCTTCGCTCTGTCAGGAACCACTTCCTCACCCTCGACCCCACTTCCCTCACTGTTGACCTCCTCGAGCAGCATCTCCTCGCAGCTGAGACTAGTGCAATTGCTGTAGGTGCTGCTCGTGGCACCCCGCGCTCACCCTTCTTTGAGGGTTGCTCCCCCTCCCCCCTTTCCTCCTCCTTCGCCTCTGCTACTGCTGCAAACGTCTTTGTTCCTGAGGACGTCGGTGCTGCTTCGACTAGTACGAAGCGCCGCAACAGCAAGGGCAAGGGTGGCCGGGGTAGTGGAGGAGGCAGCGGTGGTGGTGGAGGTGGCAGTGGGCGTGGCAGTGGGGGCAACGGTAGAGGAGGCGGAGGCGGTGGAGGTGGTGGCGGTGGTGGGACCGGTGGCGGAGGTGGAGGCTCTGGTGGCGGCGGTGGAGGCAGCGGAGGGAGTGGCGGCAGTGGAGGCGGTGGGACCAGTGGTGGTCGGTCTGGACCTCAGCGTGGAGGCCCTGGTGGTGGTCAGGGCCAGCAGCAGCAGCGTCGGAGCGAGACTCAGACGCCCCAGCAGCTCCGTGAGTGGTTGGTTCAGTGTGGGGCGGGTGAGGGTAGTGAGACCTGCCCGTATGTCATTCGCACGGGTGCCCGTGCGGGCAGGACATGCGGGAGGTTTCACACTGAGCGCCGCTGCTTTGCCCGCCTTGAGGACGCCTGGCGCACTGAGTTTGGTGATGACGTCGAGCGCCTTCGCTGGGTGGAGTTGCTTAGGTCGGGAGTTGCTATCTTTGACCTAGAATTTGATGATATTATCTCTGCCATGTATGCTTTGTCTTTTAGTGCTGAGCGTGACTGTTACTGGTGTGTGCCGCCTGACCCAGGTATAGCCGCTGCTGCTCTAGGTGCTAGAGCGTCTGGTACTCCCCCTGGTACTGCGCCTGCTGAGGCCCTGCACACCTTCACGTTGGACTCCGGCGCCTCGCGCTGTTTCTTTCGTGACAGCACCACTCTCACTCCTCTTCCTGCACCTGTTCCGGTCAGACTGGCTGACCCCTCTGGGGGCCCGGTCGTTGCCAGTTCCTCCACTGTCCTCCCTTCAGGATGCGATGGTCACTACCACCACTCCTGAGGGTCAGCGTGTGTCGATCTGCACGTGCACACGGACGGGGCGTCACCTGGCTACGTTCACTCGTCGGCCAGGGTCGAGTCTGTACACACTGGCTACTGAGCCTCCTCAGGTCGCTGCGTCTGCTCAGGTGTTCGCGTCAGGTCAGGTAGCCGCCTCTTGCTCGTGTCGCCTCATGTCACACAAGACTGTTCTTTGGCACCACCGCCTGGGTCACCCCTCCCTGCCACGCTTTCGTGGCATGCACTCCCGTCTCCTTGTCTCTGGTCTCCCCAGGTCTTTGCCTCCCCTGCCGCCCTCTCCTGCCTCGCCCTGTCTTCCTTGCGTCGAGGGGCGGCAGCGCGCCGCTCCTCACTCCTCCTCGTTTCCCTCGACGACTGCTCCCCTGCAGACCCTCCACATGGACGTGTGGGGCCCAGCCCGCGTCAGTGGACAGGGCCGCGAGCGCTACTTTCTGCTGGTAGTTGACGACTACACGCGGTACACCACAGTCTTCCCGTTGCGCAGCAAGGGTGAAGTCTCTGCTGTCTTGATCCCTTGGATCCGCACAGTTCGTCTCCAGCTGCGCGAGCGTTTCGGCCAGGACCTTCCTGTCCTGCGTCTGCACTCTAACAGAGGTGGTGAGTTCTTCTCCGACCTCTTGCGGGACTTTTGTCGTGGGGAGGGCATTCTCCAGTCGTTCACGCTTCCAGACTCCCCTCAGCAAAATGGGATTGCTGAGCGCCGCATTGGCTTAGTCATGGAGGTGGCTCGTACCTCCATGATCCATGCGGCCGCTCCCCATTTTCTGTGGCCGTTTGCGGTCCGGTACGCTGCGCATCAGCTCAACCTCTGGCCCCGTGTCTCCTTGCCGGAGACCTCGCCCACATTGCGTTGGACGGGGAAGGTTGGCGATGCGTCGGTGTTCCGGGTCTGGGGTTCTCGTGCCTTTGTTCGCGATACGTCCGCGGACAAGCTCTCCGCCCGCGCCATTCCATGCGTCTTCCTTGGCTTTGTCCCTGACGCGCCTGGCTGGCAGCTTTACCACCCCACCTCGCGCCGTGTCCTCCCTTCTCAGGTAGTCACGTTCGACGAGTCGGTTCCCTTCTACCGTCTCTTCCCCTACCGCTCTGGCCCTTCCCCGCCCCCGCCGCTCTTCCTTGCTCCCGGTCCACCTCCGGTAGACCCCCTTCCGCCCCAGGGTCCTGCTCCCTCGGGAGTGTCTCGGGTAGACCCTCTCCCTGGTACTGCGCCTGTTCAGGTAGCTGTCGTCTCAGGTGGTGCTCCAGGTTCTGCATCTGGGGGTGCTGCGTCTGGGGGTGCGGAGCCGGGGGGTGCGGGGTCTGAGGGTGCTGGGTCTGGGGGTGCTGAGCCTGAGGGTGTTGAGCGTGGGGGTGCTGAGTCGGAGGGTGCGGAGCCTGGGGGTGCTGAGTCGGAGGGTGCGGAGTGTGGGGGTGCTGAGCCTTGGGGTGCTGCTTCGTCTAGAGGTCCTGCTGGTGCTTCACCGCGACTGTCCTCGCAACAGCTGCGTGAGTGGCTTGTTCAGCGCCCACACCGTCGGAGTGGAGCTCCTGTGGCTGGCGAGCCTAGAGACGCAGGAGCTGGAGGTGCTGCTGTTACTACTGGAGCTGGAGAAACTACGGAGCCTGGAGCAGCTGGCGCCGGAGGCGCTGGAGCTGGTGTAGCTGGAGTTGGAGGCCCTAGCGCAGGAGGCGCTGGAGCTGCAGGAGCTGGAGCTGTTGACCCTGGAGCTGGAGGTGCTGGAGGCACTGTGCGGCCGCGCCCGTACTTCGTTCCCCTGCTTCAGCAGGTTCTTGGTGTCCCGTCTTCTATTGGTCTTCCTCCTCCCTTCCTCTGTCCACCGCCTGACCAGTCGCAGCCGCCGTTACAGCCAGCCTCCCCACTGCCTGTTCCCTCTCCTTACACTGAGCAGTCCAGAGGTCTTACAGAGCGTCGTGAGCCTGCGTCTCGTCCTGTCTCGCCTGTTCGCACTGCTCGTCGCGCTCCTCGTTTGCGTCCTCCTCCTGTCCCGGGCACGCACACTATGGTACTCCGTCCTTCCTCTGTTCCACTGCGTGTTCCTCTGCCTGCTCCTCCTGAGTCCTCTCTTCCTGAGGCCCTTGACCCTGAGTCTGACCGAGCGCGTGCTGCCAGTCCCACTGTCGCTTGTCTCCTTGCCATTGCTGTCACTGACCCTTCCTTTGAGTCTGCTGCTGCTTCTGCTCTCGTTGCTGAGCTGCTAGACTTTGCTGCAGCCTGCTGTCTCGACTACGCCTCTGCTCTAGTTGCTGAGTCTGTGTCTGCCAGTCCTCCGTCCGTCGGGGGTGAGTGTGCTCTTGGCACGGACGTCCTTCATTCCATTCTCTCAGATTCTAACAGGTATAGGTCTCCACCGTCCCTCACGACATTCCCAATTCAGCCGATCGCCCGCGGTAGGCGCAAGTGAAATCTCATAAACCATCTCTTATGTTGTATCCGCCACTCCCGCTTCTCCAGTCGCACTCGTCCCTCCCATCTCTCTCCCTGTTGTCGTTCCCGCTCCTCCTGTCACCCTCGTCGCGTCTGTCGTGGGTGCTACTCCCATCAATCCTGTCCCATTCGTGCCTTCTATCCCTCCTCCAGTCCCTCCAGTCGTTCTCGTCGTGGACGTAACTCCCGTCCCTCCCGTCGCCCTCTGTCCCTTCTGTCCCTCCCGTCCCTTCCGGCCCGCATTCGCTCCTGTCCTTCTCCTCCCTCCCGTCCATCCCTTCCCTCTCCACCGCTTGTCATACGTCCCTCACTCGATCCGTCGCGCACTCCCTCCATTGCTCGAACGAACCCACCGCCAGGGTTTAGGTTTGCGAGGTTGACAATGCTCTAATTTCTCATCTCGTGCCGCCTATTATCTCTGTGCTTCACACTCGCATTCCCGACACATTCCCTCCCTCAGTCCTTGGATTCCTCTCTATTTCGCCATAAAATTATATATCCTCACATGTTATACCTAGCTATTTTAGTCTGGATACTTAGTTTCCTAACAGTGATGTTCCAACTATTTGGTACTTCGCACGCTTTTATTAGCCTGCTCCAAGATTTCGCTTGTGGACTTCGCGAAACTCTGGGTTGTGAGCTGCGTGAGAGTGGTTGGGTTTGGTTTTGTCGTTAGTGTTTGTTCAAGTTTCTTGAAGTTGAAGTTGAAGTTGCGATACACTGTGGAGCACTCCGCCTTCGCCACCTGCCTCCGGCAAAATTTCTTCTCGTAAACCTTCGCACAACCCTTTTCAAGTTCAGTATTTATGAACCCTTGCCATTCTAAACTTGGGCTTTAATACCCCCCTACATTCATGCCAGTCAAATCCGACGTCTGCATCAGCCACAGTAGGGGCTGATGATCCGTCATCAAGGTGAACTGCCGTCCTTGCAGGTACACCCTGAAGTGCTTCACTGCCCAGACTACTGCTAAGCCTTCTGCGTAAGATGGATAGTTTGCCTCTGAGTTGTTGCAGCTGCGACTTGTGAATGCCACGACCATTTCCATCCCTTCTTTCTAATGCGCCAGTACCACTCCCATGCCCGCACTGCTCCACTCCGTATATAGCATGAATGGTGTGTCAGCCCTGGGCAGTTTCAGAACGCCCCATTTGTCATGGCTTCCATCAGGTCCTGGACTGCCCTCTCCTGCTCCTCTCCCCATTCCAAATTGTTTTCTTCCCGGAGAAGCTTTTTTAGGGTAGTCGCCCTGCGACTGAAGTTAGGTACAAATTTGCGATTGTAGTTGAGAAATCACAGCAAGGCTCTCAGGCTACTGCGGTCCATGGGCATGGACACTCGGTCCAACACCTCCACCTTCGCTTACAGTATTCCCAAATTCCCTCCCTCCACCTCGAATCCTAGAAAGGACATGGTGCTCTGCATGAACTTGCACTTCCCTAAATGGCATGGCAACCCGGCTGCTATGATGGCTTCAAGTGCTTGCTTTACGTGTTGCACGTGCGTGCGGCTGTCAATGCTGAAGATGATAACATCATCTTTGTAACAAGCAACGTTAGGGATGTCTTGCAAGATGGCGTCCATGGCCTTTTGGAAGATTAGCAACAAAAATTTCATCCCGAACGGCATGCAGTTCCACTTGTACTGTCCGTATGGGCCATGAAATGCAACCTTCTTCTTATCGGCTTCCGCTATGGGTATCTGGTTGAAGCCTTGCCGCAAGTCCAACGTTGAGAACACCAATGCGTCAGCCAGCTGGTCAGAGATCTCGTCGGGCATGGGTGTCGGGTACTTCCGTGGTCAGCTCCACCTTCATCTTGGTATTGGTACATCTTCCCAGCTCCTTCAGTGTACACGCAAACACAGCCTTCGATTGTTGCAGCACCTTCTGCAACTCCGCCACGTCCTCCTCACTCAAGGCATCTCCAGACTCCCACACCTTCTGCAGGCTCGCCCCTCCTTTTTATTCCTTTCATATCTTCCCCGATTCAGCTCCTTCCGCCAATATCTTCCAGCGCCTATATCTTGATTCTGGATCCGCCCCTGCTCCAGCTGCCCCGCGGGTGTCGCCGCTATTATGGCGAAGTCCTGCTCCACTCTCTCCACCCGCCTCTGCTGCTTTATCGCCTCCTCCACCGAGCTGAAATCCTCTTGCTTCTTCCAGACCGCGTCGTGCTCTCGGGGGCCGTCCAGCGTCACGCTCGACTGGTCCGCGTACTTTCCCTTGGGTTCCTCTTTTGCTTCCCAGGGGTACACCCAACGCAGCTCCAGTGGGTGCCCGCTCGCCTGTTGCTTCTCTTTCATCTCCTCCAGCTCCCCCACCATTTCCCTGGCCCGTGCCTCCTTTGTGGGGTGGTGGAGGCGGCAGGGGTGGTGGAGATGGTCGGGGTGGAGCTGGCAAGGGTGGAGTCCGTGGCGGATCAGCTTGTGGCATTGGTGGCCATGTACAGCAGCTGCCGCGCCTCCCGGACAACCCCACCCCTCAGCAGCTTCGTGAGTGGGTTGTCCAGCGTGTTTCCCCTGGGGGCTCTGGTTGCTGCCTGTACGTCAGGCGCACTGGGAAGCTGAAGGGGCAGCCCTGCGGGAAGCTGCACACCGAGTACCGCTTCTTCGGCTGTCTTGAGAATGCCTGGGTGGATGAGTACGGGAATGAGGTGATTGTCCCCAACTGGCTGAAACTGCAGGGGATGGGAGTCGATGTGTATGCTCTTGACTTTGTTCAGATCAACAAGGCTATCTACGCTATGTATGTGACTGTTACTTTACGCTATGCACCATCACATGAGGGTGCATGTTACTCGTGTGTACCTAGTGATGCTAGTGTCGCTGCTGCTGCTCTAGGTGCTATTGAGCCTACTGCAGCACTAGGTGCTAGTGAGTCTTCGGTCGTAGGTGCTAGTGAGTCTGCTGCCTCCGCTGAGGCCCTTCACACTTTCACACTTAACTCAGGCGCGTCTCGTTGTTTCTTTCGTGACTGCACCACACTCACACCACTAGCTGCACCGGTACCAGTCTCACTAGCCGACCCCACTGGGGGCCGAGTAGTCGCACGAGCCTCCACTGTCCTTCCGTGTCCAGCAGTCCCCTCCGGTTCTCTATCAGGTCTCCACCTCCCCACGTTCTCCACGAACTTGGTGAGCAACGTTGCTCTTCAAGATGTATGGGTTGACACCTTTACTCTAGGAGGGCAGCGTGTGGTGATCTGTACGTGCTCTCGGACTGGCCGTCACCTAGCTACGTTCACTCGACGGCCTGCGTCTAGTCTGTACACACTGACCACTGCGTCTGCACAGGTGGCTGAGGCAGGTCAGGTGGTTGCGTCGAGTCAGGTGTCTGTGTCTGGTCAGCTTGCAGCGTCTTGCTCGTGTCGGGTACTTTCCCACCAGACTCTCCTCTGGCACCACCGCCTCGGTCACCCCTCACTGCCGCGTCCGCAGCATGAACTCCCCTCTCCTTGTCTCTGGGCTTCCCAGGTCCATGCCCTCCCTCCCGCGCTCGTCTGCACCGCCCTGCCTTCCTTGCGTTGAGGGGCGGCGCCGCTCCTCACTCCTCCGAGTTTCCTCCAACCACTGCTCCTCTACAGACTCTCCACATGGACGTTTGGGGCCCGGCCCCTGTCGGTGGAACGGACCAGGAGCGCTACTTCCTGCTGGTTGTTGACGACTACACACGCTACACCAATGTCGTCCCCTTGCGTTGCAAGGCGGACGTCATCGGTGTTTTGATCCCCTGGATCCGTGCTACTAGTCGCCAGCTGCGCGATCGGTTTAGTCGGGACTTGCCAGTCCTGCGTCTGCACTCTGACAGGGGCGGTGAGTTCTCTTCTGACCTCCTTGCGGAGTTCTGTCGAGACGAGGGTGTCGTCCAGTCGTTCACGCTTCCGGCCTCTCCTCAGCAAAATGGGATTGCTGATCGTTGCATTGGCTTGATCATGGAGGTTGCTCGTACCTCCATCATCCATGCGGCTGCTCCCCATTTTCTATGGCCGTTTGTGGTCCGATACGCTGCGCATCAGCTCAACGTCTGGCCCCGTGTCTCTTTGCCAGAGACCTCGCCCACACTCCGTTGGACGGGACAGGTTGGCGATGCGCCGGTGTTTCAGGTCTGGGGCGTGCTCTCCCTTGTTCGCGATACCACTGCGAGCAAGCTCTCCCCTCGCACTCTTCGCTGCGTCTTCCTTGGCTTCCCCACCGACGCCCCGCCGTGGCAGTTCTACCACCCGAGCTTGTGTCGAGTCTTCTCCTCCCAGGACGTCACCTTTGACGAGTCTGTCTGTTATTACAGGCTTCACCCGCACGCGTCCCACCCTGTCCCTCTCGCACCTCTCTTCCTGGTACCAGTCCCCCCACCAGTCGACCCCCTCCCCCCACAGGGTCCTGCTCCCTCAGGTGTTTCTCAAGTAGACCTAGCCCCCTTGGTTGAGCCTTTGGAGATCTCTTCTGACTCCTCTGGCCCAGTTGAGGGGGGTGACCCCGCTGCTGACGACACGGCGGTGCTGCGACTGGGGGTGCTGGTTCTGGGGGTGCTGAGACTGGGGGTGCTGACTTTGGGGGTGCTGCGAGTCCTGGTGGCGGTGGAGGGTCCAGTCATGCTGGTGCTGGAGCTACTAGTCTTGGAGGTGCTGGAGGTACTGCTGGAGGTACTAGAGGTGCTGCTGGTTCTGGAGGTAATGGAGCTGCTAGTCCTGGAGGTAGTGGAGCTGCTGGTGCTGGAGCTGCTGGTCCTGGAGGTCCTGCTAGTGCTAGAGGTGCTGGAGGTGCTGCTGGTCCTGGATGTACTAGAGGTGCTACTGGTGCTGGAGGTACTGGAGCTGCTGGTGCTGTAGGTGCAAGCGCTGCTGGTGCTGGAGGTGCTAGAGGTGCTGGAGGTACTGCTGGTGCTGGAGGTTCTAGAGGTGCTACTGGTACTGGAGCTACTAGTCCTACTGGTCCTAGAGGTGCTGGAGGTGCTGGAGGTACTACTGGTCCTGGAGGTATTGGAGCTGCTGGTGCTGGAGGTGCTGGAGCTGTTGGTGCTGGAGGTGCTGGAGCTTTTGCAGGTGCTGGAGGTGCTGGAGCTACCACTACTGGCAGTACTGGAGGTCCTGGACCTGCTGGTGCGCTTAGCCACCTTCTCGCCCTTCCGCCAGCTCCTACTGAGTTCCCAGTCGCTGGTACTACTCCTCCGTTACTGTTCCCACAGCTCCTGCCTCACTCCCCACTGCCTGCTCTTGCTCCTTACACTGCTGTGACTTAGTCCCTCACTAAGCGACGAGAGCCTGAGACTCGTGCTTCCACTCATGAGCGTCGAGAGCCTGAGACTCGTGCTTCCACTCCTGAGCGTCAAGAGCCTGAGACAAGAGCTTTTGATCGTGCTCATGTTCCTCGTGTTTGTCGTTCTTGTGCTCCGGCTGTCCCAGACACTCATGATATGACACTCCGACCTTCCTCTGTTCCACTGCGTGTTGTCCTGCCTTCACCTCCTAAGTCTTCTCTTCCCGCTGGTGCTGACCCTGCGTCTGACCTTGCTCGTGCGTCCAGTCCGACTGTTACTCGCTTTCTTGCTACGGTTGTGACGGAATCTACACTCTCATCTCCTGCTGCGTCTGCCTTAGTCGCTGAGCCAGTTGACTTAGCTGCTGCGTACCGCCTAGACTACCATGCGAGTCTCGTTTCTGGCCCTGACCCTGCCTGTCCTCTGTCCGTCGGGGGTGAGGTTGCCCTTGGCTGTGACGTTCTTAAGGACAAGCAGGAGGAGCTGGAGTGTCTTGCGGCCGCTGCACCTCAACTCGCAACCATGCTGCTTGCCCATGAGGGAGACCCGAATGCACTTGACATCCCCACCCCGCGCTCTTACAGAGAGGCGATCTCAGGTGAGTATTCCTCTCAGTGGCAGACAGCCATGGACACAGAGATGGCTTCCTGGAAGTCCACAGGCACCTACGTCGACGAGGTTCCCCCACCTGGGGTGAACATCGTTAGTGGCATGTGGATTTTCAGGGTGAAGCGGCCGCCGGGTTCTCCGTCTGCCTTCAAGGCGCGTTACGTTGCTCGAGGCTTCAGTCAGTGACAAGGGGTCGACTTCTTCCATACCTTCGAAGATGACCACTCTTCGAGTGTTGCTACACGTTGCAGCTTAGTGTGACTACGAGCTGCACTCCCTCGACTTCTCCACAGCTTTCTTGCAGGGTAGCCTTCACGAGGAGATCTGGCTGCGCCGCCCACCTGGCTTCACTAGGTCGTTTCCTGAGGGTACCCAGTGGAGCCTACGGCGACCAGTTTACGGCCTGCATCAGGCACCTCGCGAGTGGCACGACACACTGAGGACTACACTTGCGGCTCTTGGGTTTGCTCCTTCGACTGCTGACCCGTCGCTGTTTCTGCGCACCAACACTACCCTGTCGCCGTTCTTCATTCTCGTGTACGTCGACGACTTGGTTTTTGCTACTGCTGCCCTAGTGAATGCGGAGCTGCAGGAGAGACACACCTGCACTCACCTGGGTGAGTTGCGTAGCTATCTTGGCCTGCAGATCACCCAGGACAGAGCACGGCACCATCACCCTGACTCAGTCAAACATGGTGCACCAGATCCTTCAGCGCTTCGGCTTCCAGTTCTCCTTGCCACAGCCCACTCCTCTGTCTACTGGCCACTCACTCTCAGCTCCACCTTCGGATGAGTCCGTAGAGCCGAGTGGTCCGTACGTAGAGCTTGTGGGTTGCCTCATGTACCTGATGACTTGCACGCGACCTGACCTCGCGTACCCTCTCAGCCTTCTAGCTCGCTATGTGGCTCCCAGTCGACACCGAAAGGTGCACTGGGATGCTGCGAAGAGGGTACTGCGTTACTTGTGCAGTACATCGGGCATGGGGCTCATGCTTGGAGGACGGGGTTCAGTGGTACTCACAGGACACTTCGACGCTTCTTGGGCCGACGACCAGGCGACTCAGCGTTCGTCACAGGGTAACACCTTCAGTCTTGGCTCTGGTTCTATCTCGTGGAGGTCCACTCATTCTTCTTTTGTGCTTAGTTCTAGCAGTGAGGCCAAGATCTACGCTGGGGCCATGGCTGCACAGGAGCTACGCTGGCTGACCTACCCGCTGACCGACTTGGGAGAGCGGCCTCGTTCTCCTCCAGTTCTGTACGTCCATAACAAGGCAATGCTTGCCTTGTGTCATGACCAGAGACTAGAGCACAGAACGAATCACATTGCTCTTCACTACTTTCTTGCGCGTGAGCTGCAGCAGCGTCGTCAGCTCTGCCTTTCCTACGTGGCCTCGCGGGCCAATACTGCTGATGAGTTCACCAAGGCCCTTGGGTCTGGTGATCATCAGCGTTTCTGCACTGCTCTTGGGCTTGTGCCCACTTTGCCTCACCTGCTGGTTGCTTGACTTGCTCATGTTGTACACTGATATATATCTTTATACCTGCTTGTTCACTCTTGCTAGGTTGTAATCAGTGTACTGTCTTGCTATTATAACTCTGCATTTGAACTGGCCTTGTGGCCAATTGATTGTGCTCAGACTGCGTGGTGATCTTGAGATCCACCCTGAGCTTTGCTTTGTTTGCTTCTCTTGATTGGTCTTGTGACCATTGCATGCTCTGGCTATCCCCCATTTCGCCTATGGGGGTGTGTCAAAACATATATGTTTTTGTTTGTATTTCTCTATGCTACATTGGGGCTATCGTTAGGGGGTATAGAAACCATCTCGATACTTTGCTTGTACCCCCTCCCTCAACCTAATCGACCACTTCTTCTTTAGTGGGTTTTTTGTATTGTCAATTGTGTATGGTGACGACTTGTTCCATTCGCCGTAGTTATCGACGATTATGGAATGATACCGTATCACCCGGATAAAAGCGCAGGCCTATTATAAGCGCATGCGCTTCTATCTAGAGCAATGCACTTATGCCCGATCCTCAACAATAAGCGCACCCCCTTAATAAACATGATTTAATTAAGTGCATGTTAGTTTTATATTTGAAAAACTGTCAAATTATCGTAACGAAGTTCACTTTAGGAGGCGATGAGTTGAAAATCAGATTTCCTTCGCATTCAAACCCTGCACAGGCTGCGCATCCAGTCAGCAAGTGCTGTCAGAAGCTCCTAATGACTCATTTTGAGTATATATCCTGGCATGGAATCTTTCCCTGCCAAGTAGCGAGAGTTTCTCACCCACAACCTGTCAGAATCCCAACCACTAGACCATTGGGATAAAAGGGCTTTTTAAGTAGCGGGTCAGTGCGCCCATAACCTCCCAGGACAACGAGCCAGTAACCCTTCCCTAGGATCAATCGGGGATCACCAGTACACCTCTGATACCCCCCCGCACTTGGATGCCCGAAGTGTACACACTGGGATTCGAACCCGAGACCTTCGCTCTAATATGTCAGCAAAATGAATGAGAATGAATGAACTATGAAACAGTTGGGTACAAGTACTAACCCTAATAGTACTTGTACCCCTTATGGGCTACCCCACTATAGCCTACACAATGTAAGCAATATAACATTCTAACACACCCCCATAGGCAAAGTGGGGGAGAACAAGCAGTCACAAGACCAGTCAAGAAAAGCAAAGCAAGCTCAGGGTGCATCACAAAGTCACCACACAGTCCGAGCACAAGCAAAGGGCCACAAGGAGAGTTCACATGCAGAGTTATATAAAGAGCACAAAAAGTACATTGATCATAGCCTAGCAAGTATAAGCATGCAGGTATATATATACATATATATCACAGTACAAGCAAAGTCACGCAGTGAGCAAGTGAGGCAAAGTAGGCACAAGGCTTAACACAGTAGAGAAGCGCTGATGATCACCACGCGGAAGTGCCTTGGTGAATATATCAACAGTGTTGGCCCTAGAGGCCACGTACGCAAGACGAAGCTGGCCATGCTGCTGCAACTCTCGAGCAAGGAAGTATCGAAGAGCGATGTGCTTCGTTCTGTGCTCCAGTCTGTGCTCCTGACACAAGGCAATCATGGCCTTGCTGTCTACGTACAGAACTAGAGGCGAACAAGGCTGCTCTCCCAAGTCAGTCAGCATGTAGGTGAGCCAGCGTATCTCCTAAGCAGACATGGCCCCGGCGTAGATCTCGGCCTCACAACTGGAGCTGAGAACCGAAGACGGGCGGGTAGACCGCCAGGAAACAGAGCCGGAACCGAGGCTGAAGGTGTAACCCTGTGAGAACCGCTGCGTAGCTGAGTCGTCAACCCAAGAAGCGTCTGCGTGACCAGTGACGACAACTGGACCCCGTCCTCCAAGCACGAGCCCCATGCCCGACATACTGCACAAGTAACGCAGTAACCTCTTTGCAGCATCCCACTGCACCTTTCGGTGCCTATCGGGAGCCACGTAGCGAGCCAGGAGGCTGAGAGGGTATGCGAGGTCAGGTCGTGTGCACGTCATCAGGTACATGAGGCAACCCACAAGCTCTGAGTACGGGCCACTCGGCTCTACGGACTTGTCCGAAGGTGGAGCTGAGAGCGAATGGCCGGTAGACAGAGGAGTGGGCTGTGGCGAGGAGAACTGGAAGCCGAAGCGCTGAAGGACCTGGTGCACCATGTGTGACTGAGTCAGAGTGATGGTGCGCCGTGCTCTGTCCCGGGTGATCTGCAAGCCAAGATAGCTGCGCAGTTCACCCAGGTCAGTGCAGGTGTGTCTCTTCTGCAGCTCCGACTTCACAAGGGTCAGTGCCTCAGTGTCAGCAGAGGCAAAGACTAGGTCTTCGACGTACACGAGGACGTAGAACGACGGCAGCGACGTGTCGGTGCGTAGAAATAGCGACGGGTCAGCAGTAGAAGGAGTAAACCCCAGAGCCGCAAGTGTAGTCCTCAGTGTGTCGTTCCACTCCCGAGTGTTATATAAACTGTTGCTGTAGTTACCGTAGTGTTTGAGGTATTTCCTGTAGGTGGTGCACCTCTCTTGTTTCCTATATGTTTCCAACTTTCTATAGTGAAACCCCTCACTTTTCTCGATTTCCTCCTTGGCCTGAACTCTCTCGACATCCTTGGCTAGCTCACACCCTAGCCATGGCTTCTACTATCTTGACAGCGAGGCAAGAGTGGTTACGACCCAATGGGCCCACCGTATTTTAATCCTCGCATGGTGTCCGCCTCGCTGGCGCCCGTCGTTTTTTTTCTGCCCGTCGCACGCCCTGGGTGTGCGTCGGTTTCTGCCCATTGCACGCCCCGGGTGTGCGTCGGTTTTCTGCCCGTCGCACGCCCCAGGCGTGTGGCGGTTTCTGCCCATCGCTCATCCCCAGTGTGCGACGGTTTTCTACCCGTCGCGCGGGGGCCCTGCTGCCCTGCTTCCCGTCGTCCCCGCAGCCCACTTCCTTCTCCCTCTCCTACTTTGCGTGCATCAGTTTGGGCGGGGGGAAGGGGGGGGGAGGGTGTTGGGGGGACGCAAGAGTGGTGCTGGGGGAGGTTGCACCTCCAGCGCCCCGCTGCTCTGCTTCGTCACCAAGTCAGCAGCCCCCCCCCCCCCCCCCCCCCCCTCCCCCACTCCCTCCGCCTCTCATTTCCCCCCCTGCTGCGCGTGCAGCAGTGGTATGGGGGGGAGGGTATGGGGGTGGCGGGTGTGAGTGGTCAGCTGCCCACCACCTCCTCCTCTCTCTCCCTGCCGCACTTGTTGCTGTGTTGGGAGAGGGAGGGGGGGGAGCTTGGAGGTTAAGGGGGTGGCAGGAATGGATCTGCAGCACCAGCCCCCCCGCCCCCCCCCCCCCCCCCCCCCCCCCCTTCTCCTACATCCCCCTGCTGCGGGTGCAGCAGTGGGGAGGAGGGGATCTGCAGCACCAGCCCCCCCACCCCCCACCTTCTCCTCCATCCCCCTGCTGCGGGTGCAGCAGTGGGGGGGAGGGGATCTGCAGCACCAGCCCCCTCGCCCCCCCCTTCTCCTCCATCCCCCTGCTGCGGGTGCAGCAGTGGGGGGGAGGGGATCTGCAGCACCAGCCCCCCCGCCCCCCCCTTCTCCTCCATCCCCCTGCTGCGGGTGCAGCAGTGGGGGAGGGTATGGGGGTGGCGGGTGTGAGTGAATTGCTGCCACCTCTCCTCTCTCTCCCACTGCTGCACATGCCGCTGTGGGGGGGGGGGGGGTGTGTGGGGGAGTTGAGGGAGTGGCGGTAGGGATGCTGAGGGGTGTGGGGGGGAGGTTTGGGGGAATGGGGGAAGTTGTAGGGGGGTGGACGTCGTGAAGCCAGCAGCTCCAGTCGCCCGTGAGACCATTGCGCCAGTTGCCCGTGAGCCCGTTGCTCCTGTTTCCCGTGAGATTGTTGCTCCTGCCGCTCGCTTAGCCGCGGAGCCAGTTACTCCAGTTGCCCATGTTCCAGTTGCTCCATTTGCCAGTGTGCCAGTTGCTCCAGTTGCCCGAGTGCCAGCAGCTTCGGCCGCCACCCACCACCTCCTCTCCTCTCATGGTCCCTCCTCCTCTTCACTTGCCCTCTCCTTCCTTCGCTGCGCCTGGTGTACCACTTCAGGGGGTGTCCTTGTACTGGTTCATGCAGCTAACAGTTTAGGGGGTGTGTTAAACTTATGTTTACTATATAAACTATTTGCTGTAGTTACTGTAGTGTTTGAGGTATTTCCTATTGATGGTGCACCTCTCTTGTTTCCTATATGTTTCCAACTTTCTATAGTGAAACCCCTCACTTTTCTGGATTTCCACCTTGGCCTGAACTCTCTCGACATCCTTGGCTAGCTCACACCCTAGCCATGGCTCCTACTATCTTGACAGCGAGGCGCCTGGCGGACACCGTAGACTGGCCGCCGGAGGCTCCACTGGGTACCTGCAGGAAACGACCCAGTGAAGCCAGGTGGGTGGTGCAGCCAGATCTCCTCATGCAGGCTGCCCTGCAAGAAAGCTGTACTGAAGTCCAGAGAGTGTAACTCGTAGTCGCGCTGAGCAGCTACGTGCAGCAACACCCGAAGAGTAGTCATCTTCGGGGTGGGGGAGAAGGTCTGGAAGTAGTCGACCCCCTGTCGCTGACTGAAGCCTCTAGCAACGTAACGGGCCTTGAATGCAGGCGGAGAACCCGGCGGCCGCTTCACCCTGAAAATCCACATGCCATCGACTATGTTCGCCCGAGACAGGGGAACTGCATCAACGTAGGTGCCTGTGGACTTCCAGGATGCCATCTCGGCATCCATGGCTGCCTGCCACTGAGAGGAGTAAGGGCCCATAATCGCCTCTGCGTAAGAGCGCGGGGTCGTGATGTCTGGTGCATCCGGGTCTCCCTTTGGGGCAAGCAGCATGGAAGCAAAACGAGGTACAGCAGCTGCAAGCGGCAAGGGCAGCTGGTGGGCCGTTAGCAGGCGGCGCGAGGACGGCGGGGGCGGCGGGCGGGCCGATAGCAGGCGGCGCGCGGGCGGCAGGGGCGGCTGGCGGGCCGATATCAGGCAGCGCGCGGGCGGCAGTTGCAGCTGGCGGGCCGGTCGCGGGCTGCGCGAGGGCGGTAGGGGTGGCGGGCGAGCCGCTAGCGGGCGGCTCGCGGGCTGCAGAGGCGGCTGGCGGGCTGCTGGTGAGCGGCGCGCGGGCGGCAGGGGCTGCTGGCGGGCGGCGCACTAGCTGCAGGGGCGGCGGGCGGGTCGCTAGCGGGCGACGTGCTGGCTGCAGGGGGCGGCTCGAGGGCCGTGACAAGAGGGGCGGCCAGGTTGTGGGCTGCTAGGGGCAGCGCGACTAGCTGCTTGGGGCAGTTTGTGGGGCAGCTTTGTGGTGGGCCCTAAAAAAACGGTCCTAGCGAAGGACCTGCTCTGAAACCATGTCAGAAGAATGAACGAGAATGAATGAACTATGAAACAGTTGGGTACAAGTACTAACCCTAATTGGGTTGTACCGTTTATGGGCTACCCCACTATAGCCTACACAATGTAAGCAATATAACATTCTGACATGATACCATGTCAGAATCCAAACCACTAGACCATTATGAAAAAAGGGCTTTTTAAGTGGCGGGTGAGTGCGCCCATAACCTCCAAGGACAACGAGCCTGTAACCCTTCCCTAGGATCAATCGGGGATCACCAGTGGACCTATGACACCCCCCCGCACTAGGATGCCCGAAGTGCACATACTGGGATTCGATCCCGAGACCTTCGCTCTGATACCATGTCAGAATCCCAACCACTAGACCATTGGGAAAAAATGGCTTTTTAAGTAGCGGGTCAGTGCGCCCATAACCCCCCAGGACAACGAGCCTGTACCCCTTCCCTAGGATCAATCGGGGAGAACCAATGGACCTCTTATACAACCCTGTTTCAAATCGACTCGATTGGGTGCACAATGATGCGAACTACATTTTCGTGCAAGTAGTTTTATAATTGTATATTTGTTATTTTATAGGCGCATGCGCGTATATTTTTTACTAAATTCTAAGTGCACCCCCCTGAAAAATCATGTTTTATTACAAGCGCAGGTGCGCTTATATCCGGGGTGATACGGTATATCACATTTGGTTTCAACTTTTTGGAGACTCGTGTGTTCAGTGGTGTCATCTCCACACCAGGGTCATCCCTAGGTTGGGAACCTGCCTGATGCATCAGATGGCGTGGTTTTTTCTGCCTGATGCATCAGAAGTTCCTTTAAAACATTTCTGTTGAATCAAGAAATTTTAAAATTCAATTTAATTTCTGATTGATTTTCTTAGAGCCCTCCTCATTTCACAGTGTTCTGTACCTTACAAAGGAATTACAAAGAAGAATGGCCACTTTGGGACTCGAACTCGTATGCTCAACATAGTGAAGCCAATCGCTATAAGAAACTAGAACGAGAATGAATGCATTGAATAGAAGTTGGGTACAAGTACTAACCCTAATTGGGTTGTACCCCTTATGGGCTACCCCACTATAGCCTACACAAAGTAACCACTATGACATTCTGACACACCCCCATAGGCAAAGTGGGGGAGAACAAGTGGTCACAAGACCAGTCAAGAAAAGCAAAGCAAGCTCGGGGTGGATCAAGAAGTCACCACACATTCCGAGCACAAGCAAATGGCCACAAGGCTAGTTCACATGCAGGAACAAAAAGTACAGTAATCTTACCCTAGCAAGTGTAAGCATGCAGGTATATATATATAAAGATCATAGTACAAGCAAATTCACACAGTGAGCAAGTGAGGCAAAGTAGGCACAAGGCCTAAAATAGTACAGAAACGCTAATGATCACCAGGCTGAAGTGCCTTGGTGAATATATCAGCAGTGTTGGCCCGATTGGGCACGTACGCAAGACGAAGCTGACCACGCTGCTGCAACTCTCAAGCAAGGAAGTATCGCAGAGCGATGTGCTTCGTTCTGTGCTCCAGTCTGTGCTCCTGACACAAGGCAATCATGGTCTTGTTGTCTACGTACGGAAATGGAGGCGAACGAGGCTGCTCTCCCAAGTCAGTCAGCAGGTAGGTGAGCCAACGTAACTCCTGTGCAGCCATGGCCCCTACGTAGATCTCAGCCTCACAACTGGAACCGAGAACTGAAGACGAGCGGGTAGATTGCCAGGAAACAGAGCCGGAACCGAGGCTGAAGGTGTAACCCTGCGACGACCGCTACGTAGCCAAGTCGTCAACCCAAGAAGCGTCTGCGTGTCCAGTGAGGACAGCTGGACCCCGTCCTCCAAGCACGAGCTCCATGCCCAAAGTACTACACAAGTAGCGCAACACCCTCTTAGCGGCCTCCCAGTGCTCTGGTTGGTGTCTCCCGGGCGCAACGTAGCGTGCCAAGATGCTAAGAGGTTAGGCAAAGTCAGATCGAGTGCAGGTCATCAGGTACATGAGGCAGCCCACAAGCTCTGGATATGGGCCACTCGGCTCTACGGACTCGTCCAAAGGTGGAGCTGAGAGCGAGTGACCGGTAGGCAGAGGGATAGACTAAGGCGAGGAGTACCGGAAGCCAAGGCACTGAAGGACCTGGTGCACCATGTGTGACTAAGTCAGGGTGATGGTGCGCCGTGCTCTGTCCCGGGTGATCTGCAAGCCAAGATAGTTGCGCAGCTCACCCAGGTCAGTGCAGGTGTGTCTCTTCTGCAGCTCCGACTTCACAAGGGCCAGTGCCTCAGTGTCAGTAGTGGCAAAGACCAAGTCGTTGACGTACACGAGGACGTAGAACGGCGGCAGCGAAGTGTCGGTTCGTAGAAACAGCGACGGGTCAGCAGTCAAAGGAGCAAACCCTAGAGTCGCAAGCGTAGTCCTCAGTGTGTCGTGCCAGTCGCGAGGCGCCTGGCGGAGACCGTAGACTGGCCACCGGAGGCTCCAGTGGGTACTTGCAGGAAACAACCTAGTGAAGCCAGGTGGGCGGCGCAGCCAGATCTCCTCGTGCAGGCTGCCCTGTCAGAAAGCTGTGCTGAAGTCAAGAGAGTGCAGCTCGTAGTCACGCTGAGCGGCGACGGGTGCAGCAGAATTCGAAGAGTGGTCATCTTTGGGGTAGAGGAGAAGGTATGGAAGAAGTCAACTCCCTGTCGCTGAGTGAAGCCTCGTGCAACGTAACGAGCCTTGAAGACAGGCGGAGAACCCGGCGGTCGCTTCACCCTGAAAATCCACATGCCATCGACTATGTTCGCCCGAGAAGGGGGAACTGCATCGACGTAGGTGCCTGTGGACTTCCAGGATGCCATCTCGGCATCCATGGCTGTCTGCAACTGAGAGGAGTAGGGACCCGTAATCGCCTATTCGTAAGAGCGTGGTGCCGGGATGTCTGGTGCATCCGGGTCTCTCTCAGGGGCAAGCAGCATGGCCACGAGATGAGGTACAACAGCTGCAAGGCACTCAAAGTCCTCCTGCCTATCCTCATGGACGTCCGTGCTAAGAGCACACTCACCCCCGATGGACGGAGGACACTCAGACTCATACTCAGCAACAAGACTAGTGGCGTAGTCGAGACGACAGGCAGCAGGAAAGTCAACAAGCTCAGCAACTTGGGCAGACGCAGCAGTGGACTCAAAAGAAGGGTCGGTGACAACAGTGGCGAGGAGACAAGAGACACTGGGACTGGCAGCACGAGCTAGGTCAGACTCAGGGTCAGGAATGGTAGGAAGAGAGGACTCAAGAGGAGGCGGCAGAGGAACGCGCAATGGAACAGAGGAAGGACGAAGTGCCATAACGTGGGTGCCGGGGACAGGAGGAGGACGCGGACGAGGAACCTGACGACCAGTGCAAACAGCACAAATAGGAGAGGAAAGACGAGACTCAGGCTCACGACGCTCTTTAAAAGAGTCTGTCTGCTCAGCGTAAGGGGAAGAAGCATGCAATGGGGAGTCTGGCGACTGGCGAGGTGGTGGACTGAGTAAGCTGGGAGGAAGGCCAGTAGAAGACGGGAGACTAAGAACCTGTCAAAGGACCGAGTCAGGTGGCGGCAAAGACGATGGCTGCGGCAGAAAAAAAAAACGGGCGCCGCTGCACAGTGCATCCAGCACCTGTACCGCCAGACACAGCACCCCCAGCGCCAGCACCTCCAGCTCCAGGGTCAACAGCTCCATTGCCTCCAGTCCCAGCGCATCCAGTCCCAGCGCCTCCAGTGCCTCCAGTTCCAGGGTCTCCAGCTTTAACTCCTCCAGCTCCAGCGCCCCCAACACCACCAGCCCCGGCAGCTTCAGTACCCCTAGTACAAGCACCTCCATGACTAGCAGTTCCAGCACCTCTGGTACCTCCAACACCTCGAAGGCGTGTGCGCAGAGCAAACAACTCGCGCTGCTGCTCCAGGGAGAGAGGCTTCGGCCGGGGAGACAGTCGTGGCAAGGCACCCGCAGGACCTCCAGAAGAAGCAGTACCCCGAGGCTCAGCACCCCCAGACTCCGCACCCTCAGACTCAGCACCCCTAGGCTCCGCACCCTCAGGCTCCGTACCCCCAGGCTCCGCACCCGGTGGCTCAGCACACCTAGGCTCCGCACCCCCAGGCTCAGCACCCCCAGACCCAGCACCCTCAGACTCAGCACCCTTAGGCTCCGCACCTGCAAGCTCAGCACCCCCAGGCTCCGCACACACAGTCTCAGCACTCCCATACGCAGCACCTCGAGGACCTCCAGACGCAGCACCTCGAGCAGCACCTGAGTCTACAGCGACCTCAACAGGCACAGTACCAGGAAGTGGGTCTACCTGAGACACACCTGAGGGAGCAGGACCCTGGGGGGGGAGGGGGTCTACCGGAGGGGGGCCTGGAGCAAGGAAGAGCGGCGGGGGTGGGAGAGGGGTAGAGCGGTAGGGGGAGAGACGGTAAAAGGGAACCGACTCGTCAAACGTGACATCCTGAGAGGGAAAGACACGGCACGAGGTGGGGTGGTAAAACTGCCAGCCAGGCGCGTCAGGGGGAAAGCCAAGGAAGACGCAGGGAAAAGCGCGGGCGGAGAGCTTGTCCGCGGACGTATCGCGAAGTAAGTCACGAGATCCCCAGACCCGGAACACCGACGCATCGCCAACCTTCCCTGTCCAACACAGTGTAGGCGAGGTCTCTGGCAAGGAGACACGGGGCCAGAGGTTGAGCTGATTTGCAGTGTACTGGACCGCAAATGGCCACAACAAATAGGGAGCAGCCGCATGGATCATGGAGGTACGAGCGGCCTCCATGACTAAGCCAATGCGGCGCTCAGCAATCCCATTTTGCTGCGGGGAGGCCGGAAGCGTGAACGACTGGAGAATGCCGTCCCCACGACAAAAGTCTCGCAAGAGGTCGGAGGAGAACTCACCACCTCTATTAGAGTGCACATGTCAGAGTACGCTCGCGGAGCTGGAGACGGACTACGCGGATCCAAGGGATCAAGACATCAGGGACCTCACCCTTGCTGCGCAAGGGGAAGACCGTGGTGTAACGCGTGTAGTTGTCAACAACCAGCAGAAAGTAGCGCTCGCGGCCCTGTCCACTGACGCGGGTTGGGCCCCATACATCCAAATGGAGAGTCTGCAGGGGAGCGGTCGTCGGGGGAAACGAGGAGGAGTGAGGAGTGGCGCGCTGCCGCCCCTCGACGCAAGGAAGGCAGGGCGGGGCAGGTGAGGGAGGGAGGGGAGGCAGAGACCTGGGAAGACCAGAAACAAGGAGGCGGGAGTGCATGCCACGAAGGCGTGGCAGGGAGGGGTGACCAAGGCGGTGGTGCCACAGGAGATTCTGGTGCGACAGGAGGCGAGACGAGTAGGGGGCTGCTACCGGACCTGATGCGGACACCTGAGCAGACGCAGCTACCTGAGGAGGCTCGGTAGTCACTGTGTACAGATTCGACCCAGACCAACAAGTGAACGTGGCCAGGTGACAGCCCGTCCGTGTACACGTGCAGATCGACATACGCTGACCCCCAGGAGTGGTGGTAGTGACCATCGCATCCTGGAGGGCAGCGGTACTGACATGTACGCATGGCGGCCGTGTGCCTGGCAGGGGTTGACTTTGAGTCAACTCAAATGCCATGGGTCCAGGTTGGAAAGGGGCGGTGGTGTTCGCCTGAATCACGTCTGCCTCGCCAGCACTGCCATGTACGCATGGCGGATGTGTGCCTGGCAGGAAGGTGCCGCGAGGGGAGGGGGGGAGAGAGGGAAGGAGAGGGAAGATAGAAGGGAAAGAGCGGGGGAGATAGGTGAAAGAGGGGGGGAGAGAGGGGAAAGAGGGGGGGAGAGAGGGGAAAGTAGGGGGGAGAGAGGGGAAAGAAGGGGGAGGGAGAAGAAAGAAAGTGGGAGAGAGGGGAAAGAAGGGGGGCGGTGTTTGGGAAGAGAGAGAAAAGGCGGGGGAGATGGGGAGAGAGGAGAAAGAGGGGAAAGGTGGGGGAGAGAGGGGAAAGGTGGAGGAGAGAGGGGAAAGGTGGGGGAGAGAGGGGAAAGGTGGGGAGAGAGGGAAAGAGGGGGATGGGAACGCAGAGAGGAAAAGGGGGGGGTGGGGAGGGAGGGTGGGGAGGAGGGGGGGGCGGGGTGAAGGGTGGAAGGAGGGGAAAGGAAGGGGGGATAGGGGAGGGGGGAATAGGGGAGGGGGGGCACAAGAGCGATGCAGTGGTCAGCACAAGGGAAGGCACATGGTTGGGTGGGTGGTGGAGTGCACGCCTGATCGCCCACGCCTGCACGCTTGCATCCCTGCATGCCTGGGGCGGATGCGGGGAAAGCGAAGGGGAAAGCGGATACAGGGAGGGCAAGGAGGGGAAGGCATGGGTGGGTGGTGGACTGCACGCCTGATCGCCCCATGCGTCCCTCCCAGCTCTCCCTGCTCTCCCTGCTCTGGCGGGAAAGAAACGCAAGAAAGGAGTCCGCCCTAACTGGTGAGCGGGCGAGCGGGGCGGGCGGGGTTAGCTGGGAAACGAGCGGCCTAACGCGTCACGACGCTGTAACGCGGACAGGTACCCGCGTTTCGCTTCGAATCCGTTTCTCTAGACTCGGAAATTTGGTGAAAGATACTAGCTCAAGCGGCTAACCAAGGAAAGTCATTCTCGATCTCAAAGCATGGCTTAAAACAGATTTCGCGTATTATCGCGTATTATCGTGAACTGTCGCAAACTGTCGCCTGGGGCGTTGTCAACCGTCGCAAACGTCAGCGCCTGGACATTTCGAAATGTCTAAGAACAAGGGGCATTGCTAACCCAGACAATAACGCGATGAATTTCAAGTTTGATCGACGCGGAAGCAAACACGTGGGGCGTGACGCCCGCGTCTCTGGACGTCTTAAAGCTCACGCGCCGCGCGCACACGTACGTGTAGTCGGCCGCGGATCTCTCGCTCGCCTCGCAGCTTCACGTAGATTCGCTCGTCGAGACTCAATCTAATCAGATCCAGCGGCTCCTTCACTGTCACGTCCTCCGTCGCCGTCGCCGCCATCCCCGCAGCTCACGCCCGTCGCAAATCAATTCGAAAATCGTTTCCGTCCGTCGCAAATCACTGTGCCAATCGTGCTAAATGGTTATCGCGTGGAGCCTCCTGGCCGGCTTGGTAATGCAGTTTTGCTTTTTGGGTTGCGAAGCAACCCTTAAAGCGACGGTGCACATTTGCCACCCAAAACGGCGAACTGTTACTGCGGATGGAAAGTGTCCGCACGAAATCCTGGTTTTCGCCAGCCAGCACTTTCGCGCTGGCAAGCCTGGTTAAAAAAAAAAAACTTCTGAACCCAACACTGCCAAAAGTTGCCCGTCGCTTTAACGATCAATTTTGCCAAATTTTATTTTCATATTTATTGTCTTTTTTTAATAAAATATGAAAATAAATTTCGTAAACTATAGTACCCTTCTCAAACTGTTGAATAGTTTTGAATACTGTTCACAGTATATTAAACCATGTAATCTTTTTTTGTCAGTGGTTTTGTGCAAATATGCTGTACTATTTTGTACTAGTATGTTTTACTATTAAATGTTGTTGTGGTAATGATGAATAGATGCATGATGCATAAATAATGCCATGAATCATGATGCACATGCATGCACATAATAAAATGCGTAACGGTTAATGACCCAAAAACTAAGCTACCGCCATCCCCTGCCTAGCATAGGGGGAGGCCAATAGCAAAGATTTTGAATAATCAACTGTCACATAAAACAACACAATCTGTGAAGTCTAAAAAAAATGTCAACCCTATCAAATCCAGTTCGAAGTGATCGCATACGAGTCACTGAGTGCGCCAATGAACCTTTTGTTAAATGATAGGCCTGGGCCTTTTTATTAAAAATCATAGACATGCATTGTTATTGCAAAGTATAAATTTACACATACATACACACGCAAATACACACATACATACGTACATACATACATACAGACTCACATATGTACGTATACGTATACACGCACTTACAAAGGCATACACCAAACATAGTTACTCACACAAGCAAACACATTCACACAATCAAAAGCACGAACACCGGCAAACCAGCAAAAAACGCGCGATAATAAATAACATGCAAATCAACGTTAGTAGATCAACGTTAAATAACATGATAAATTCCCATCAGTGACCAATACACATTTTCCAGATTGAAATCGTATTTCTGACCAGCAAGGCTCCTGAGAAATGTCAAACTTATATGCTATAGTCTGTTTAGGCTGTAGTGGGGTAGTTCTTACAGGGTACAACACTTTTAGGTTTCCTATATGTACCCACCTGCTTTCTAGTTCAGTCATTCATTCCCTCACATTCTAATATGGTATTCTGAGCAGGTTCCCTAGTGGGAACGTTTTTTTTAAGGGCCCACCACGATTTTTTTTTTCCTGCCCTGCCCGAAGCGCGCATCGCGCCCTAGCCCGTCACGGCCCGTAGCCCTTGTGGCCCCTTGCCCGTCGCGGCCCCTAGCCTGTCGCGGCCCCTTGCCCGTCGCGGCCCCTAGCCTGTCGCGGCCCCTAGCCCGTCGCGGCCCCTAGCCTGTCGCGGCCCCTAGCCAGTCGCGGCCCCTAGCCCGTCGCGGCCCCTAGCCCGACGCGGCCCCTAGTGCCGACGCGGCCCATTACTGCCGTCGCGGCCCCTCAGGCCGACGTGGCCCCTACTGCCTACGCGACCCCTGCGGCCGTCGCGGCCCATTCCTGCCGTCGCGGCCCCTCATTGCCGTCGCGGCCCCTCAGGGCGACATGGCCCCTGGTGCCTACGCGGCCCCTGCGGCCGTCGCTGCCCCTCACTGCCGTCGCGGCCTCTACTGCCGACGCGGCCACTGCCGCTGTTGCGGCCCTTGCTGCTGTTGCGGCCCCTCCTGCACGTAGCGGCCCCTGCTGCCGTCGTGGCCCCTGCTGCTGTCGCGGCCCCATCTGCCACTGCGGCCCCTGCTGCCGTCACGGCCTCTGCCATCACGGCCCCTGCTGCTGTCGCGACCTCTGCTGTAGCGGCCCCTGCCGTCCCGGCCCCTGCTGTCGCGGCCTCTGCAGCTGCGGCGCCCCCTCTGCTGTCGCGGCCCCTCTGCTGACGCGGCTCCTACGGTCGCGCCCCTGGTAAGCCCCGCGACCTATCCCCCCCTGCTGCGCCGCGCCGCCCAGCCAAGCCGAGCCGCCCGGCCGAGCCGCGCCGCCAAGCCGAGCCGCGCCGCCCACCGAGCCGCGCCGCTCTGTCGAGCCGCGCTGCCCAGCCGAGCCGCGCCGCGCCTACCGAGCCGCGCTGCCCTGCCGAGCCGAGCCGCGCTGCCCCTTTGCCTGCTCTGCTTCTGCTGCCACTACTGCTGCTGCTGCTGCTGTTACTGCTACTGCTACTACTGCTACTATGGCTAGCCCTACTGTTCTCACGTTTGATGCTGAGGGGCGTGTGTGAGAATTAACGAGAAGAATGAATGAACTAGGAAACAGGTGGGGTACAAGTAGCGAACACAAAAGTGTTGTATGTGAGAATGATAGACGAAAGAATGAATGAACTAGAAATGAGATGGGTACATATAGGAAACACATAACTGTTGTACCCACTAAGAGCTACCCCACTACAGCCTAAATAGACCATAGCAGATATAAGTTTGACACACCCCCATATGCAAAGTGGGGGAGAACAAGAGGTCACAAGACCAGTCAAGAAAAGCAAAGCAAGCTCAGGGTGGATCACAAAGTCACCACACAGTCTGAGCACAAGCAAAGGGCCATAAGGCCAGTTCACATGCAAAGTTATATAAAGGAAAGTAAACAGTACAGTGAATACAACCTAGCAAGTGTAAGCATGCAGGTATGAGTATATAGAGTACAGTACAAGCAGAGTCAAGAAGTCAACAAGTGAGGCACAGTAGGTACAAGGCCTAACACAGTACAGAAACGCTGATGATCACAAGGCTGAAGTGCCTTGGTGAAGACATCAGCAGTGTTGGCCTGAGAGGCCACGTAAGCAAGACGAAGCTGGCCACGCTGCTGCAACTCTCGAGCAAGGAAGTAGCGCAGAGCAATGTGCTTCGTTCTGTGCTCCAGTCTGTGCTCCTGACACAAGGCCAGCATGGCCTTGTTGTCGACGTACAGAACTGGAGGAGAACGAGGCGCCTCTCCCAAGTCGGTCAGCAGGTAGGTGAGCCAGCGAAGCTCCTGTGCAGCCATGGCCCCAGCGTAGATCTCAGCCTCACAACTGGAGCTGAGAACAGAAGAAGAGCGGGTAGACCGCCAGGAGACAGAACCGGAGCCAAGGCTGAAGGTGTAACCCTGTGACGACCGCTGCGTAGCCAAGTCGTCAACCCAGGAGGCGTCAGCGTGACCAGTGAGGACAACTCGAGCCCGTCCTCCAAGCACGAGCCCCATGCCCGATGTACTGCACAAGTATCGCAACACCCTCTTTGCAGCATCCCAGTGCACCTTTCGGTGCCTGCCGGGAGCCACGTAGCGAGCCAGAAGGTTGAGAGGGTATGCGAGGTCAGGTCGTATGCAAGTCATCAGGTACATGAGGCAGCCCACAAGCTCTGGATACGGGCCACTCGGCTCTACGGACTCGTCCGAAGGTGGAGCTGAGAGCGAGTGACCGGTAGGCAGAGGAGTGGACTGTGGCGAGGAGTAGGTGAAGCCGAAGCGCTGAAGGACCTGCTGCACCATGTGTGACTGAGTCAAGGTAATGGTGCACTGTGCTCTGTCCCGGGTGATCCGCAAGCCAAGATAGCTTGTGAGCTCACCCAGGTCTGTGCACGTGTGTCTCTTCTGCAGCTCGGACTTCACGTGGGCGAGTGCCTCCATGTCAGCAGTAGCAAAGACAAGGTCGTCTACGTACACAAGAACGTAGAACGGCGGCAGAGTAGCGTCAGTGCGTAGAAACAGAGAAGGGTCAGCAGTGGAAGGAGCAAAACCAAGAGCAGCAAGAGTCGTCCTGAGCGTGTCGTGCCACTCACGGGGCGCCTGGCGGAGACCGTAGACTGGCCGCCGGAGGCTCCACTGGGTACCAGCAGGAAACGACCCAGTGAAGCCAGGTGGGCGGCGCAGCCAGATCTCCTCGTGCAGGCTGCCCTGTAGGAAGGCTGTGCTGAAGTCAAGCGAGTGGAGCTCGTAGTCACGCTGAGCAGCAACGTGCAGCAGTACCCGAAGAGTGGTCATCTTCGGGGTAGGGGAGAAGGTCTGAAAGAAGTCAACTCCCTGTCGCTGACTGAAGCCACGTGCAACGTAACGCGCCTTGAAGGCAGGCGGAGAACCCGGCGGCCGCTTCACCCTGAAGATCCACATGCCACTGACGATGTTCGCCCCAGGTGGGGGAACCTCGTCTACGTAGGTGCCTGTGGACTTCCAGGAAGCCATCTCTGCGTCCATGGCTGCCTGCCAATGGGAGGAGTAGGGACCCTCTATCGCCTCTGCGTAAGAGCGCGGGGTCGGGATGTCTAGTGCATCCGGGTCTCCCTCAGGGGCAAGCAGCATGGACACGAGATGAGGTGAAGCAGCAGCAAAGCACTCAAGGTCCTCCTGCCTGTCCTCAAGGACGTCCGTGCCAAGAGCACACTCACCCCCGACGGACGGAGGACAGACAGACACAGACGCAGACTCAGCAACAAGACGAGCGGCGTAGTCTAGGCGACAGGCTGCAGCAAAGTCAACAAGCTCAGCAACAAGAGCAGACGCAGCAGAGGACTCAAACAGAGGGTCAGTGACAGCAGTGGCCAGAAAGCGCGTGACAGTAGGACTAGCAGCACGAAGGGAGTCAGACTCCGGGTCCGACTCAGGAAGAGAGGACGCAGGAGGAGAGGGCAGAGGGACACGCTGTGGAGTAGTGGAAGGACGCAGAGTCATAGAGTGAGTGCCAGGGACAGGAGGAAGACGCGGACGCGAAACACGACCAGCGCGAACAGAACGGACAGGCGACGTAGAACGAGACGCAGGCGACACAGGACGCGACTCATGTCAGAGGTCCACTGGTGATCCCCGATTGATCCTAGGGAAGGGTTACAGGCTCGTTGTCCTGGGGGGTTATGGGCGCACTGACCCGCTACTTAACAAGCCCTTTTATCCCAATGGTCTAGTGGTTGGGATTCTGACATGGTATCAGAGCGAAGGTCTCGGGTTCGAATCCCAGTGTGTGCACTTCGGGCATCCCAGTGCGGGGGGGTGTCAGAGGTCCACTGGTGATCCCCGATTGATCCTAGGGAAGGGTTACAGGCTCGTTGTCCTGGGGGGTTATGGGCGCACTGACCCGCGACTTAACAAGCCCTTTTATCCCAATGGTCTAGTGGTTGGGATTCTGACAACTCAGGCTCACGACGCTCCGTAAGACCTCTAGTCGGACCAGAGTAAGGAGAAGGACCAGGCAGCGGAGAGGCCGGCTGTAACTGTGACTGAGACGGGACAGGCGGTGGACTCAGGGAAGGAGGAGGAGGACCAGGAGAAGGTGGAGAGCCAAGAACCTGCTGAAGAAGCGGAACGTAGTACGGCCGCGGCCGCGCAGCGCCTTGAGAAACAGCAGAGACAGAACCGGTACCCTCAGCCGCAGGGTCTCCAGTCCTAGCAGCACCTCCTGTAGCTCCAGCACCAGCACCACCTCCAGCAGCACCAGCACCTCCAGCAGCTCCAGCAGCTCCAGCACCAGCACCAGCACCACCTCCAGCAGTGCCAGCACCTCCAGTAGCTCCAGTAGCACCTCCAGCAGCTCCAGCACCAGCACCACCTCCAGCAGCGCCAGCACCTCCAGCAGCACCCGCACCAGCAGCACCTCCAGCAGCTCCAGCAGCTCCAGCAGCAGCACCACCTCCAGCAGCGCCAGCACCTCCAGCAGCACCCGCACCAGCAGCACCTCCACCAGCAACCCGACAGCGCCGAGAGTACCACTCACGAAGCCGCTGTGGAGAGAGGGGCTCCTGCCGCGACGGGACACCCAGAGCACCTCCACACTCAACACGCGCAGGCTCAGCACCTCCAGACACAGTACCCTCAGGCGCCACACCCCCAGGCTCAGCACGCCCAGTCTCAGCACCCCCAGAGTCAGCACCCCCAGCAGCACCTGAGTCGACAGCTACCTCGACCGGCTCGGCAGGGTCGACCTGGGACACACCTGAGGGGGCAGGAGCCTGGGGGGGGAGGGGGTCTACCGGAGGAGTACCTGGAGCAAGGAAGAGCGGCGGGGGAGGGGGAGAGGCAGTGCGGTAGGGAAAGAGACGGTAGTACGACACCGACTCGTCAAACGTGACGTCCTGAGAGGACAGAACACGACGCGAGCTGGGGTGGTAGAACTGGGGTGCGTCAGGAGGGAAGCCAAGGAAGACACAGGGAACGGCACGGGAGGACAGCTTGTCCGCTGTAGTATCGCGGACAAAAGCTCGAGATCCACAGACACGGAACGCGGACGCATCGCCAACCTTCCCCGTCCACCGCAGAGTAGGTGTGGTCTCCGGCAAGGAGACACGAGGCTGAAGGTTGATCTGATGCGCAGCGTACTGAACCGCGAACGGCCACAGAAAGTGGGGAGCAGCCGCATGGATCATGGACGTACGAGCGACATCCATGACCATGCCAATGCGGCGCTCAGCAATCCCATTTTGCTGCGGGGAGGCCGGAAGCGTGAACGTCTGGCGGATGCCCTCCAAACGACAGAAGGCTCTCAGAAGGTCGGAGGAAAACTCCCCGCCTCTGTCTGAGTGCAGACGCAAAACAGGAAGGTCGGAGCCGAAACTCTCACTAAGCTGGCGACGAGCACCGCGGATCCAGTCGATCAACACCTCCGTGACCTCACCCTTGCTGCGCAAGGGGAAGACTGTGGTGTAACGCGAGTAGTCGTCAACGACCAGCAGGAAGTAACGCTCGTGACCCTGTCCACGAACGCGGGCTGGGCCCCACACGTCCATGTGAAGAGTCTGCAGAGGGGCCTCAGTCGGAGGAAACGAGGAGGAGTGAGGAGCGGCGCGCTGCCGGCCCTCGACACAAGGAACACAGGTGGGGGCAGGCCCCGGAGGAAGGGGAGGGAGGGACCTGGGGAGTCCAGAGACAAGAGCACGGGAGGCCATACCTCGAAGACGAGGCAGGGAGGGGTGACCAAGGCGGTGGTGCCAGAGGAGAGTCTCGTGCGCCAGAGGACGACACGAGCAGGGGGCAGACGTAGGACTAGACCTGGACGCAGCAGCAAACACCTGACTGGACGCAGCTACCTGACCAAACGCAGGGACCGGAGGAGGCGCAGTGGTCAGTGTGTACAGACTCGACCCTGGCCGAAGGGTGAACGTGGCCAGGTGGCGGCCCGTCCGAGAGCAAGTGCAGTGGGTCACACGCTGACCTCCAGGGGTGAACTGGTCAACCCACGCGTCCTGGAGGTCAGCTCCACTCACCAAGTTCGTAGAGAACGAGGGGAGGTGGAGTCCCGACAGCAAGCCCGACGGGGCCGCAGGACACGGTAGAACCGTGGAGGAGTGTGCAAGGACTGGTCCCCCGGAGGGGTCAGCAAGGGAGACCGCAACAGGCCGACGGAGCGGCGTGAGTGTGGTGCTGTCTCTAAAGAAAGAGCGCGAAGCACCAGAGTCAAGTGTGAAGGTGTGAAAGGACTCAGTAGGTGCAGTACCAGAGGGAGGAGACGTACCAGCACCTGGAGCAGCAGACGCACTAGCACCTAGAGCAGCAGCCGCACTAGCACCTAGAGCAGCAGCCACGGTGCCCGGGTTGGGCGGGACACGCAGGTAACAGTCACCCTCAGTAATATCAGCAAGAGCATACATGGCAGCAAGGATAGCATCAAAATCTAGATCAAAGATAGGCACATTCTGCAGAAGCAGATCATGCCAACGAGGAAGCTCAACAGCGTCAGGAAACTGGGTACGCCAAGCGTCAGTCAAGCGGCCAAAGCAGCGCTGCGTGGTGTGTGGGAGACCACACACCTCCCCACTACGAGTGCTGGTGCGAAGAACGTACGCGTAGGGACCTGCACCCCCAGACCTCCCACGGCTAGCGTACCACTCACGAAGCTGCTGAACAGACGGGGTCTCACGGGTGCGCAGCTGCTGCGGACGCTGGCTGCCACCAAGGCCTCCACGCTGCGTGGCCGCACCGCGACCAGCACCACCTCCTCCGCTACCTCCACCACCACCGCCGCCGCCGCCACCTCCTCCACCACCGCCGCCACGGCCGCCACTGCCGCCACCTACGCCCCCACTCCCGGAACCACCCCCACCACCACCTCCACCTCCTCCACCTCCTCCACCGCTGCCTCCACCGCCCCCACCACCACCCCTGCTTCCCTTGCCCTTGCCAGTGCGGCGTCGCCCACTAGGGGCAGACGCAGCGCCGACCTCCTCAGTGCCAACGAGGTCGACAGCAGCAGCAGAGGCAACAGAGGGGAGAAGGGGGACAGGGGAACACCCCTCAAAGAAGGGGGTGCGACGGTCACCGCGAGAAGCACCAACAGCTAAGATACTCTTCTCAGCTGCAGCAAGGTGCTCCTCTAGCAAGTCGACAGTCAGCTCGGTGGGGCAAAGGGAGAGAAAGTGGTCCCTGACTGAAGAAAGAGAGTCAGGAAGGCGGGTGACTAGGTAGTAAAGGGTGATGTACATGGGGGGGGGGTTCTTGGCACAGAACTCAGTGGGAAGGGCAGCACGGTAGCGGGCGTCACTAGTGCGAAGGTGAGCAACTAGGTCAGCGACAGTGGCAAAGGCAGCAAGGTCAGGGAAAAGGTACGGTAGCATGAGGCGGCTGAGGGCAGCAGTGGCAGGGGAGGAGTAGCGTGCAACTACAGCGTCGTACAGAGCCCTAGCACTCTTGTACTGACTAAAGTGCGCGCGCTCAGTAGACGGCAGGTGGTTGCGCACAGCAAGACGAGCAGCAGCATCGCGCGTGAGGCACTGCGAGCGAACAGTACTGTCAGCATCAGCAGTAGGGGCAGTAGAGGCGCCAGAAGTGAGATCGAACAGTGAGAGACCATCCTTGCTATCGCACTGTAGGAAAAGCTGCAGATCATCTAGCCAGATCTCAAAGTCAACAGCCCGACCCTCAGCATCAAAGGTAAGAACATTGAGACTAGCCATGACAGGAGAAGCAGTAGGCTAGCAGTAGCAGCAGTGGAACTCGGCTAAGCAGGCTAGGTAGGGCGGCGCAGCTCGGCAGGGCGGTGTGGCTCGGCAGCGCGGCGCTCTTACCAGGGGAGAGGCTGGGGCAGGGCCGGGGTAGGGCCGGGGCAGTCCAGGAGCAGGGCCGGGGCAGGGCCGGGGCAGTTCAGGAGCAGGGCCGGGGCAGGGCCGGGGCAGTTCAGGAGCAGGGCCGGGGCAGGGCCAGGGCAGAGCCGGGCCAGGGCCGGGGCAGTTCAGGGGCAGGGCCGAGGCAGGGCCGGGGCAGGGTCGGGGCAGAGCCGGGGCAGTTCAGGAGCAGGGCCGGGGCAGGGCCTGGGCAGAGCCGGGCCAGGGCCGGGGCAGTTCACGGGCAGGTCAGGAGCAGGGCCGGGGCAGTGCAGAAGCAGGGCCGGGGCAGTTCAGGAGCAGGGCCGGGGCAGCGTCGGGGAAGAGCTGCGACAGGGCCGCAGCAGGGCCGGCCGGGCCTGAAGGGGCCTCTAACGGGGCATGACTGGGCCGAACGGGGCCTATAACGGGGCCTGACGGGGCCTATAACGGGGCCGTGCGGGGCCGTACGGGGCCTATAACGGGGCCTGACGGGCCTTACGGGGCCTGAAACGGGGCCAGATGGGGATTGACGGGGCCAAACGGGGCCTATAACGGGGCCTGACGGGGCCTATAACGGGGCCGTACGGGGCCGATAACGGGGCCTTGCGGGGCCTATAACGGGGACTGACGGGCCTTACGGGGCCTTAAACGGGGCCAAATGGGGCCTGACGGGGCCGTACTGGGCCTCTAACGGGGCCTGACGGGGCCGTACGGGGCCTCTAACGGGGCCTGTCGGGGCCTAACGGGGCCTTAAACGGGGCCGAACGGGGCCTGACGGGGCCTTACGGGGCTTTACGGGGCTAACGGGGCCTTAATCCGCGCCCTAAACGGGGCCAAATGGGGCCTGACGGGGCCGTACGGGGCCTCTAACGGGGCCTGTCGGGGCCTAACGGGGCCTTAAACGGGGCCGAACGGGGCCTGACGGGGCCTTACGGGGCATAACGGGGCCTTACGGGGCCTTAATCCGCGCCCTAAACGGGGCCTAAAGGGGCCTTACGGGGCCTAACGAGGCCTTAAGGGGCCTTACGGGGCGGGCGCAGGCTCTAAGGGCGGGCGCAGGGGCCGTGACGGGCCTCGAAGGGAAGGTGCGAAGCGCGCGGCAAGTAGGCAGGGGAGAAATTTCAGTGGTGGGCCCTTAAAAAAAATCTCGAAACTAGCTCTGATACCATGTGAGAATGATAGACGAAAGAATGAATGAACTAGAAATGAGATGGGTACATATAGGAAACACATAAGTGTTGTACCCACTAAGAGCTACCCCACTACAGCCTAAATAGACCATAGCAGATATAAGTTTGACATTGTACCCTCTAAGGACTACCCCACTACAGCCTAAACAGACTATAGTATATATAAGTTTGACACACCCCCATAGGCAAAGTGGGGGAGAACAAGGGGTCACAAGACCAGTCAAGAAGGTAAAGCAAGCTCAGGGTGGATCACAAAGTCACCACGCAGTCTGAGCACAAGCAAAGAGCCACAAGGCCAGTTCACATGCAGAGTTATATAAAGGAAAGCAAACAATACAGTGAACACAACCTAGCAAGTGTAAGCATGCAGGTATAAGTATATAGAGTACAATACAAGTAGAGTCAAGAAGTCAGCAAGTGAGGCACAGTAGGTACAAGGCCTAACACAGTACAGAAACGCTGATGATCACAAGGCTGAAGTGCCTTGGTGAAAACATCAGCAGTGTTGGCCTGAGAGGCCACGTAGGCAAGACGAAGATGACCGCACTGCTGCAAATCTCGAGCAAGGAAGTAGCGCAGAGCAATGTGCTTTGTTCTGTGCTCCAGTCTGTGCTCCTGACACAAGGCCAGCATGGCCTTGTTGTCGACGTACAGAACTGGAGGAGAATGAGGCGCCTCTCCCAAGTCGGTCAGCAGGTAGGTGAGCCAGCGTAGCTCCTGTGCAGCCATGGCCCCAGCGTAGATCTCAGCCTCACAACTGGAGCTGAGAACAGAAGAAGAACGGGTAGACCGCCAAGAGACAGAACCGGAGCCAAGACTGAAGGTGTAACCCTGTGACGACCGCTGCGTAGCCAAGTCGTCAACCCAGGAGGCGTCTGCGTGACCAGTGAGGACAACTCGAGCCCGTCCTCCAAGCACGAGCCCCATGCCCGATGTACTGCACAAGTATCGCAACACCCTCTTCGCAGCATCCCAGTGCACCTTTCGGTGCCTGCCGGAAGCCACGTAGCGAGCCAGAAGGCTGAGAGGGTATGCGAGGTCAGGTCGTGTGCAAGTCATCAGGTACATGAGGCAGCCCACAAGCTCTGGATACGGGCCACTCGGCTCTACGGACTCGTCCGAAGGTGGAGCTGAGAGCGAGTGACCGGTAGGCAGAGGAGTGGACTGAGGCGAGGAGTACGTGAAGCCGAAGCGCTGAAGGACCTGCTGCACCATGTGTGACTGAGTCAAGGTAATGGTGCGCTGTGCTCTGTCCCGAGTGATCCTCAAGCCAAGATAGCTTATCAGTTCACCCAGGTCTGTGCACGTGTGTCTCTTCTGCAGCTCGGACTTTACGTGGGCGAGTGCCTCAGTGTCAGCAGTAGCAAAGACAAGGTCGTCTACGTACACAAAAACGTAGAACGGCGGCAGAGTAGTGTCAGTGCGTAAGAATAGAGAAGGGTCAGAAGTGGAAGGAGCAAAACCAAGAGTAGCAAGAGTCGTCCTGAGTGTGTCGTGCCACTCACGAGGTGTATGGCGGAGACCGTAGACTGGCCGCCGGAGGCTCCAGTGGGTACCAGCTGGAAACGAGCCAGTGAAGCCAGGTGGGCGGCGCAGCCAGATCTCCTCGTGCAGGCTGCCCTGTAGAAAGGCTGTGCTGAAGTCAAGCGAGTGGAGCTCGTAGTCACGGTGAGCAGCTACGTGCAGCAGTACCCGAAGAGTGGTCATCTTCGGGGTAGGGGAGAAGGTCTGAAAGAAGTCAACTCCCTGTCGCTGACTGAAGCCACGTGCAACGTAACGCGCCTTGAAGACAGGCGGAGAACCCGGCGGCCGCTTCACCCTGAAGATCCACATGCCACTGATGATGTTCGCCCCAGGCGGGGGAACCTCGTCGACGTAGGTGCGTGTGGACTTCCAGGAAGCCATCTCGGCGTCCATGGCTGCCTGCCAGTGAGAGGAGTAGGGACCCTCTATCGCCTCTGCGTAAGAGCGCGGGGTCGGGATGTCTGGTGCATCCGGGTCTCCCTCAGGGGCAAGCAGCATGGACACGAGATGAGGTACAGAAGCAGCAAAGCACTCAAACTCCTCCTGTCTGTCCTCAAGAACGTCCGTGCCAAGAGCACACTCATCCCCGACGGACGGAGGAGAGACAGACACAGACGCAGACTCAGTAACAAGACGAGCGGCGTAGTCTAGGCGACAGGCTGCAGCAAAGTCAACAAGCTCAGCAACAAGAGCAGACGCGGCAGTGGACTCAAACAAAGGGTCAGTGACAGCAGTGGCCAGAAAACGCGTGACAGCTGGACTAGCAGCACATAGGGAGTCAGACGCAGGGTCCGGACCGACAGGAAGAGAGGACGCAGGAGGAGACGGCAGAGGGACACGCTGTGGAGCAGTGGAAGGACGCAGAGTCATAGAGTGAGTGCCAGGGACAGGAGGAGGACGCGGACGCGAAACACGACCAGCGCGAACAGGACGGACAGGCGACGCAGGACGAGACTCAGGCTCACGACGCTCCGTAAAACCACTAGTCGGTCCAGAGTAAGGAGAAAGACCAGGCAGTGGAGAGGCTGGCTGAAACCGCGACTGGGACTGGACAGGCGGTGGACTCAGTAAAGGAGGAGGAGGAGGACCAGGAGAAGGCGGGGAGCCAAGAACCTGCTGAAGAAGCGGAACGTAGTACGGCCGCGGCCGCACAGCACCTCCAGAAACAGCAGAGACCGAACCGGTACCCTCAGCCCCAGGGTCTCCAGTCCCAGCAGCACCTCCAGCAGCTCCAGCACCAGCAGCACCTCCAGCAGCTCCAGCACCAGCACCACCTCCAGCAGCTCCAGCACCAGCAGCACCTCCAGCACCAGCAGCACCTCCAGCAGCACCAGCACCAGCGGCACCTCCAGCACCAGCAGCACCTCCAGCAGCACCAGCACCAGCAGCACCTCCAGAAGCTCCAGCAGTACCTCCAGCACCAGCAGCACCACCAGCAGCACCAGCAGCACCTCCAGCACCAGTAGCACCACCAGTAGCACCAGCACCAGCAGCACCAGCACCAGCAGCACCTCCAGAAGCTCCAGCAGCACCTCCAGCACCAGCAGCACCTCCAGAAGCCCCAGCAGGACCTCCAGTAACTCCAGCAGCACCCCGACAGCGCCGAGAGTACCACTCACGAAGCTGCTGTGGAGAGAGAGGCTCCCGCCGCGGCGGGACACCGAGAGCACCTCCAGACGCAGCACGCGCAGGCTCAGCACCTCCAGACACAGCACCCTCAAGCTCCACACGCCCAGGCTCAGCACCCCCACGCTCAGCACGCCCAGACTCAGCACCCCCAGTCTCAGCACCCCCAGTCCCCGCACCCGCAGGCTCAGCACCCCTAGCAGCACCTGAGTCGACAGCTACCTCGACCGGCTCGGCGGGGTCTACCTGGGCTACACCTGAGGGGGCAGGACCCTGGGGGGGGAGGGGGTCTACCGGGGGAGTACCTGGTGAGAGGAAGAGCGGCAGGGGGGGGGGGAGAGGCAGTGCGGTAGGGTAAAAGATGGTAGTACGACACCGACTCGTCAAACGTGACGTCCTGAGAGGACAGAACACGACGCGAGGTGGGGTGGTAGAACTGCCACCCGGGTGCGTCAGGAGGGAAGCCAAGGAAGACACAAGGAACGGCACGGGAGGACAGCTTGTCCGCTGTAGTATCGCGGACAAAAACTCGAGATCCCCAGACACGGAACGCGGACGCATCGCCAACCTTCCCCGTCCACCGCAGAGTAGGTGTGGTCTCCGGCAAGGAGACACGAGGCTGAAGGTTGATCTGATGCGCAGCGTACTGAACCGCGAACGGCCACAGAAAATGGGGAGCAGCCGCATGGATCATGGACGTACGAGCGACGTCCATGACCATGCCAATGCGGCGCTCAGCAATCCCATTTTGCTGCGGGGAGGCCGAAAGCGTGAACATCTGGCGGATGCCCTCAGAACGATAGAAGGCTCTCAGGAGGTCGGAGGAAAACTCCCCGCCTCTGTATGAGTGCAGACGCAGAACAGGAAGGTCTGAGCCGAAACTCTCACTAAGCTGGCGACGAGCACCGCGGATCCAGTCGATCAACACCTCAGGGACCTCACCCTTGCTGCGGAAGGGGAAGACTGTGGTGTAACGCGAGTAGTCGTCAACGACCAGCAGGAAGTAACGCTCGTGACCCTGTCCACGGACGCGGGCTGGGCCCCACACGTCCATGTGAAGAGTCTGCAGAGGGGCCTCAGTTGGAGGAAACGAGGAGGAGTGAGGAGCGGCGCGCTGCCGGCCCTCAACACAAGGAACACAGGTGGGGGCAGGCCCCGGAGGAAGGGGAGGGAGGGACCTGGGGAGTCCAGAGACAAGAGCACGGGAGGCCATACATCGAAGATGAGGCAGGGAGGGGTGACCAAGGCGGTGGTGCCAAAGGAGAGTCTCGTGAGCCAGAGGACGACACGAGCAGGGGGCAGACGCAGGACTAGACCTGGACGCGGCAGCAAACACCTGACTGGACGCAGCTACCTGACCAGACGCAGGGACCGGAGGAGGCGCAGTAGTCAGTGTGTACAGACTTGACCCTGGCCGACGGGTGAACGTGGCCAGGTGGCGGCCCGTCCGAGAGCAAGTGCAGTGGGTCACACGCTGACCTCCAGGGGTGAACTGGTCAACCCATGCGCCCTGGAGGTCAGCTCCACTCACCAAGTTCGTAGAGAAAAAGGGGAGGTGGAGTCCCGACAGCAAGCCCGACGGGGCCGCAGGACACGGTAGAACCATGGAGGAGTGTGCAAGGACTGGGCCCCCGGAGGGGTCAGCAAGGGAGACCGCAACAGGCCGACTGAGCGGCATGAGCGTGGTGCTGTCTCTAAAGAAAGAGCGCGAAGCACCAGAGTCAAGCGTGAAAGTGTGCAAGGACTCAGTAGGTGCAGTACTAGAGAGAGCAAACGCACCAGCACCTGGAGCAGCAGACGCACTAGTACCTGGAGCAGCAGACGCACTAGCACCTAGAGCAGCAGCCGCAATGCCCGGGTCGAGCGGGACACTCAGGTAACAGTCACCCTCAGCACTATCAGCAAGAGCATACATGGCAGCAAGGATAGCATCAAAGTCTAGATCGAAGATAGGCACATTCTGCAGAAGCAGATCATGCCAACGAGGAAGCTTAACGGCGTCAGGAAACTTGGTACGCCAAGCGTCAGTCAAGCGACCGAAGCAGCGCTGCGTGGTGTGTGGGAGCCCACACACCTCCCCACTACGAGCGCCGGTGCGAAGAATGTAAGTGCAGGGACCTGCACCCCCAGACCTCCCACGCCCAGCGTACCACTCACGAAGCTGCTGAACCGACGGGGTCTCACGGGTGCGCAGCTGCTGCTGGCGCAGGCTGCCACCAAAGCCTCCACGCTGCGCGGCTGCACCTCGACCAGCACCACCTCCTCCGCTACCTCCACCACTGCTGCCGCTGCCTCCACCTCCTCCGCCACCGCCGCCACGACCTCCACCGCCGCCACTGACGCCCCCACTCCCGGTACCACCTCCACCACCACCTCCACCTCCTCCGCTGCCTCCACCTCCTCCACTGCTTCCCCCGCCGCCCCCTCCACCACTCTTGCTCCCCTTGCCCTTGCTGGTGCGGCGTCTCCCACTAGAGGCAGACGCAGCGCCGACCTCCTCAGTGCCAACGAGGTCGACAGCAGCAGCAGAAGCAACAGAGGGGAGAAGGGGGACAGGGGAACACCCCTCAAAGAAGGGGGTGCGAAGGTCGCCGCGAGAAGCACCTACAGCTAAGATACTCTTCTCAGCTGCAGCAAGGCGCTCCTCTAGCAGGTCGACAGTCAGCTCGGTGGGGCAAAGGGAGAGAAAGTGGTCCCTGACTGAAGAGAGAGAGTCAGGGAGGCGGGTGACTAGGTAGTAAAGAGTGATGTACATGGGGGGGGGGGTTCTTGGCACAGAACTCAGTGGGAAGGGCAGCGCGGTAGCGGGCGTCACTAGTGCGAAGGTGAGCAAATAGGTCAGCGACAGTGGCAAAGGCAGCAAGGTCAGGGAAAAGGTACGGTAGCATGAGGCGGCTGAGGGCAGCAGTGGCAGGGGAGGAGTAGCGTGCAACTACAGCGTCGTACAAAGACTGAGCAGTCTTGTACTGGCCAAAGTGCGCGCGCTCAGCAGGCGGCAGGTGACTACGAACAGCAAGACGAGCAACAGCGTCACGAGTGGTCCACTGCGAGCGAACAGTACTGTCAGCAGTGGCAGCAGGAGCAGTGGAAACACCGGACGTGTGATCGAAGAGGGACACCCCATCCCTAGAATCACACTGAAGGAAGAGCTGTAGGTCGTCAACCCACACGTCAAAATCAACTGCACGTCCCTCAGCATCAAAGGTGAGAACGGTAGGACTAGCCATAGCAGCAGTAGGAGCAGTAGCAAGAGTAGCAGCAGTAGCAGCAGTAGTAGCAGTAGAAACAATAGCAGCAGGGCAGTGCAAGGCAGTGCTGCTCAGTAGGGCAGTGCGGTTCGGTGGGGGCGGCGCGGCTCTGCTGAGCGGCGCGGCTCGGCTGGGCGGCGCGGCTCGGCTGGGCGACGCAGCTCGGCTGGGTGGCGCGGCTCGGCTGGGCGGCGCAGCTCGGCGGGGCGGCTCGGGTGCTTACCAGGAGCGGGTGCAGGGCCGGGCCTTGACAGCAGGGGCCGCAGCAGCAGGTGTCGCGCCAACAGGGGAGGGGCCGCGGCTGCAGGTGCCGCGTCAGCAAGGGCTGCGGCAGCAGGGGCCACTTCAGCAGGGGAGAGGCCGCAGGCAGGGGCGACGTCGCGAGCAGGGGCGACGCCGTGGGCAGGGGCGACGCGGCGGGCTGGGGCGACGCCGCGGGCAGGGGCGACGCCGCGGGCAGGGGCGATGCCGCGGGCAGGGGCGACGCCGCTAGCATGGGCGACGCCGCGTAGGGGCCACGGAGGGGCCGCGAAGGGTCCGAAAAGGGGCCGTTAAGGGGCCGCGAAGGGGCCGATCAGGGGCCGCAAAGGGGCCGTAGGGGGCCGCGAAGGGGCCGTTAGGGGGCCGCGAAAGGGCCGTGAAGGGGCCGCTAGGGGGGGGGGGGGCGCGAAGGGGCCGATAGGGGGCCGCGAAGGGGCCGCTAATGGGCCGCGAAGGGGCCGCTAGGGGGGGCCGCGAAGGGGCCGATAAGGGGCCGCGAAGGGGCCGTAGGGGGCCGCGAAGGGGCCGTTAGGGGGCCGCGAAGGGGCCGCTAAGGGGCCGCGAAGGGGCCGCTAAGGGCCCGCGTAGGGGCCGCGAAGGCGTAGGTCACGGCAGTGCGCGAACCGCGCTTCGGGCAGGTAAAAAAAAAATAAACGTGGTGGGCCCTTAGGAAGAAACAGTCCCACTAGGGAACCTGCTCTATACCATGTGAGAATTAACGAGAAGAATGAATGAACTAGGAAACAGGTGGGGTACAAGTAGCAAACACAAAAGTGTTGTACCCTCTAAGGAATACCCCACTACAGCCTAAACAGACTATAGTATATATAAGTTTGACAGCGTGCAGTTGACTTTGACGTGTGGGTTGACGACCTACAGCTCTTTCTTCAGTGTGACTCTAGGGATGGGGTATCCCTTTTCGATCACACGTCCGGTGTCTCTACTGCACCTGCTGCCACTGCTGACAGCACGCTTCGCTCGCAGTGGACCACTCGTGACACTGTTGCTCGCCTTGCTCTTCGTAGTCACCTCCCGCCTGCCGAGCGCGCGCACTTTGGCCAGTACAAGACTGCTCAGTCTTTGTACGACGCTGTAGTTGCACGCTACTCCTCCCCTGCCACTTCTGCCCTCAGCCGCCTCATGCTGCCGTACCTTTTCCCTGACCTTGCCGCCTTTGCCACAGTCGCTGACCTCGTTGCTCACCTCCGCGCTGCCCTTCCCACTGAGTTCTGTGCCAAGAACCCCCCCCCCATGTACATCACCCTTTACTACCTAGTCACCCGCCTCCATGACTCCCTTTCTTCAGTCAGGGACCACTTTCTCTCCCTTTGCCCCACTGAGCTGACTGTCGACCTGCTAGAGGAGCGCCTTGCTGCAGCTGAGACGAGTATCTTAGCTGTAGGTGCTTCTCGCGGCAACCGTCGCACCCCTTTCTTTGAGGGGTGTTCCCCTGTCCCCCTTCTCCCCTCTGTTGCTTCTCCTGCTGCTGTCGACCTCGTTGGCACTGAGGAGGTCGGAGCTGCGTCTGCCCCTAGTGGGAGGCGCCGCAACAGCAAGGGCAAGGGGAGCAAGGGTGGTGGAGGGGGCGGCGGGGGCGTCGGTGGAGGCGGTGGAGGAGGCGGAGGGGGTGGCGGTGGAGGTGGGGGTGTTACCGGGAGTGGGGGCTTCCGTGGCGGCGGTGGATGTGGTGGAGGAACCGGCAGTGGTGGTGGAGGCATCGGCAGCGATGGTGGAGGTGGCGGCGGCGGTGGTGCTGGTCGAGGTGCAGCCGCGCAGCGTGGAGGCTTTGGTGGTAGCCAGCGCCAGCTGCAGCCGCGCTCGCGTGAGACCCCGTCGGCCCAGCAGCTTCGTGAGTGGTACGCTGGGCGTGGGAGGTCTGGAGGTGCTGGTCCCTGCACTTACGTTCTTCGCACCGGCAGTCGTCGTGGGGAGGCGTGTGGGCTGCCACACACTACGCAGCGCTGCTTCGGTCGCTTGACTGTCGCTTGGCGCGCCCAGTTTCCTGACGCTGTTGAGCTCCCTCGTTGGGGTGATCTGCTTAGGCAGAATGTGGCTATCTTTGATCTTGATTTCGATGCTATCCTTGCTGCCATGTATGCTTTGATTGATAGTGCTGAGGGTGACTGTTACCTGAGTGTCCCGCCCGACCCGGGCATTGAGACTGCTGCTCTAGGTGCTAGTGAGTCTGCTGCTCCAGGTACTCGTGAGTCTGATGCTCCAGGTGCTGGTGAGTCTGCTCTCTCTGGTACTGCACCCACTGAGGCCTTGCACACTTTCACACTTGACTCTGGTGCTTCGCGCTCTTTATTTAGAGACAGCACCACACTCATGCCGCTCAGTCAACCTGTCGCAGTCTCCCTTGCTGACCCCTCAGGGGGCCCAGTCATTGCGCACTCTTCCACGGTTCTACCGTGTCCTGCGGCCCCGTCGGGCTTGCTGTCGGGACTCCACCTCCCCTCGTTCTCTACGAACTTGGTGAGTGGAGCTGACCTCCAGGACGCGTGGGTTGACCAGTTTGCCCCTGGAGGTCAGCGTGTGACCCACTGCACTTGCTATCGGACGGGCCGCCACCTGGCCACGTTCACCCGTCGGCCAGGGTCGAGTCTGTACACACTGACTACTGCGCCTCCTCCGGTCCCTGCGTCTGGTCAGGTAGCTGCGTCCAGTCAGGTGTTTGCTGCTGCGTCCAGGTCTAGTCCTGCGTCTGCCCCCTGCTCGTGTCGTCCTCTGGCGCACGAGACTCTCCTCTGGCACCACCGCCTTGGTCACCCCTCCCTGCCTCGTCTTCGAGGTATGGCCTCCCGTGCTCTTGCTGTCGGGACTCCACCTCCCCTCGTTCTCTGCGAACTTGGTGAGTGGAGCTGACCTCCAGGACGCGTGGGTTGACCAGTTTGCCCCTGGAGGTCAGCGTGTGACCCACTGCACTTGCTCTCGGACGGGCCGCCACCTGGCCACGTTCACCCGTCGGCCAGGGTCGAGTCTATACACACTGACTACTGCGCCTCCTCCGGTCTCTGCGTCTGGTCAGGAAGCTGCGTCTAGTCAGGTGTTTGCTGCCGCGTCCAGGTCTAGTCCTGCGTCTGCCCCCTGCTTGTGTCGTCCTCTATCGCACGAGACTCTTCTTTGGCACCACCGCCTTGGTCACCCCTCCCTGCCTCGTCTTCGAGGTATGGCCTCCCGTACCCTTGTCTCGGTTCTACCCCGGTCCCTCCCCCCCCTTCCTCCGGGGCCTGCCCCTACCTGTGTTCCCTGTGTCGAGGGCCGGCAGCGCGCCGCTCCTCACTCCTCCTCGTTTCCTCTGACTGAGGCTCCTCTGCAGACTCTTCACATGGACGTGTGGGGCCCAGCCCGCGTCCGTGGACAGGGTCACGAGCGTTACTTCCTGCTGGTCGTTGACGACTACTCGCGTTACACCACAGTCTCTCCCTTGCGCAGCAAGGGTGAGGTCCCTGAGGTGTTGATCGACTGGATCCGCGGTGCTCGTCGCCGGCTCAGCGAGCGCTTCGATTCGGACCTCCCTGTTCTGCGTCTGCACTCCGACAGAGGTGGTGAGTTTTCCTCCGACCTCCTGAGGGCCTTCTGTCGTGCGGAGGGCATCCGCCAGACGTTCACGCTTCCGGCCTCCCCACAGCAAAATGGGATTGCTGAGCGCCGCATTGGCATGGTCATGGACGTCGCTCGTACGTCCATGATCCATGCGGCTGCTCCCCACTTTCTGTGGCCGTTCGCGGTTCAGTACGCTGCGCATCAGATCAACCTTCAGCCTCGTGTCTCCTTGCCGGAGACCACACCTACTCTGAGGTGGACGGGGAAGGTTGGTGATGCGTCCGCGTTCCGTGTCTGAGGATCTTGAGCTTTTGTCCACGATACTTCAGTGGACAAGCTGTCCTCCCGTTCCGTTCCCTGTGTCTTCCTTGGCTTCCCTCCTGACGCACCCGGGTGGCAGTTCTACCACCCCACCTCGCGTCGTGTTCTGTCCTCTCAGGACGTCACGTTTGACGAGTCGGTGTCTTACTACCGTCTCTTTCCCTACCGCACTGCCTCTCTCCCCCCCCCGCCGCTCTTCCTAGCACCAGGTACTCCCCCGGTAGACCCCCTCCCCCCCAGGGTGCTGCCCCCTCAGGTGTGTCCCAAGTAGACCCTGCCGAGCCGGTCGAGGTAGCTATCGACTCAGGTGCTGCTAGGGGTGCTGAGCCTGAGCGTGTGGGGACTGGGGGTGCTGAGCCTGAGCGTGTGGAGCCTGGGGGTGCTGAGTCTGGGGGTGCTGAGTCTGGACGTGCTGAGCTTGGGGGTGCTGAGCCTGCGTGTGCTGAGTTTGGAGGTGCTCTTGGTGTCCCGTCGCGGCGGGAGCCCCTCTCTCCACAGCAGCTTCGTGAGTGGTACTCTCGGCGTTGTCGAGGTGCTGCTGGTGCTGGTGATGCTGGAGCTGCTAGAGGTGCTCCTGGAGCTGCTGGAGGTTCTGCTGGTGCTGGTACTGCTGGAGCTGCAGGAGGTGCTGCTGGAGCTGCTGGAGGTACTGCTGGTGCTGGTGCTACTGGAGCTACTGGAGGTGCTGCTGGAGCTGCTGGAGGTGCTGCTGGTGCTGCTGGAGGTGCTGCTGGTGCTGCTGGTGCTGCTGGAGCTGCTGGAGCTACTGGAGCTGCTGGAGGTGCAGCTGCGACTGGAGACCCTGGTGCTGAGGGTACCGGTTCTGTCTCTGCTGTTTCCGGAGGCGCTGCGTGGCCGCGGCCGTACTACGTCCCACTCCTTAAGCAGGTTCTTAGTTCCCCGCCTTCTCCTGGTCCTCCTCCTCCCTTCCTTAGTCCACCGCCTGTCCAGTCCCAGTCGCAGTTACAGCCGGCCTCTCCACTGCCTGGTCCTTCTCCTTACTCGTGACCGACTAGAGGTCTTGCGGAGCGTCGTGAGCCTGAGTCGCGTCCTGTGTCGCCTGCGTCTCGTTCTGCGTTGCCCGTCCGTACTGTTCGCGCTGGTCGTGTTTCGCGTCCTCCTCCTGTCCCTGGCACTCACACTATGACTCTGCGTCCTTCCACTGCTCCACAGCATGTCCCTCTGCCGTCTCTTCCTGTGTCCTCTCTTCCTGTCGGTCCGGACCCTGCGTCTGACTCCCTACGTGCTACTAGTCCAGCTGTCACGTGTTTTCTGGCCACTGCTGTCACTGACCCTTTGTTTGAGTCCACTGCTGCGTCTGCTCTTGTTACTGAGCTTGTTGACTTTGCTGCAGCCTGTCGCCTGGACTACGCCACCAGTCTTGTTGCTGAGTCTGCGTCTGCGTCTCTCTGTCCTCCGTCCGTCGGGGGTGAGTGTGCTCTTGGCACGGACGTTCTTGAGGACAGACAGGAGGAGTTTGAGTGCTTTGCTGCTTCATTACCTCATCTCGTGTCCATGCTGATTGCCTCTGAGGGAGACCCGGATGCACCTGACATCTTGACCCCGCGCTCTTACGCAGAGGCGATAGAGGGTCCCTACTCCTCTCAGTGGCAGGCAGCCATGGACGCCGAGATGGCTTCCTGGAAGTCCACAGGCACCTATGTAGACGAGGTTCCCCCACCTGGGGCGAACATCGTCAGTGGCATGTGGATCTTCAGGGTGAAGCGGCCGCCGGGTTCTCCGCCTGCCTTCAAGGCGCGTTACGTTGCACGTGGCTTCAGTCAGCGACAGGGAGTTGAATTCTTTCAGAACTTCTCCCCTACCCCGAAGATGACCACTCTTTGGGTATTGCTGCACGTTGCTGCTCAGCGTGACTACGAGCTCCACTCGCTTGACTTCAGCACAGCCTTCCTCCAGGGCAGCCTGCACGAGGAGATCTGGCTGCGCCGCCCACCTGGCTTCACTGGGTCGTTTCCTGCTGGTACCCAGTGGAGCCTCCGGCGGCCAGTCTACGGTCACCGCCAGGCACCCCGTGAGTGGCACGACACACTCAAGACGACTCTTGCTGTTCTTGGTTTTGCTCCTTCCACTTCTGACCCTTCTCTGTTTTTACGCATTGACACTACTCTGCCGCCGTTCTACGTTCTCGTGTATGTAGACGACCTTGTCTTTGCTACTGCTGACACAGAGGCACTCGCCCACGTGAAGTCCGAGCTGCAGAAGAGACACACGTGCACAGACCTGGGTGAGCTGACAAGCTATCTTGGCTTGCGGATCACCCGGGACAGAGCACAGCGCACCATTACGTTGACTCAGTCACACATGGTGCAGCAGGTCCTTCAGTGCTTCGGCTTCACGTACTCCTCGCCACAGTCCACTCCTCTGCCTACCGGCCACTCGCTCTCAGCTCCACCTTCGGACGAGTCCGTAGAGCCGAGTGGCCCGCATCCAGAGCTTGTGGGCTGCCTCATGTACCTGATGACTTGCACACGACCTGACCTCGCATACCCTCTCAGCCTTCTGGCTCGCTACGTGGCTCCCGGCAGGCACCGAAAGGTGCACTGGGATGCTGCGAAGAGGGTGTTGCGCTACTTGTGCAGTACATCGGGCATGGGGCTCGTGCTTGGGGGACGGGCTCGAGTTGTCCTCACTGGTCACGCTGACGCCTCTTGGGTTGACGACTTGGCTACGCAGCGGTCGTCACAGGGTTACACCTTCAGTCTTGGCTCCGGTTCTGTCTCTTGGCGGTCTACCCGCTCTTCTTCTGTTCTCAGCTCCAGTTGTGAGGCTGAGATCTACGCTGGGGCCATGGCTGCACAGGAGTTACGCTGGCTTACCTACCTGCTGACTGACTTGGGAGAGGTGCCTCTTTCTCGTCCAGTTCTGTACGTCGACAACAAGGCCATGCTTGCCTTGTGTCAGGAGCACAGACTGGAGCACAGAACGAAGCACATTGCTCTGCGCTACTTCAATGCTCGAGAGTTGCAGCAGCGTGGTCAGCTTCGCCTTGCTTACGTGGCCTCTCAGGCCAACACTGCTGATGTTTTCACCAAGGCACTTCAGCCTTGTGATCATCAGCGTTTCTGTACTGTGTTAGGCCTTGTACCTACTGTGCCTCACTTGCTTTCTTCTTGACTCTCCTTGTACTGTACACTTTATACATATACCAGCATGCTTACACTTGCTAGGTTGTGTTCACTGTATTGTTTGTTTTCCTTTATATAACTCTGCATGTGAACTGGCCTTATGGCCATTTGCTTGTGCTCAGACTGCGTGGTGACTTTGTGATCCACCCTGAGCTTGCTTTTGTGAAAGAATCGAGGAATGAATGACTAGGAAATGAGTTGGGTACAAATAGGAAACCCTAACAAACTGTACCCCATAGTGTCTACCCCACTACAGCCTAAACAGGCTATGTGATTAATGTTTGACACACCCCCATAGGCAAGGTGGGGGAGAACAAGGGGTCACAAGACCAGTTAAGCAAAGCAAAGCAAAGCAAGCTTAGGGTGGATCACAATGTTACCACACATTCCGAACCAAGTTCAAAGGCCACAAGGCCAGTTCACATGCAAGGTTATATATAAAGGTAAACAAGCAAGTGCAGGTATATATAGATCACAGGACAAATAAAGTCAAGAGGTTAGCAAGTGAGGCCAAGTAGGCACAAGACCTAGCATAGTACAGAAGCGCTGATGATCACAAGGCTGAAGCGCCTTGGTGAAGATATCAGCAGTGTTGGCTTGAGAGGCCACGTAAGCAAGGCGCAGCTGACCACGCTGCTGCAGCTCACGAGCAAGGACGTAGCGAAGAGCAATGTGCTTTGTTCTGTGCTCCAGTCTGTGCTCCCGACACAAGGCCAGCATGGCCTTGTTGTCTACGTACAGAACTGGAGGAGAACGAGGCGGCTCTCCCAGGTCAGTCAGCAGGTAGGTGAGCCAGCGTAACTCCTGTGCAGCCATGGCTCCTGCGTAGATCTCAGCCTCACAGCTGGAGCTGAGAACAGAATACGAGCGGGTAGACCGCCACGAAACAGAACCGGAACCAAGGCTGAAGGTGTAACCCTGTGAAGACTGCTGAGTAGCCAGGTCGTCAACCCAAGACGCGTCTGCGTGACCAGTGAGGACCACTGGACTCCGCCCTCCAAGCACGAGCCCCATGCCCGACGTACTGCACAGGTAGCGCAACACCCTCTTCGCGGCAGCCATGTGCTCTGGTCGGTGTCTCCCAGGAGCAACATAGCGAGCCAAGATGCTAAGAGTGTATGCCAGGTCAGGTCGAGTGCAGGTCATCAGGTACATGAGGCAGCCAACAAGCTCTGGGTACGGGCCACTCGGCTCTACGGACTCATCCGAAGGCAGAGCTTAGAGCGAGTGGCGAGTAGACAGAGGAGTGGCCTGAGGCGAGGAGTACGTGAAGTCGAAGCGGTGAAGGACCTGCTGCACCATGTGTGACTGAGTCATGGTAATGGTGCGCCGTGCTCTGTCCCGGGTGATCTGCAAGCCAAGATAGCTGCGCAGTTCACCCAGGTCTGTGCACGTGTGTCTCTTCTGCAGCTCGGACTTCACGTGGGCAAGTCCAGCAGTGTCAGCCGTAGCAAAGACCAAGTCGTCGACGTACACGAGGATGTAGAACGGCGGCAGCGAGATGTCGGTGCGAAGAAACAGCGACGGGTCAGCACTAGAAGGAGCAAACCCAAGAGCTGCAAGCGTAGTCCTCAGTGTGTCGTGCCACTCACGGGGTGCCTGGCGGAGACCGTAGACTGGCCGTCGGAGGCTCCACTGGGTACCAGCAGGAAACGACCTAGTGAAGCCAGGTGGGCGGCGCAGCCAGATCTCCTCGTGCAGGCTGCCCTGTAGGAAAGCAGTGCTGAAGTCAAGGGAGTGAAGCTCGTAGTCACGCTGAGCAGCAACATGCAGCAGAACCCGAAGAGTGGTCATCTTCGGGGTCGGGGAGAAGGTCTGAAAGTAGTCAACTCCCTGCCGCTGATTGAAGCCTCGAGCCACGTAACGCGCCTTGAAGACAGGCGGAGAACCCGGCGGCCGCTTCACCCTGAAAATCCACATGCCACTGACGATGTTCGCCCCGGGTGGGGGAACCTCGTCGACGTAGGTGCCTGTGGACTTCCAGGAAGCCATCTCTGCGTCCATGGCTGCCTGCCACTGAGAGGAGTAGGGACCCTCTATCGCCTCTGCGTAAGAGCGCGGGGTCGGGATGTCTGGTGCATCCGGGTCTCCCTCAGGGGCAAGCAGCAAAGACACGAGATGAGGTAAAGCAGCTGCAAAACACTGGAACTCCTCCTGCCTGTCCTCAAGGACGTCCGTGCTGAGAGCACACTCACCCCCGACGGACGGAGGACAGACAGACGCAGACTCAGCAACAAGACTAGCGGCGTAGTTTAGACGACAGTGAGCAGCGAAGTCGACAAGCTCGGCAACTAAGGCAGACGCAGCAGCGGACTCAAAGGAAGGGTCAGTGACAGCAGTGGCTAGGAAACGCGTGACAGTAGGACTGGCAGCACGAAGGGAGTCAGACGCCGGGTCAGCAAGAGCAGGAAGAGAGGACTCTGGAGGAGACGGCAAAGGGACACGCTGTGGCGCAGTGGAAGGACGCAGTGCCATCTGATGCGTGCCTGGGACCGCAGGAGGACGCTGACGTGGAACACGACGACTAGCACGAGCAGTACGAACAGGTGACGCAGGACGCGACTCAGGCTCACGACGCTCAGCAAGACCTCCAGTAGGACCAGCGTAGGGAGAAGGAGCAGGGAGAGGGGAGGCCAGCTGTAACTGTGACTCGGATTGGACAGGCGGTGGACACTCTAAGGAAGGAGCAGGACTAGAAGAAGGCGGAAGACCAAGAACCTGCTCAAGGAGCGGAACGAAGTACGGCCGCGGCCGCGCAGCACCTCCAGAACCAGCAGGGACAACACCAGCACCCCCAGCGTCAGCTCCAACTCCAGCAGCATCACCAGCTCCAGTACCTCCAGCAGCTCCAGCTCCAGCAGGACCACCAGCAGACACAGCAGCTCCGGCTCCAGTACCTCCAGTAGCACCCACTCCAGCAGCACCGCCAGCTCCAGCTCCACCAGTAGCTCCAGCACCAGGAGCACCACCAGGCCCAGCAGCTCCAGTACCTCCAGTACGAGCACCTCCGGGACCCGTGGCTCCAGCACCCCCAGCAGAAGCAGAACCTCCAGCACCTGCTCCAGCAGCACCTCCAGCTCCAGTACCTCCAGCAGCAGCAGAACCTCCAGTACCGGCAGCACCTCCAGCTCCAGCAGCACGGCTCCAGCGCCGAGCAAACCACTCGCGCAGCTCCTGTGGAGAGGGAAGCTCCCGCCGGGACAAAGCACCCAAAGGACCTCCAGGTCCAGCACCGGCAGGCTCCGCACCCCCACTCTCAGCAACCCCAGGCACCGCACGCTCAGGCTCAGCACCCCAAGAAGCAGCACCCCCAAGCTCCGCACGCTCAGGCTCAGCACCCCCAGACCCAGCACCCCCAGGCTCCGCACGCTCAGGCTCAGCACCCCCAGAAGCACCAGAGTCAACAGCTACCTCGACAGGCTCGACTGCATCAACCTGGGACACACCTGAGGGGGCAGGACCCTGAGGGGGGAGGGGGTCTACCGGGGGGGGACCGGGCGCGAGGAAGAGCGGCGGGGGGGGGGAGGGGGGCAGTGCGGTAGGGGAAGAGACGGTAGTACGGAACCGACTCGTCAAACGTGACGTCCTGGGAGGACAGAACACGACGCGAGGTGGGGTGGTAAAACTGCCAACCAGGCGCGTCAGGGGGAAAGCCGAGGAAGACGCAAGGAACAGCACGGGAGGACAGCTTGTCCGCAAACAAGTCTCGGACGAAAGCTCGAGATCCCCAGAGACGGAGCGCAGACGCATCACCTACCTTCCCCGTCCACCGCAGAGTAGGGGAGGTCTCCGGCAGGGAGACCCGGGGCTGAAGGTTGATCTGATGCGCCGCGTACTGAACCGCGAACGGCCACAGAAAATGGGGAGCAGCCGCATGGATCATGGACGTACGAGCGACATCCATGACCATGCCAATGCGGCGCTCAGCAATCCCATTTTGCTGTGGAGAGGCCGGAAGCGTGAACGTCTGGCGGATGCCCTCCGCACGACAGAAGGCTCGCAGAAGGTCGGAGGAAAACTCTCCGCCTCTGTCGGAGTGCAGACGCAGAACAGGAAAGTCCGAGCCGAAACGCTCTCTGAGCTGGAGACGAGCAACGCGGATCCAGTCGATCAACACCTCAGTGACCTCACCCTTGCTGCGCAAGGGGAAGACTGTGGTGTAACGCGAGTAGTCGTCAACCACCAGCAGGAAGTAACGCTCGTGACCCTGTCCACGGATGCGGGCTGGGCCCCACACGTCCATGTGGAGAGTCTGCAGCGGAGCCTCTGTCGGGGGAAACTCGGAGGAGTGAGGAGCGGCGCGCTGCCGCCCCTCGACGCAGGGAACGCAGGTAGGGGCAGGCCCCGGGGGAAGGGGAGGGAGGGACCGGGGGAGACCAGAGACAAGGAAACGGGAGGCCATGCCTCGGAGACGAAGCAAGGAGGGGTGACCAAGGCGGTGGTGCCAGAGGAGGGTCTGGTGGGACAGGAGGCGACACGAGCAGGGGGCAGACTCAGGACCTGACCGAGACGCTGCAGCAAACACCTGACTCGACGCAGCTACCTGACCAGACGCAGCAACCGGAGGAGACTCTGTGGTCAGTGTGTACAGGCTCGACCCCGGTCGACGGGTAAACGTGGCCAAGTGGCGGCCCGTCTGAGCACACGTGCAGTGGGTCACTCGCTGACTCGCAGGAGTGAACTGGTCAACCCCGGCATCCTGAAGGTCAGCACCACTCACCAAGTTCGTAGAGAACGAGGGGAGGTAGAGACCAGACAGGGAGCCGGACGGGGCCGCCGGACACGGGAGGACAGTGGAGAAGCGAGCAAGAACAGGATCCCCAGAGGGGTCTGCCAGGGAGACCGCAACCGGCCGACTGAGCGGCGTAAGGGTGGTGCGGTCTCGAAAGAAGGAGCGGGAAGCACCCGAGTCGAGGGTGAAGGTGTGCAAGACCTGAGAGAGCAGACTCACCAGCACCTAGAGCAGCAGACTCACTAGCACCTGGAGCAGCAGACTCACGAGCACCTAGAGCAGCAGCCTCAATGCCCGGGTCAGGCGGAACACACACGTAACAGTCACCCTCAGCACTAATAGACACAGCATACATGGCAGCAAGAATAGCATCAAAGTCAAGATCAAAGATAGCTACACCCGACTTGAGCAGATCACCCCAGCGAGGGATCTCAGTGGCGTCAGGGAACTGGGTACGCCAGGCGTCTGTCAGGCGACCGAAGCAGCGCTGGGTGGCGTGCTGGCCACCACACTGCTCTCCAGTGCGGTCTCCTGTGCGCAGGACGTAGGCACAAGGACCAGCACCCCCAGAACCCTGGCGCCCTGCGTACCACTCACGAAGCTGCTGGGGCGACGGGGTCTCACGAGAGCGTGACTGGTGCTGGGGTCCCCGCTGCACAGCTCCGCCTCTACCAGCTCCACCTCCGCCGCCGCCGCCTCCGCCTCCTCCACCCCAACCGCCACCGCCACCGCCGCCTCCACCTCCACCGCTGCCACCGAAGCCCCCACCTCTGCCACCACCCCCACCCCCACCCCCTCCTCCGCCTCCACCGCCACTACCGCCTCCCCCACCACCTCCTCCAGCGCCCTTGCCCCGCTTGCCCTTGCTGTTGCGGCGCCTCTCACTAGGAGCAGACGCAGCGCTGACCGACTCGGTGCCAACAAGGTCGACAGCAGCAGCAGAGGCAACGGAGGGCAAAAGAGGAACGGGGGAGCACCCCTCAAAGAAAGGGGTACGGGGGTCACCACGAGAGGCTCCTACAGCGGTAATACTAGTCTCTGCTGCAAGGAGACGCTCCTCATGGAGGTCAACGGTGAGAGTGGTAGGGCAAAGAGAGAGGAAGTGGTCCCTGACCGAGCGAAGAGTGTCAGGGAGTCGGGTGACTAGGTAGTAGAGGGTGATGTACATGGGGGGGGGGGGTCTTTGCGCAGAACTCAGCAAGGAGTGCAGCGCGGTAGCGAGTGTCACTAGTGCGGAGGTGCGTAATGAGGTCAGTGACTGTGGCAAAAGGGGCGAGGTCAGGGAACAGGTACGGTAGCATGAGGCGGCTAAGCGCAGCAGTGACAGGGGAAGAGTAGCGTGCAACGACAGCGTCGTACAGAGTCTCAGCACTCTTGTACTGACTAAAGTGCGCGCGCTCAGTAGACGGTAGGTGACTACGCACAGCAAGGCGGGCAGCAGCATCGCGCGTGAGCCACTGCGAGCGAACAGTACTGACAGCATCAGCAGCAGGGGCAGTAGAGGCGCCAGACGTGAGATCGAACAGTGAGAGACCATCCTTGCTATCGCACTGTAGGAAAAGCTGCAGATCATCTAGCCAGACATCGAAGTCAACCGCTCGACCCTCAGCATCAAAGGTAAGAACACTAGGACTAGCCATGACAGGAGCAGCAGCAGGCTAGCAGCAGCAGCAGTGCACCTCGGCTAAACGACGCGGCTAGGCTGGGCAGCGCGGCTCGGCAGGGCGGCTCGGCAGAGCGGTGCGGCTCGGCAGCTCGACTCGGCCCGGCGATGCTCTTACCAGGGGCTAGGCCGGGGCAGGGCCGGGGGAGGGTCGGGGCAGGGTTGCGACAGGTCCGGGGCAGGGCCGGGCTGTCAGAGTGCACACGCAGGACAGGAAGGTCTTGGCGCAACCGCTCACGGAGCTGGAGACGGACTGCGCGGATCCAAGGGATCAAGACATCAACGACCTGACCCTCGCTGCGCAAGGGGAAGACCGTGGTGTACCGCGTGTAGTCGTCAACAACCAGCAAAAAGTAGCGCTCGCGGCCCTGTCCACTGACGCGAGCTGGGCCCCACACGTCCATGTGGAGAGTCTGCAGGGGAGCAGTCATCGGGGAAAACGAGGAATGAGGAGCGGCGCGCTGCCACCCCTCGACGCAAGGAAGGCAGGGCGGGGCAGGCGAGGGCGGGAGGGGAGGCAGAGACCTGGGAAGACCAGAGACAAGGTGGCGTGAGTGCATGCCACGAAGGCATGGCAGAGAGGGGTGACCCAGGCGGTGGTGCCACAGAAGAGTCTGGTGCGACAGGAGGCGACACAACAAAGGGGGTGCTACCTAACCTGACGCGGACACCTGGGCAGACGCAGCTACCTGAGGAGGCTCAATCGCCAGTGTGTACACACTCGACCCTGGCCGACGAGTGAACGTGGCCAGGTGACGGCCCATCCGTGTACACGTGCAGATCGACACACGCCGACCCCCAGGAGTGGTGGTAGTGACCATCAAATCCTGGAGGGCAGCAGTACTCACCAAGTTCATAGAGAACGAGGGGAGGTGAAGACCTGACAGTGAGACGGACGGAACCGCCGGACACGGGAGCACAGTTGAGGAACGAGCAACGACAGGGCCCTCGGAGGGGTCAGCCAGTCTGACTGGGACAAGTGCAGGGAGAGGAGTGAGGGTGGTGCTGTCACAAAAGAAATAGCGTGAGGCACCTGAGTCCAGCGTGAAGGTGTGCAAGGCCTCAGCAGGCGCAGTACCAGGGAGAGAAGACTCACTAGCACCTAGAGCAGCAGCCTCTATACCTGGGTTAGGCGGCACACACCGGTAACAGTCACCCTCAGCACTAGCAGGCAAAGCACACATAGCAGAAACGATAGCATCATAGTCTAGGTCAAAGATCGCAACTCCAGACCTAAGCAGCTCTGCCCAGTGGGGGCGCTCGACCTCGTCACCAAACTCAGCGCGCCAAGCGTCATCGAGACGGGAGAAGCAGCGGTGTTGAGTGTGAGGCTTCCCTGATGTCTGACCAGCACGGTCACTCGTGCGAATGACATACGGGCAGCTGACACTACCCCTAGACGCCCCACGCTGAAACAACCACTCACGAAGCTGCTGGGGCGACGAGGTCTCGCTCCAACGCTGCTGCCGCTGCCTCTGACCTCCTCCAGAACCTCCACGCTGAGCTCCAGTCCTACCGCCACCACTCCCACCGCTGCCACTACCGCCACTCCCACCGCTGCCTCCACCGCCGCCACCAAAGCCCCCACACCCGCCACCACTCCCACCGCTGCCAAAACCTCCACTGCCTCCACCACCTCCACTGCTGCCCCCACCACCACTCTCGCTGCCACCGCCACCACCCCTGCCACCCTTGCCCTTGCTGCTGCAGCGCTTCCCACTAGTAGAAGCAGCCCTGACGTCCTCAGCACGAGGGACGTCGGCAGCAGCAGCAGAGGCGTAGGAGGGGGCAAGGGGGGAGGGGGAGCACCCCTCAAAGAAGGGCGTGCGCGGAGTGCCACGAGCAGCACCTACAGCGACTACACTAGTCTCAGCTGCAAGGAGGTGCTGCTCGAGTAGGTCAATAGTGAGAACTGTGGGGTCGAGGGAGAGAAATTGGTCCCTTACAGAGCGAAGAGAGTCAGGGAGGCGAGTGACTATAAAGTAGAGAGTGATGAATATCGGGGGCTGGTTCCTGACAATGAACTCAGCTGGGGCGGCAGCGCGGTAGCGAGCGTCGCTAGTGCGAAGGTGGGAAACCAGGTCCTCTACTGTGGCGAAGGCGGACAGCTCGGAGAACCGGTAGGGCAGTAGAACGCTAGGACGCGGAGAGAAGCCATAGTGGCGCAGCACGCAGAGCGAGGAGAAGAAGGGCAGCGCAGAGCATAGGGCAGGCAGAAGCAAAGGGGCAGTGAAAGGGCCGCAAGGGGCAGCTAGCAGAGTAGCAGGGGCAGCGAGTGGGCCACCAGGGGCGGCGCGCGGGGCTGCAAGGGCGGCCCGCGAGCTGCAGGGTCGAGGGGCGGGCCGGAAGGGGCGGCTCGCGGGGCCTGGGGTCGACTGGCGCGGGCCTAGGGGCGACAGGCGCGGGCCTAGGGGCGATGGGCTACGGGCCGGGGCGTAGGGGCGGCGGTCGCGGGCTTAGGCGCGTTGGGCGACGGGCCGGGGCGCCTGGCCTAGGGGCGACGGGCCGAGCTAGGGGCGACGGGCCTACGGGCCGGGCTAGGGGTGACGGGCCGGCCTAGGGGCGACGGGCCTAAGGGCGGTGGGCCGGGGCGACAGGTCCTAGGGGCGACGGGCTGGGGCGACGGGCCTAGGGGCGACGGGCCGGGCTAGGGGCGACGGGCCTACGGGCCGGGCTAGGGGCGACGGGGCGGTCTAGGGGCGACGGGCCTAGGGTCGATGGGGCACCGAGGCCGAGGGTCGACGGGGCGGGTCGCGGGCCTAGGGTCGACGGGGCGCGCGGGCCTAGGGTCGACGGGGTACGCGCGGGCCTAGTGTCGACGGGGCGCGCGGGCCGAGGGTCGACAGGGCGGGTCGCGGGGCCTAGGGTCGACAGGGCCGGGGCGACGGGCCTAGGGGCGACGGGCTGGGGTAGAGGCGACGGGCCTACGGGCCGGGCTAGGGGCGACGGGCCGGCCTAGGGGCGACGGGCCTAGGGGCGACGGGCCGGGGCGACGGGCCAGGGCGACATGCCTAGGGGCGACGGGCCGTGCTAGGGGTGACGGGCCTACGGGCCGGGCTAGGGGCAACGGGCCGGCCTAGAGGCGACAGGCCTAGGGGCGTCGGGCCGGGGTAGGGGCGGCTAGTGGGGCAGCGCAGTGGTGGGCCCAAGGAAAAAAAAACGGTCCTAGCGAAGGACCTGCTCTTAAACCATGTCAGAAGAATGAACGAGAATGAATGCATTGAACAGAAGTTGGGTACAAGTACTAACCCTAATTGGGTTGTACCCCTTATGGGCTACCCCACTATAGCCTATACAAAGTAAGCAATATAATGTTATGACAGACCGGTCCAAGTGGACTTCTCGTGACGCTACTGCCGCTCTTGATGTCCGTAGTCATCTTCCACTAGACCAGCACACCCTCTTTCGCCAGCTTAAGATGGCCAAGGCACTTTACGACGCTGTAGTCAAGCGGCCTCCTCACAGGTCTCCACCTCCCCTCGTTCGCTAAGAACTTGGTGGCTACCTTTGTCCTCCAGGACCAGTGGGTCACTGTCACCTAGCTTGGAGGAGAGCTTGTGGCGATCTGTACGGACTCTCGCACTGGCAAGCACCTTGCCACGTTCACTCGGAGGCCCGGGTCCGGTCTGTACACACTCACTACTGAGTCTTTACAGGTGGCTGAGTCAGGTCAGGTAGCTGCGTCGGTTGAGGTCAGTGTGTCTTGTTTGTGTCGTCTCCTCACGCACTAGACTCTCCTCTGGCACCACCATCTTGGCCACCCCTCCTTGTCATGCCTGCGTGACATGCACTCCCGTCTCCTTGTGTCTGGTCTCCCCAGGTCCCTGCCCCCACTTTTGAGGTCGCTTGCACGGCCCTGCCTTCCTTGCGTCAAGAGGCGGCAGCACGCCGCTCCTCACTCCTCCTCGTTTCCTCCTACCTCTGCTCCTCTGCAGACCCTCCACATGGACGTGTGGGCCCCCGCCTACTTTCTGCTGGTTGTCGACGACTACATGCGCTACACTACGGTCTTCCCCTTGCAGAGCAAGGCGGATGTCCGCGGTGTCTTGACCCTCTGGATCCGCGCTGTCCGTCTCCAGCTTCGCGCTCGGTTCCGTGAGGACCTCCTAGTCCTGCGGCTGCACTCTGACCGAGGTGGTGAGTTTTCCTTCCGCCTCCTTGAGGACTTTTGTGGTGCTGAGGGCATCGACCAGTCGTTCAGGCTTCTGGCCTCTCCACAGCAGAATGGGATTGCCGAGCGCCGCATTGGCCTGGTCATGGAGGTTGCTCGCACCTCCATGATCCATGCGGCTGCTCCCCATTTTCTGCGGCCGTTTGCGGTCCGATACGCCGCACATCAGCTCAACCTCTGGCCCCGTGTCTCCCACACGGAGACCTCACCTACTCTGCGGTGGACGGGCGAGGTTGGCGATATGTCGGACTTTCGGGTCTGGGGTTCCCTCTCTCTTGTCCACGATCTGCCCGCGGGCAAGCTCTCTCCACGCACTCTTCGGTGCGTGTTCCTTGGCTTTCCCACCGACGCACCGCCCTGTCAGTTTTACCATCCGAGCTCTCGTCGTGTGCTGTCCTCCCGCGACGTCACTTTTGACGAGTCAGTCCGATTCTATCGTCTTCACCCCCACCGCGGTTCCCCGGTACCCCTCCCGCCTCTCTCTCTGGTTGTCGAATCCCCCTCGATAGCCCCCCTCCCTCCTCCCGGTCCTGCTCCCTCAGGTGTGTCTCAGGTAGACCCACCCCCCTTGGTTGAGCATTTGGAGGTCTCCTCTGACACCTCTAGCCCAGCTGAGGAGGGTGACCCGACTGCTGCCGACACCGTGGCCCTTCGCCGCTCCGCGCGCTTGGTGGTCCCTCCTGGTTTTCCACCTCGACCGTCTTCACCGCCTCTGCAGCCAGTCGCTGTGGACTCTGGTGCTGCTGGAGGTGGTGACACTGGGGGTGCGGGCTCTGGGGGTGCTGGCTCTGGGGGTGCTGAGTGTCCTAAGGGTCCAGGAGGTGCTGGAGGTGATGCTGCTGGAGGTGTTGCGGTTGGAGGTGCTGATGGTGCTGGTGCTGGTGCTAGTGGTACTGGTGCACGTCGGCAAGAGACTCTCTCGCCGGAGTGGCTTTGCGAGTGGGCTGTCCGGTGGGGCAGCCCCGATGGCGGCGCTGGACGTGCTAGAGCTGGAGGTACTAGATGTAATAGACCTGGAGGTGCTAGTGCTGGTGTTCCTGGAGTTGGCCGTGCTGGAGGTGCTAGTGATGGAGGCACTGGAGGTGCTGACACTGGAGGTGCTAACACTGGAGGTGCTACTGGAGGTACTGGAGTTGGTGGTGCTAGTCGGCAGGAGTCGCTCTCGCCGCAGCAGCTTCGCGAGTGGGCTGTCCGTTGGGGCAGTCCCGGTGGTGGAGCTGGACGTACAGGTTCTGGGGGTGCTGTTCCTACTGGAGCTCGAGGTTCTGGGGGTGTGACTACGCAGCCGCAACCGTCTCCGCTTAGTCACCTTCTCAGTCTCCCACCTGATGCTACTGAGTTCCCGGTTGCTGGTACTACTCCTCCGTTACTGTTCCCACCGACTAACCAGTCTCCGCCACAGTTACTGCCTGAATCCCCACTACCTGCTCCTGCTCCATACACTGACGTGACAGACTCCTAGACAGAGACTAGAGAGCCTGGTTCTCGTGCTTCCACACCTGTTCGTGCTCGTCGTGTTGCCCGTCCTCGTGCTCCCGCTGTGCCAGGCACTCACCGTACGGCACTTCATCCTTCCTCTGTTCCACAGCGTGTTGTATTGCCGTCGCCTCCCGCGTCTTCTCTTCCGCACGTTCCTGACCCTAAGTCTGACCTTGTCTGTACTACCCGTCCGACTGTCACTCGTCTCCTTGCCACGGTTGTGACTGACCCTTCCTTTAAGTCTGCTGCAGTGTCTGCCTTAGTTGCTGAGCTTGTTGACTTTGCTGCTTTGTGCTGCCTTGACTACACTGCGAGTCTTGTTTTTTACTCTTCCTGTCCTCCGTCCGTCGGGGGTGAGCTTGCCCTTGGCTGTGACGTCCTTGAGGACAGGCAGTTTGACCTGGAGAGCCTAGCGGCCGCTGCACCTCATCTCACGTCCACGCTCCTTTGCCCTGAGGGAGACTCGGATACACTGGACATCCCGACCCCGCGTTCTTACGCAGAAGCGATTACGGGTCCGTACTCCTCTCAGCGGCAGATAGCCATGGACGCAGAGATGTCTTCCTAGAAGTCCACAGGCACCTACGTCGATGCAGTTCCCCCACCTGGGGCAAACATAGTCGATGGCATGTGGATTTTCAGGGTGAAGCGGCCGCCTGGTTGTCCGCTTGCCTTCAAGGCGCGTTACGTTGCATGAGGCTTTAGTCAGCGTGAGGGGATCGACATCTTCCAGACCTTCTCCCCCACCCCAAAGATGACCACTCTTCGGGTGCTACTGCACGTGTTGTGCCAACACATTACAGTGGCACGGTCATCGCACTCCCATTCGGCCTACAAGCCTGCTCAGCTTCTGGAATTTTGTGGGGAGGTTGTTCAACATGTGTTCTTCAAACCCTCAAAGTTTCAGAGTTTTTGAAGCAGTTACCAAGGCATGACAACATTTTATGTTTCAAGACTTATGGCATCCCGGAAGTGTGTGTTACTCCTTTTTGGTAACACCCGAGTTCACCATTTCGGCTGCTGACTCGTCTACCAAGATCTGATTGGTCTGAAATTCGGTCTGGCAGTCCTTTGCCCCGCTGTGAAAGTGGTCACCAAGTTTCAGAACGATCCAACATCTGAGCATTGCGTGACAGCTGCCGAAATTCACTGTTCCGTAGTCATGGTGCACTGTTGGCAGCATTTCCCTTGCCACCCTTTCATTGTTGTCATGCCAATGGTGCAGGGACAGAGAATGAGACAAGAAGTACAGGTGGTCAAGTGGGACTCTACAACCCTCCTTTTGAGAAGTGTGGTCTTCCTGGAAGCAACTTGCAAGAGGGTGCAAGTGGGAAGACAAGCTGACTCATGTTGGCTTGACTCACTATTGGTAGCCTTGAGTACAGCTCTGAACATCCAAGTGTGGTTGGCTTTGCTGACCTAGCTAGGACGTTTCCCATTCTTCTCTAGCCTTTCTCCCCTAGGACTCAACCTTCTCTGAGTTCCCAGGATGACCCAACCCCTTATGAGTCCCCTAGGCAATGTTGTACTCACCTCTTCCTTGCATCAATGAGAATACACGTTTTTTCAGCCGAGCTTACGTTTTCGTTCACTGCGTAGCGCACACACCTCTGATAATAGCAAGTAATATACCGTTGGAAAGCAGACACCTAAGGCTAACGGCTGTCCAAGTTTCAGCCTCGTATGTTCTTGGAGCTGATCGTGACGGCGTTTTGAACAGAGGCGGTTTGAAGACGTCAGATTCTGCTTAGGCGGTTTCATGGGCATCCGCGACCCCTAAGTGGACTGCAGACTATAACAGCACGTTGCAGCACAGCGCAACTACGAGCTGCACTCCCTCGACAGCCTTCCTGCAGGGCAGCCTTCACGAGGCTATCTGGCTGCGCTGCCCACCTAGCTTCACTGGGTCGTTTGCTCAGGATACCCATTGGAGTCTCTGGCAACCAGTCTACGGTCTGCGACAGGCGCCCCATGAATGGCACGAAACACTGAGGACTACACTTGCGGCTCTTGGTTTCGCTCCCTCGACTACTGACCCTTCGTTGTTTCTGCACACAGACAATTTTCTGCCGACGTTCTACGTTCTTGTGTATGTCAACAACTTGGTTTTTGCTACTGCTGACACTGAGGCACTGGCCCTAGTGAAGGTGGAGCTGCAAGAGAGACACAGTTGCACTGACATGGGTGAGCTGCGGAGCTATCTTGGCTTACAGATCACCCGGGACAGAGCACGCGCACCATCACCTTGACTCAGTCACACATGGTGCAGCAGGTCCTTAAGCGCTTCGGCTTCTCGTGGTCCTCGCCACAGCCAAGTCCTCTGCCTACTGGCCACTCGCTCTCAGCTCCACCTTCGGACGAGTCGGTAGAGCCGAGTGGTCCGTATCCAGAGCTTGTGGGTTGCCTCATGTACCTGATGTCGTGCACACGACCTGACCTCGCGTACCCTCTCAGCCTCCTGGCTCGCTACGTGGCTCCTGGTAGACACCAAAAGATGCACTGGGAAGCTGCTAAGAGGGAACTGTGTTACTTGTGCAGTACATCAGGCATGGGGCTTGTGCTTGGAGGACAGGGTTTAGTTGTTCTCACCAGTCACTCATACGCTTTTTGCGCTAACGATCAGACGACTCACCGGTCGACACAGGGGTACAGTTTCAGCCTCGGCACTGGTTCTGTCTCGTGGAGGTCCACTCGCTCGTCTTCTGTACTTAGTTCGAGCTATGAGGCCGAGATCTACGCTGGGGCTATGGCTGCACAGGAGCTCCGCTGGCTGACCTACCAGCTGACCGACTTGGGTGAGCGGCCTCGTTCTCCTCCAAATCTGTACGTCGACAACAAGGCCATGATTGCCTTGTGTCAAGACCAGAGACTAGAGCATAGAACGAAGCACATTGCTCTTCGTTACTTCCTCATGCGAGAGCTGCAGTAGCCTGGTCAGCTTCGTCTTGTTGACGTGGCCACACAGGCCAATAGTGTTGATGTCTTCACCAAGGCCCTTGGGTCTGGTGATCATTAGTGTTTCTGCACTGCTTTTGGGCTTGTGCCCATTCTGCCTCACCTGCTTGTCTCTTGATCTTGCCTTGCACTTGTTGTACACTGATATATATGAGTATGCCTGCATGCTTACACTTGCTAGGTTGTGATCAGTGTACTGCTCTTGCTATTATAAACTCTGCATGTGAACTGGCCTTGTGGTCGCTTGCTTGTGCCCAGAATGCGTGGTGATCTTGAGATCCATCCGGAGCTTTGCTTTGCTTCTTCTCTTGACTGGTCTTGTGAGCATTCCTTGCTCTGGCTATCCCCCACTTCGCCTATGGGGGCGTGTCAAACATTGTATGCTTATGTGCTGTAGGTTATTGTGGGGCTAGCCTTAGAGGGGATACAAGCCTATGGTTTCATACTTGTACCCCACTCCTACCTAGTTCATACATTCCTCATTTGATACGCCGCTCTTTCCTTCAACACATCAGTGAAAGTCGCCTAGCAGTAACTTCCGCCGTTGCTCCCCGCGGACTCGGCGTTACCGCCGTCCTCGGCTTCAACAAAGTCGCCGTCCTCGCTAAGACCACCCCCACTAAGAAGCAACTGCGCACTGAGGACAGCATCTTTGGCACATCCGGCGGCTTCGGCTTCACGAAAGCCAACGAGCTCTTCGTGGGCCGCGTCGCGATGCTGAGATTTGCCGCGTCGCTGCTGGGCGAAGCGGTAATCGGGCAGGGAATCCTTTCGCAACTGAACCTCGAGATTGGCATCCCCATCACGGAGGCCGAGCAGCTGCTTCTCTTCTTCATCGCATTCACCGTGCTCGGCGCCATCGGCGGGCTGGGCGACCGCGGGCGATTCGTGGATGACGACACGCCGGTGGGTCCGCCAGTGAAGCCAGGGAGCTTCAAGGCGGCGCTGGGGTTGAGCGAGGAGGGGGCGCTGTTTGGGTTTACCAAGGCGAACGAGCTGTTCGTGGGGCGCATGGCGCAACTCGGATTCGCGGCGAGCCTGGTGGGCGAGGTGATTAGGGAAGTTCATTAACGACGACGAGTAGAGCCGCTCGCAGCATCTGTCAATAATATACCGTAAGGTTCTCCTTCTGATGTATACAATCAATTCCCGAACATAGTTACTTTCATGCAACATCTTACCCGCGAATAAAGTTGATGTGAGTGATATATGGCAGTATTTCTATACCAATAGACACGCCACAAGTATAAAGAAAAGCTTAGGTTTCGTTTTGGTATTTTCTTTGTATACACAGTGAATTATTTAGTCATACGTCCTGCTCCAAGTGGATAATATACGTTGGGCATGATTGCCATAGCAGTTAACCAGTATCATCCCTTACATGCACTTCCCCATACCGTCATTCGGCCCATATCAACTCATTTCACTCAACATCCCATGCAATCATACAGCCCATTTCAATCCGTCTCACTCACACCATCCCATACCTTCACTCAGCCGATTTCATGCAATCTCAGACACACATACCATCCCATGCCATCAGAAAGACCATTTCATCCCATCTCACTCACACACACCATCCTATACCAGCGCACAACCCATATCATGCCATCTCGCTCACTCATCATCCCATGCTATCATACAGCCCATATCAATCCATCTCACTCACTCACTCACACCATCCCATGCCATCTCACAGACTATTTCATGCCACATCACTCACACGCATCATCCCATGCAATCATACATACCTTTTCATGCTATGATATTCACCATACCATACATAACACAACTAATATCATCCCATGCCACTGACCCAATCATAGACCCATGCGACCATGACACCACCCAGCCAATTTCATCCCATGTAACTAACACACCATCCCACACCATCACTCAGCCACTTTCATGCTATATCACTCATACACACCATTCTAACCCGTTAGACAAACACCCACTATCATCCGTCTCGACCCCCATGCCATCTCACATGTTATCCCACAGAGCGACAGCATCAAGTCCCTCACTATCACATGCTATCCCCACGCTATCCCCACGTTATCTGTCGAAGTGAAACGCCCCGCCCTTGCTTGGGCGCAGGCGTTCTGTGCGACGCCATGGTGAATTCGACGAAAGCGGTCGTTGCATGGCACTCAGGTTTAAACGACCAGCCCGTCTTCTGAAGCGACGGGTGGTTTTCGAGGAGGTTGTCCTCTGGTTGGCTAGCCCATCGACGAGCTCTGGTCGACGAGGTGTTGTTCGACGAGCTCGTCCTCTGACCTACTAATAAGTCGCGCGAACTCTGACGGACGGGGTGCTTTCCGAGGAGCCCCGTCCTCTTTTCAAAGGGTGCTGTTCAGCAAGCCTCATCTTGGCGAACTGGTCGGCTGAATTCGCGCGGCTGGGAAACTCTACGAAGGCATGCGAAATTTGCTCAGGTGGTTCTTAGCGAAATTCGACCTGCGGAACGGCATCACGTGCTCGACGGTGGACATCTGGCGAAAATGTCGGAACGTTTTCTACCAGGCACCTGCGCAATGTCTCTGACGGTGAGACCGCCAACCTGCACCTACTTGGTAGGTGCACACATCTGCGCAGATATTCACCTCCGAATGCAGCGCTGGCAGGCCGCCCTACTGCAGCGCTGGCATGTTGCCCTTCTACTACGCTGGGAGGCTGCCATGTTTCAGCGTTGGCAAGCCGCTCTGATGCTGCGCTGGCAATTCGCCTTGCAGAATGCTTGCTAGGAGTTGCAATGCCATTCTAGTCATATCGACTTGCATGCCTCATTTGTACTATATTCTCAATGTTCTTTTCAATTTCTTAGTGGAAACTCTTGCCAAATTTCTCTGTGAACACAACAAGTAGTAAGAAGTCTACTAGAGCGCTACGATCACCCGCACAACCCCGTGCCCTCCTCCGTAGTCCACTCCCGTTGTAGGGTGACTCTCCGCATGGTGCGATGAGCGTGGATCAAACACGCGACCTTCAGATTATACAAATTTGCGCCTTACCTAAGTTGTTAGGCCAGCAGCCATCGTAATCGACATGGTAGACCACGAGGTCGATGCAGGCGTAGAGGATACATGCAGGCGTGATTGGATGGTGTTCGGGCACGCCACGAGGCTGGCGAGTACGGCGAGGCGGACTTGGAGATCTTGCTTCTAGGAACTCGTGCGCAGTGGGCGCGTGAGCATCCCCCTCCTCATGCTGAAGCGGATGGCGCGTCCGCCTCTCCCCGACCCGTGCACAACGAAGGTGGCGGTGGCAATGTTGTCGGCGGCGGAAGCACGAGGGTTCGTGGAGTGATTCATGCCGCTGGCGTCGGCGTTGGCGAAGTGCAGGTGCAAGTGCTGCAGTGGACGGCGGCTGCATGCAGCTCGAATGGCAACATCGATGGTGGACGTCATTCTCCTTAGCGGAGTGGAGTCAGGCCGATTTCGGCGACTCATGCGTCGGCTGGTCGAGACGGAAGCATCGCGCCGGCGTACGGCTACTTCAAAATTTTGCCAGACAAGATCGCTGTGCCGAAGCCGCTCGAAGGATGCTACGACTTAATCACATGGACAGAATCCATTGAAACTCAGCTGGAGATCACCAGATTGAAGAAGTTTGTCAACGGCAATGTTGAGACGACGGACGCAGACGACTTTGATATGTGGGCGGAATTTTGTGCTACGCATCTTCTGACCTTCATGGTCGTTTCGAGGTGTTGTTCGCCACTGGTGCAAGCCACGTTGAAGTCGTGCCGACTTCGAATGGACATCGGCTACCAAGTGTGGCAGTACATCATGCGCACCTACAAAGCGACCGACAATCTCTACATCAGCCAACTGGAGAAGAAATTGACTATCATTCGTATGGGGGGGCAGGAATCGGTGACCGAGTACTGCAATCGAGCACGGCGTGTGTTGGCTGATCTGCGAATGGCCAGCGTCGAATACTCGGTGGCGTCGTATGTCACGCATGTCATCAATGGCCTCCCCTCGGGCTACAATCTAATGCGCCGCATGCTGACAATGCCCAGCACGCGTGAAACTCTAAACGAGGACCCGCTTTCGAGTCACATCATCCAAGACGAGTTCATGCAGGAGTCTGAATGGTCCACGGAGCTCCTTCTGCAGGCCAAATATGTCGCTCTGACGAAGCAAGGATGTCAGACGGGGCAGCGTGGGAAGTCGGGCGGAGGCGGAGGCGGTGGCGGAAATTCGTCGAACACGAAGTCGTCGGAGGGCGCCGACCAGGGGAAGTCGGCGAATGGTAATGATCGCGGCAGCAATGGTTCGCGTCGGGGAGGACGCCGCTGCTACATCTGCGGAGACCCTGACCATTGTGAGAATGATAGACGAAAGAATGATTGAATTAGGAAATGAGAAGGGTACAAGTAGGAAACGCATAAGTGTTGTACCCTCTAAGGACTACCCCACTACAGCCTAGACCGACTATAGTAAATATATGTTTGACACACCCCCATAGGCAAAGTGGGGGAGAACAAGGGGTCACAAGACCAGTCAAGAAAGACAAAGCAAACTCAGGGTGGATCACAAAGTCACCACACAGTCTGAGCACAAGCAAAGGGCCACAAGGCCAGTTCACATGCAGAGTTATATAAAGGAAAGCAAACAATACAGTGAACACAACCTAGCAAGTATAAGCATGCAGGTATAAGTATATAGAGTACAGTACAAGCAGAGTCAAGAAGTCAACAAGTGAGGCACAGTAGGTACAAGGCCTAACACAGTAAAGAAACGCTGATGATCACAAGGCTGAAGTGCCTTGGTGAAGACATCAGCAGTGTTGGCCTGAGAGGCCACGTAAGCAAGACGAAGCTGGCCACACTGCTGCAACTCTCGAGCAAGGAAGTAGCGCAGAGCAATTTGCTTTGTTCTGTGCTCCAGTCTGTGCTCCTGACACAAGGCCAGCATGGCCTTGTTGTCGACGTACAGAACTGGAGGAGAACGAGGCGCCTCTCCCAAGTCGGTCAGCAGGTAGGTGAGCCAGCGAAGCTCCTATGCAGCCATGGCCCCAGCGTAGATCTCAGCCTCACAACTGGAGCTGAGAACAGAAGAAGAGCGGGTAGACCGCCAGGAGACAGAACCGGAGTCAAGGCTGAAGGTGTAATCCTGTGAGGACCGCTGCGTAGCCAAGTCGTCAACCCAGGAGGCGTCAGGGTGACCAGTGAGGAAAACTCGAGCCCGTCCTCCAAGCACGAGCCCCATGCCCGATGTACTGCACAAGTATCGTAACACCCTCTTCGCAGCATCCCAGTGCACCTTTCGGTGCCTGCCGGGAGCCACGTAGCGAGCCAAAAGGCTGAGAGGGTATGCGAGGTCAGGTCGTGTGCAAGTCATCAGGTACATGAGGCAGCCCACAAGCTCTGGATACGGGCCACTCGGCTCTACGGACTCGTCCGAAGGTGGAGCTGAGAGCGAGTGACCGGTAGGCAGAGGAGTGGACTGTGGCGAGGAGTAGGTGAAACCGAAGCGCTGAAGGACCTGCTGCACCATGTGTGACTGAGTCAAGGTAATGGTGCGCTGTGCTCTGTCCCGGGTGATCCGCAAGCCAAGATAGCTTGTGAGCTCACCCAGGTCTGTGCACGTGTGTCTCTTCTGCAGCTCAGACTTCACGTGGGCGAGTGCCTCCGTGTCAGCAGTAGCAAAGACAAGGTCGTCTACGTACACAAGAACGTAGAACGGCGGCAGAGTAGCGTCAGTGCGTAGAAACAGAGGAGGGTCAGCAGTGGAAGGAGCAAAACCAAGAGCAGTAAGAGTCGTCCTGAGCGTGTCGTGCCACTCACGGGGCGCCTGGCGGAGACCGTAGACTGGCCGCCGGAGGCTCCACTGGGTACCAGCAGGAAACGACCCAGTGAAGCCAGGTGGGCGGCGCAGCCAGATCTCCTCGTGCAGGCTGCCCTGCAGGAAGGCTGTGCTGAAGTCAAGCGAGTGGAGCTCGTAGTCACGCTGAGCAGCAACGTGCAGCAGTACCCGAAGAGTGGTCATCTTCGGGGTAGGGGAGAAGGTCTGAAAGAAGTCAACTCCCTGTCGCTGACTGAAGCCACGTGCAACGTAACGCGCCTTGAAGGCAGGCGGAGAACCCGGTGGCCGCTTCACCCTGAAGATCCACATGCCACTGACGATGTTTGCCCCAGTTGGGGGAACCTCGTCTACGTAGGTGCCTGTGGACTTCCAGGAAGCCATCTTTGCGTCCATGGCTGCCTGCCTCTGGGAGGAGTAGGGACCCTCTATCGCCTCTGCGTAAGAGCGCGGGGTCGGGATGTCTAGTGCATCCGGGTCTCCCTCAGGGGCAAGCAGCATGGACACGAGATGAGGTGAAGCAGTGGCAAAGCACTCAAGGTCCTCCTGCCTGTCCTCAAGGACGTCCGTGCCAAGAGCACACTCACCCCCGACGGACGGAGGACAGACAGACACAGACGCAGACTCAGCAACAAGACTAGCGGCGTAGTCTAGGCGACAGGCTGCAGCAAAGTCAACAAGCTCAGCAACAAGAGCAGACGCAGCAGAGAACTCAAACAGGGGGTCAGTGACAGCACTGGCCTGAAAGCGCGTGACAGTAGGACTAGCAGCACGAAGGGATTCAGACTCCGGGTCCGGACCGTCAGGAAGAGAGGACGCAGGAGGAGAGGGCAGAGGGACACGCTGTGGAGCAGTGGAAGGACGCAGAGTCATAGAGTGAGTGCCAGGGACAGGAGGAAGACGCGGACGCGAAACACGACTAGCGCGAACAGAACGGACAGGCGACGTAGAACGAGACGCAGGCGACACAGGACGCGACTCAGGCTCACGACGCTCCGTAAGACCTCTAGTCGGACCAGAGTAAGGAGAAGGACCAGGCAGCGGAAAGGCCGGCTGTAACTGCGACTGAGACGGGACAGGCGGTGGACTCAGGGAAGGAGGAGGAGGACCAGGAGAAGGCGGGGAGCCAAGAACCTGCTGAAGAAGCGGAACGTAGTACGGCCGCGGCCGCGCAGCGCCTCGAGAAACACCAGAGACAGTACCGGTACCCTCAGCCTCAGGGTCTCCAGTCCTAGCAGCACCTCCAGCAGCTCCAGCACCAGCAGCACCTCCTGTAGCTCCAGCACCAGCACCACCTCCAGCAGCACCAGCACCTCCAGCAGCTCCAGCAGCTCCAGCACCAGCACCACCTCCAGCAGTGCCAGCACCTCCAGTAGCTCCAGTAGCACCTCCAGCACCAGCAGCACGTCCAGCAGCTCCAGCACCAGCAGCACCTCCAGCAGCTCCAGCACCAGCACCACCTCCAGCAGCGCCAGCACCTCCAGCAGCACCTCCAACAGCAACCCGACAGCGCCGAGAGTACCACTCACGAAGCCGCTGTGGAGAGAGGGGCTCCCGCCGCGACGGGACACCCAGAGCACCTCCAGACTCAACACGCGCAGGCTCAGCACCTCCAGACACAGCACCCTCTGGCGCTACACCCCCAGGCTCAGCACGCCCAGTCTCAGCACCCCCAGACTCAGCACCCCCAGTCTCAGCACCCCCAGTCCCCGCACCCGCAGGGTCAGCACCCCTAGCAGCACCTGAGTCGAGAGCTACCTCGACCGGCTCGGCAGGGTCTACCTGGGACACACCTGAGGGGGCAGGACCCTGGGGGGGGAGGGGGTATACCGGAGGAGGACCTGGGGCAAGGAAGAGCGGCGGGGGAGGGGGAGAGGCAGTGCGGTAGGGAAAGAGACGGTAGTACGACACCGACTCGTCAAACGTGACGTCCTGAGAGGACAGAACACGACGCGAGCTGGGGTGGTAGAACTGCCACCCGGGTGCGTCAGGAGGGAAGCCAAGGAAGACACAGGGAACGGCACGGGAGGACAGCTTGTCCGCTGTAGTATCGCGGACAAAAGCTCGAGATCCCCAGACACGGAACGCAGACGCATCGCCAACCTTCCCCGTCCACTGCAGAGTAGGTGTGGTCTCCGGCAAGGAGACACGAGGTTGAAGGTTGATCTGATGCGCAGCGTACTGAACCGCGAACGGCCACAGAAAGTGGGGAGCAGCGGCATGGATCATGGACGTACGAGCGACATCCATGACCATGCCAATGCGGCGCTCAGCAATCCCATTTTGCTGTGGGGAGGCCGGAAGCGTGAACGTCTGGCGGATGCCCTCCAAACGACAGAAGGCTCTCAGAAGGTCGGAGGAAAACTCCCCGCCTCTGTCTGAGTGCAGACGCAAAACAGGAAGGTCGGAGCCGAAACTCTCACTAAGCTGGCGACGAGCACCGCGGATCCAGTCGATCAACACCTCAGTGACCTCACCCTTGCTGCGCAAGGGGAAGACTGTGGTGTAACGTGAGTAGTCGTCAACGACCAGCAGGAAGTAACGCTCGTGACCCTGTCCACGAACGCGGTCTGGGCCCCACACGTCCATGTGAAGAGTCTGCAGAGGGGCCTCAGTCGGAGGAAACGAGGAGGAGTGAGGAGCGGCGCGCTGCCGGCCCTCGACACAAGGAACACAGGTGGGGGCAGGCCGCGGAGGAAGGGGAGGGAGGGACCTGGGGAGTCCAGAGACAAGAGCACGGGAGGCCATACCTCGAAGACGAGGCAGGGAGGTGTGACCAAGGAGGAGAGTCTCGTGCGCCAGAGGACGACACGAGCAGGGGGCAGCCGCAGGACTAGACCTGGACGCAGCAGCAAACACCTGACTAGACGCAGCTACCTGACCAGACGCAGGGACCGGAGGAGGCGCAGTATTCAGTGTGTACAGACTCGACCCTGGCCGACGGGTGAACGTGGCCAGGTGGCGGCCCGTCCGAGAGCAAGTGCAGTGGGTCACACGCTGACCTCCAGGGGTGAACTGGTCAACCCACGCGTCCTGGAGGTCAGCTCCACTCACCAAGTTCGTAGAGAACGAGGTGAGGTGGAGTCCCGACAGCAAGCCCGACGGGGCCGCAGGACACGGTAGAACCGTGGAGGAGTGTGCAAGGACTGGTCCCCCGGAGGGGTCAGCAAGGGAGACCGCAACAGGCCGACGGAGCGGCGTGAGCGTGGTGCTGTCTCTAAAGAAAGAGCTCGAAGCACCAGAGTCAAGTGTGAAGGTGTGAAAGGACTCAGTAGGTGCAGTACCAGAGGGAGGAGACGTACCAGCACCTGGAGCAGCAGACGCACTAGGACCTAGAGCAGCAGCCGCACTAGCACCTAGAGCAGCAGCCACAGTGCCCGGGTCGGGTGGGACACGCAGGTAACAGTCACCCTCAGTAATATCAGCAAGAGCATACATGGCAGCAAGGATAGCATCAAAATCTAGATCAAAGATAGGCACATTCTGCAGAAGCAGATCATGCCAATGAGGAAGATCAACAGCGTCAGGAAACTGGGTACGCCAAGCGTCAGTCAAGCGGCCAAAGCAGCGCTGCGTGGTGTGTGGGAGACCACACACCTCCCCACTACGAGTGCCAGTGCGAAGAACGTACGCGCAGGGACCTGCACCCCCAGACCTCCCACGTCCAGCGTACCACTCACGAAGCTGCTGAACAGACGGGGTCTCACGGGTGCGCAGCTGCTGCGGACGCTGGCTGCCACCAAGGCCTCCACGCTGCGGGGCCGCACCGCGACCAGCACCACCTCCTCCGCTACCTCCACCACCGCCGCCGCCGCCGCCACCTCCTCCACCACCGCCGCCACGGCCGCCACTGCCGTCACCTACGCCCCCACTCCCGGAACCACCCCCACCACCACCTCCACCTCCTCCACCTCCTCCACAGCTGCCTCCACCACCCCCACCACCACCCCTGCTTCCCTTGCCCTTGCAAGTGCGGCGTCGCCCACTAGGGGCAGACGCAGCGCCGACCTCCTCAGTGCCAACGAGGTCGACAGCAGCAGCAGAGGCAACAGAGGGGAGAAGGGGGACAGGGGAACACCCCTCAAAGAAGGGGGTGCGACGGTCACCGCGAGAAGCACCAACAGCTAAGATACTCTTCTCAGCTGCAGCAAGGCGCTCCTCTAGCAAGTCGACAGTCAGCTCGGTGGGGCAAAGGGAGAGAAAGTGGTCCCTGACTGAAGAAAGAGAGTCAGGGAGGCGGGTGACTAGGTAGTAAAGGGTGATGTACATGGGGGGGGGGTTCATGTCAGCATTAGCAGTAGGGGCAGTAGAGGCGCCAGAAGTGAGATCGAACAGTGAGAGACCATCCTTGCTATCGCACTGTAAGAAAAGCTGCAGATCATCTAGCCAGACCTCAAAGTCAACAGCCCGACCCTCAGCATCAAAGGTAAGAACATTGAGACTAGCCATGACAGGAGAAGCAGCAGGCTAGCAGTAGCAGCAGTGGAACTCGGCTAAGCAGGCTAGGTAGGGCGGCGCAGCTCGGCAGGGCGGTGTGGCTCGGCAGCACGGCGCTCTTACCAGGGAAGAGGCTGGGGCAGGGCCGGGGTAGGGCCGGGGCAGTCCAGGAGCAGGGCCGGGGCAGGGCCGGGGCAGTTCAGGAGCAGGGCCGGGGCAGGGCCGGGGCAGTTCAGGAGCAGGGCCGGGGCAGGGCCAGGGCAGAGCCGGGCCAGGGCCGGGGCAGTTCAGGGGCAGGGCCGGGGCAGGGCCGGGGCAGGGCCGGGGCAGAGCCGGGGCAGTTCAGGAGCAGGGCCGGGGCAGTGCAGAAGCAGGGCCGGGGCAGGGCCGGGGCAGTTCAGGAGCAGGGCCGGGGCAGGGCCGGGGCAGTTCAGGAGCAGGGCCGGGGCAGGGCCAGGGCAGAGCCGGGCCAGGGCCGGGGCAGTTCAGGGGCAGGGCCGGGGCAGGGCCGGGGCAGGGCCGGGGCAGAGCCGGGGCAGGGTCTGGGTAGAGCCGGGCCAGGGCCGGGGCAGTGCAGAAGCAGGGCCGGGGCAGTGCAGGAGCAGGGCCGGGGCAGCGTCGGGGAAGAGCTGCGACAGGTCCGCAGCAGGGCCGGCCGGGCCTGAAGGGGCCTCTAACTGGGCATGACTGGGCCGAACGGGGCCTATAACGGGGCCTGACGAGGCCTATAACGGGGCCGAACGGGGCCTATAATGGGGCCTGACGGGGCCTATAACGGGGCCGTACGGGGCCTATAACGGGGCCGTGCGGGGCCTATAACGGGGCCTGATGGGGCCTATAACGGGGCCGTACGGGGCCGTACGGGGCCTATAACGGGGCCTGACGGGCCTTACGGTGCCTGAAACGGGGCCAGATGGGGATTGACGGGGCCGAACGGGGCCGTACGGGGCCGATAACGGGGCCTTGCGAGGCCTATAACGGGGCCTGACGGGCCTTACGGGGCCTTAAACGGGGCCAAATGGGGCCTGACGGGGCCGTACTGGGCCTCTAACGGGGCCTGACGGGGCCGTACGGGGCCTCTAACGGGGCCTGTCGGGGCCTAACGGGGCCTCGGGGCCGAACGGGGCCTGACGGGGCCTTACGGGGCCTTACGGGGCTAACGGGACCTTACGGGGCCTTAATCCGCGCCCTAAACGGGGCCAAATGGGGCCTGACGGGGCCGTACGGGGCCTCTAACGGGGCCTGAAGGGGCCTTAACGAGGCCTTAAGGGGCCTTACGGGGTGGGCGCAGGCTCTAAGGGCGGGCGCAGGGGCCGTGACGGGCCTCGAAGGGAAGGTGCGAAGCGCGCGGCAAGTAGGCAGGGGAGAAATTTCAGTGGTGGGCCCTTAAAAAGAATCTCGAAACTAGCTCTATACCATGTGAGAATGATAGACGAAAGAATGATTGAATTTGGGAATGAGAAGGGTACAAGTAGGAAACACATAAGTGTTGTACCCTCTAAGGACTACCCCACTACAGCCTAGACCGACTATAGTAAATATATGTTTGACAACCATCTCTCGTACGACTGCCCTGAACGCGACGATTACGACGACGATCAGTAAAGAAGCCTTGAAAAAACTGAAAACGCCCGTCGATCAGAGGACGGGAAGCCTAACAGCAACCGTCGTCGTCGAGACTACCAGCCGCGCAAGGAGAAGCCAGCGTCGTCGAAAACGGCGTCGGAATCAGAGGGAGATACCTCGAGCGCCAAGGAAGCCTCTTGTTCGATGGTCGGCATGGTCGAGCCAACTATTTTGTTGGCGCCGGAGGTTGGAGAAGACTTCCAGGCGGTCACAGCAGCCGTGCAGGCGAATCTGACCATGGTGCTCCTCGACAGCGGCTTCTCTCATCAACTGATGGGAACGCGAGAGGCCTTCGTAGACATGAAGGCAGGAGGCGAAATCTGTCACGTGCGCGGATTCAACGGGGCACTTCAGAACGTCGAAGGTCGCGGCATAGTTGCTCTAACAGGGGAGACCGGGAAGCCGATGCTCATCCCCGACATGTTGTACGTTCCGGGTGTGCACGCGAACCTACTATCGGGTCAGTTGAAGGAGAGCAGCGTGAAGCTACAGGACGAGGGCGATGAGATGCTGCTCGTTTCCGCTGCAGGAAATGTTCTCGGTTGAGCACACTACTCCTGTCGAATCCTCTGCACCGACCTCCACCCCTGCTCCTCGAAATCGACGACACCTTCGACGGAGGCAGTTGCTCTGCGGACGATCGCCTCGGCGACGAAGTCGACATCTGATAGGTGGCATGCGAGGCTCGCGCACGTCGGCGTCGATACGATTACGAGTTCGGCGAAGCATGAAGTTGCGATCGGTCTGGACATCAAGAAGTCGACTGGAGCCGACCTGCCGTGTGCCTCCTGCGTCGGCGGCAAGCTGGCGCGGCATAATTTCCCAGAGAAGGGCTCGGATGCTGAAAACACCCTCGACGTCGTGCACATTGACCTCTGCGGCCCCTTCCGTGTGGCTGCCGCGGATGGGAGCCTCTACTACCTCCTCCTCAAACCGAAAGACCCGATTTTTGTGGGTCCGCCCGATCGCGAGAACGAGCGACGTGCTCGGCGTCTTCGAGAAGTGGCTGAAAGAAGTGGAGCGGTAAACTTCGACGTTGGTGAAAATGTTAAAGTTTAAAAGGAAGAAGAGAGGTTGCACTAGCAAGAATGAGGATACAAATAGCAAAACCCTAGAAGAGTTGTACTCGCTATAGAGCACCCCACTACAGGCTATAGCATAATATTCTGACAGAAAAGGCTGTGCTCTGATCGCGGGGTCGAATTCCTTGGCAAGAAATTCACTGACCTTGTCGAGGACAAGGGTATCCTCCACAACCTCACGTGCCCATACACTCCGCAGCAGAATGGCATGGCGGAGCGGGAGATGCACACGGTCGTCGAAGCTGTGCAGATGATGCTGCTTCACATGGGGGTCAAGCATTACTGGTGGCACCTCGCCCTTCGCCACGCCATCTGGGTGCGCAACTGTCTCAAATGGGCCTCCCTTCCTCCGAGGACGATGCCATATGAGCTGTTGTTCGAAAAGAAGTCGGATCTCACGCTGGCGTGCGTGTGGGGCTGCATGGTGCAGTTCATGGTCCTGGAGCAGTAGCGCGGCGGAAAGTTGGCACCGAAGGCACGCTGGGGAATTCACCTCAGTGTTTCGCCAGAGAGCAAGGGATGGGAGGTGCTCGACGTCACCGACAACCGCGTTGTCACAACCGTGGAAGGTGGTGCATGGGCCGGCGTCAGTGCGGACAAAGGTTTCTCCGCTGATGGGTCCATCGCCGGCGGCGACTTTGCTACTCGTCGCCGAGGACGACGATCAGACATTCGATTCAGCTCCCTCCATTCCGCCACCATCAAAAGCTCCTCCGCCTCTACCCACCTCCCTCCCATCGCCTGCCACCGGGGTGCCTAAGTCGGCATCGACGTCGGCCGCCAGCGATGAGGGGAGCATTGGTGCGTCACCTTCGGCTCCGCCCATCGGCATCGCTGGTGGTCAACATGATCTGGTTGGCGATCAAGTCGGCGTTGGAGTGAAGTCTCCGCCGGAAGGAGAGCCGTTGAACGGGAAGCGCGTTTCAGAGAAGCCGTCGATAGGGAAGCCGTCGAACGGGGAGCGCGTTTCAGAGAAGCCGTCGACGGAGGAGCCGTCGAACGAGGAGCTCACTTCAAAGGAGTGGACGACAGGGGAGCAGTCCGACGATAGCACATCGAGCGACGTTGTTGAAGTCATTGGGGAGCTGTTGACCGGGGAGCAGTCCAGCGACAGCGACGTATTGGAAGTCTCGGCTGATAAGCTAGCTGTTCGACGTTCCACCCGCTCCAACTTTGGCAAGCTTCGCGAGAAGCTGAGCTACCATGCTTGCCTATCGCCGACCTCCTACAGCACTCTGATCGACGATGCGCAGTTCGACGTCAACTTGCCCGAACTCGACCCCAACATGCACGCCAACCCAGTGCACTGCTGGGACATCGCCAACATGACGGTGAATGAGGCGTTGGCGAGCTGGAAGGGCAAGGCGGTGAAAGCGGTGATGGACGAGGAGATCCGAAGTCTAATCTCCAGTGGCACATGGGAGCTGGTCGAGCGTCCGCGCGACGTCAATGTCATGAAGAACTGCAGAGTTCTGATGACGAAGTACCACGTCGACGACACGGCCCGCGAAAAACTCGTCTGGTGGTGAAAGGCTTCACGCAGGTCTACGGAGCTGATTACGACAAGACGTACGCACCGGTCGGGAGCTACATCACGCTGCGGATTTTCCTCAGCATCTTTGCCGTCCTCGACCTGCACCTCATGCAGCTAGACATGAAGAATGCTTTCCTTCAGAGCAAGCTTGACCGCGTGCTCTACATGGACCAGCCGGCTTACTACAACGACGGCACCGGCCGCGTATGCAAGCTGCTGAAGAGCTTGTACGGGCTGAAACAGAGCCCTCTGCTGTGGTACTCGGCGCTCAACGCTGTGCTGACTGGCACCGGCTGGAGCAAGAGCCAGGTCGACGAGGCTCTCTATTTCAAAGTTGGCGACGACGGAGTGGTGTGCTGGGTGCTCGTCTACGTCGACGACCCACTCGCCGCCAGCAGCAGCACCGCGATGCTGAAGGAGCTGAAGGAGCTGCTGGAGGCCGCCTTTGAGCTGCGCGAGATCAGCCCGGTCGAGAAGTACTTGGGGCTCGAAATCGTGCGTGATCGTCTGGCGCGGAAGCTGTGGCTGCACCACCAGTCCTACGTCGACAAGGTGCGTAGGCATTTCATCGACGAGGAGCAGACTTGTCGGCGTCCGAAGACACCTGTTTCCGTCGACGCCTATGCCGAGCTGACTTTCGACAACGAGGACTTCCAATCGCGCAAAGAGGAGGAGCACCGTCAGAAGGTCGGTTCGCTGCAGTTCGCTACCGCGACAACTCGGCCCAACATCGCTTTTGCGTGCAGCAAGGTGGGGTCTGGTCTGATGGTGAGGAGCGATCAGCACTGGAGCGAGGTCGATCGCTGGCTCACCTACCTCGCCGACATGCGCGATTTCGCTCTGGAGTTTTGCGGTGGACCCGAGACTCTGAAACTGGTGCACTACGCAGACGCGGACGACGCTGGCGACAAACAGACGCACAGCAGCACAAATGGCTACGTTTTCACCTTTGGCGGCGCAGCTGTATCCTAGACGAGCCAACACATCAAGTGCGTGACTCTGTCTTCGACTGAGTCAGAGTACATCGCGGCCACCGAAGCCGGCAAGGAGGCTCGTCGACTTTGATTCCTCCTTGCCAAGTTCCAGCTCTTCGATGCTGGGACACCGACTGCTCTGAACGTTGACAACCAGTCCGCCATCGCGGTCGCTGAGGGCTTGGGGCTGAAGGGCAACCTCAAGCACATGGAGCGATGCTACGCCTGGCTGCACCAGATGGTGAAGCGCAAGAAAAAATTGCTGGAATAAATCCCGACATCCGAGCAGCCGCCGGACTTCCTCACTAAGGCGCTGCATTTTCGGGCCTTCAACCGGTGCTCTGTCGCGGTCGGTCAAGTTCGCCTTGCCGACGTCGGCGGCGACGACGACGTGCAGCAGTAGGCGCCATGTCCTCTAACATGGCTGGTGCGGTGATCGGTGTGCAGGGGTGTGCACGCCGGCGAGATTTCTCCTTGTACTCTATCCCTCTGGGTTCTGGGTGGACCTTGTGTGTGGGGGCCCAAGCTTGAGCTGCGCAGGGGAGTATCGAAGTGAAAGGCCCCGCCCTCGCTTGGGCGCAGGCGTTCTCTGCGACGCCATGGTGAATTCGACGAAAGCGGTCATCAAATGGCACTCATGTTTAAACGACCAGTGCGTCCTCTAAAACGACGGGTGGTTTTCGAGGAGGTTGTTGAGAAGATTTGAACAAGAATGGATGAACTATGAAATGAAGTGAGTACAAATATGAAACCCTAATTGGTTGTACCCCCTATGGGATACCCCACTATAGCCTATACAACAGCATAAGCTATAATGTTCTGACACACCCCCATAGGCAAAGTGGGGGAGAACAAGGGGTCACAAGACCAGTCAAGCAAAGTAAAGCAAAGCAAGCTCAGGGTGGATCACAAAGTCACCACACAGTCCGAGCACAGGGTCAAGGCCACACGGCCAGTTCACATGCAAGAGTACACACATATATATAAAGCTAGACAAGCAAGAGCAGGTATATATATATGTGAGAGTACAGGCAAGGTCAAGAGGAGAGCAAGTGAGGCAAGACGGGCACAAGACCCAGCTGAGTGCAGAAGCGCTGATGATCACAAGGCGGAAGTGCCTTGGTGAAGACATCAGCAGTGTTGGCCTCAGAGGCCACGTACGCAAGCCGCAACTGACCACGTTGCTGTAGCTCACGAGCAAGGAAGTAGCGGAGAGCAATGTGCTTTGTTCTGTGCTCCAGTCGCTGCTCTCGACACAAGGCCAGCATGGCCTTGTTGTCTACGTACAGGACTGGAGGAGAACGAGGCGGCTCTCCAAGGTCGGTCAGCAGGTAGGTGAGCCAGCGAAGCTCCTGTGCAGCCATGGCCCCGGCGTAGATCTCAGCCTCACAACTCGAGCCAAGAACAGAAGACGAGCGAGTAGCCCGCCACGAAACAGAGCCGGAACTAAGGCTGAAGGTGTAACCCTGTGACGACCGCTGCGTAGCCTGGTCGTCAGCCCAAGAAGCGTCCGCGTGCCCAGTGAGGACCACTGGACTCCGCCCTCCAAGCACTAGCCCCATGCCCGACGTACTGCACAAGTAGCGCAACACCCTCTTCGCTGCAGCCATGTGCTCTGGTCTGTGTCTCCCAGGAGCAACATAGCGTGCCAGAATGCTAAGAGGGTATGCAAGGTCAGGTCGTGTGCAGGTCATCAGGTACATGAGGCAGCCAACAAGCTCTGGGTACGGGCCACTCGACTCTACGGACTCATCCGAAGGCAGAGCTGAGAGCGAGTGGCGAGTAGACAGAGGAGTGGCCTGAGGCGAGGAGTACGTGAAGCCGAAGCGCTGAAGGACCTGCTGCACCATGTGTGACTGAGTCAGATTAATGGTGCGGCGTGCTCTGTCCCGGGTGATCTGCAAGCCAAGGTAGCTGCGCAGTTCACCCAGGTCTGTGCACGTGTGTCTCTTCTGCAGCTCGGACTTCACGTAGGCGAGTCCAGCAGTGTCAGCTGTGGCAAAGACCAAGTCGTCGACGTACACGAGGATGTAGAACGGCAGCAGAGAGGTGTCGGTGCGTAGAAACAGCGACGGGTCGGCAGTAGAAGGAGCAAACCCAAGAGCCGCAAGTGTAGTCCTCAGTGTGTCGTGCCACTCACGTGGCGCCTGGCGGAGACCGTAGACTGGACGCCGGAGACTCCACTGGGTACCAGAAGGGAAAGACCCAGTGAAGCCAGGTGGGCGACGCAGCCAGATCTCCTCGTGCAGGCTGCCCTGCAAGAAAGCTGTGCTGAAGTCAAGAGAGTGCAGCTCGTAGTCACGGTGAGCAGCAACGTGCAGCAGTACCCGAAGAGTGGTCATCTTCGGGGTGGGGGAGAAGGTCTGAAAGTAGTCAACTCCCTGCCGCTGACTGAAGCCACGAGCCACGTAACGCGCCTTGAAGACAGGCGGAGAACCCGGCGGCCGCTTCACCCTGAAGATCCACATGCCACTGACGATGTTCGCCCCAGGAGGGGGGACAGCGTCAACGTAGGTGCCTGTGGACTTCCAGGAAGCCATCTCTGCATCCATAGCTGCCTGCCACTGAGAGGAGTAGGGACCCTCTATCGCCTCCACGTAAGAGCGCGGAGTCGGGATGTCAAGTGCATCCGGGTCTCCCTCAGGGGTAAGCAGTACGGACACGAGATGAGGTGAGGCAGCTGCCAGACACTGGAACTCCTCCTGCCTGTCCTCAAGGACGTCCGTGCCAAGGGCACACTCACCCCCGACGGACGGAGGACAGACAGACTCAGACTCAGCGACAAGACTAGCAGCGTAGTCTAAGCGACAGCGAGCAGCAAAGTCGACGAGCTCAGTAACGAGAGCAGACGCAGCAGTAGACTCGAAAGAAGGGTCAGTGACAACAGTAGCAAGGAGACGCGTGACAGTAGGACTGGCAGCACGAAGAGAGTCCGACTCCGGGTCGGCAAGAGCAGGAAGAGAGGACTCAGGAGGAGAAGGCAAAGGGGCACGCAGAGGAGCAGTGGACGGACGCAGAGACATCCGGTGCGTGCCAGGGACAGGAGGAGGACGCTGACGCAAACCGCGACCACTAGTGCGAGCAGCACGGACAGGCGACGCAGGGCGAGACGCAGGCTCACGACGCTCAGCCAGACCTCCAGTAGGACCAGTGTAGGGAGAAGGAGCAGGCAAAGGGGAGGTAGGCTGCAACTGTAGCTGGGACGAGACAGGCTGTGGACACTCTAAGGGAGGAGGAGGACCAGTAGAAGGTGGAAGACCAAGAACCTGCTGCAGGAGTGGAACGAAGTACGGTCGAGGCCGCGCGGCGACGCTAGAAGCAGCAGGGACAGCACCAGAACCCTCAGCAGGAGCACCCGCTCCAGCAGCACCACCAGTAGCTCCAGAACCTCCAGCAGCACCAGGAGCACCCCCAGTAGGACTGCCAGCGGTAGTCTCAGGGCCAGCACCCTCAGCAGCACCAGCTCCAGTGCACCCAGGACGAGCACCTCCGGGACCCGCGACCGCAGCACCCTCAGCAGCCGAAGGACCTCCAGCACCAGCAGCACGCCTCCAGCGCCGGGCAAACCACTCACGCAGCTCCTGTGGAGAAAGTGGCTCCCGGCGAGACGAAGCACTCGGAGAACCTCCAGGCGGAGCACCTCCAGGCTCAGCACCCCCAGGCGTAGCACCCCTAGGCTCAGCACCCCCAGACGTAGCACCCCTAGGCTCAGCACCCCCAGGCTCAGCACCCCTAGGCTCAGCACCCCCAGGCTCAGCACCCCCAGGCTCAGCACCCCCAGGCTCAGCACCCCTAGGCTCAGCACCCCCAGGCTCAGCACCCCTAGGCTCAGCACCCCTAGGCTCAGCACCCCCAGACGTAGCACCCCCAGGCCCAGCACCCCAAGGCTCCGCACCCCCAGGTACAGCACCCCCAGCCTCAGCACCCTCAGCAGCACCAGAGTCACCAGTGACCTCGACAGGCTCGACTGCGTCTACCTGGGACACACCTGAAGGGGCAGGACCCTGAGGGGGAAGGGGGTCTACCTGGGGGGGACCTGGTACCAGGAAGAGTGGGGGTGGGGGGAGGGACGGAGTGCGGTAGGGGAAGAGGCGGTAGTAGGGGACCGACTCGTCAAACGTGACGTCCTGGGAGGACAGAACACGGCGAGAGGTGGGGTGGTAAAACTGCCACCCAGGCGTGTCAGGGGGGAACCCCAGGAAGACGCAAGGAGCAGCACGAGGGGATAGTTTGTCCGCAGACAGGTCGCGGACAAACGCCCGAGATCCCCAGACCCGGAACGCCGACGCATCGCCAACCTTCCCCGTCCACAGCAAGGCTGGGGAGGTCTCCGGCCTGGAGACCCTGGGGTGGAGGTTGATCTGATGCGCCGCGTACCTCACCGCAAACGGCCACAGAAAATGGGGGGCAGCCGCATGCATCATAGACGTACGAGCGACGTCCATGACCATGCCAATGCGGCGCTCAGCAATCCCATTTTGCTGCGGTGAGTCCGGAAGCGTGAAGGTCTGACGGATGCCACGTGCACGACAGTAGGCACGCAGAAGGCCAGAGGAGAACTCTCCGCCTCTGTCCGAGTGCAGACGCAGAACAGGAAAGTCCGAGCCGAAGCTCTGCCTGAGCTGGAGACGAGCTGCGCGGATCCAGTCGATCAGCACCTCAGTGACATCACCCTTGCTGCGCAAGGGGAAGACTGTGGTGTAACGCGAGTAGTCGTCAACAACGAGCAGGAAGTAGCGCTCGTGACCCTGTCCACGGACGCGGGCTGGGCCCCACACGTCCATGTGAAGTGTCTGCAACGGGGCCTCTGTCGGAGGAAACTGGGAGGAGTGAGGGGCAGCACGCAGGCGCCCCTCGACACAGGGGACACAGGCAGGGCCAGGGCCCTGAGGAAGGGGAGGGAGGGACCGGGGGAGACCGGACACAAGAAGACGGGAGGCCATACCTCTGAGCCGAAGCAGAGAGGGGTGGCCAAGGCGGTGGTGCCAGAGGAGAGTCTCGTGAGACAGGAGACGACACGAACAGGGGGCAGACTCAGGACCAGACCTGGACGCCGCAGCAAACACCTGACCCGACGTAACTACCCTACCAGACTCAGCAACTGGAGGAGACGCAGTGGTCAGAGTGTACAGGCTCGACCCCGGCTGACGGGTGAACGTAGCCAGGTGTCGGCCTGTGCCAGCCTCTGTACAGTGGGTCACTCTCTGACGTGCAGGAGTGAACTGGTGGACCCCCGCATCCTGTAGGTCAGCACCACTCACCAGGTTCGTAGAGAACGAGGGGAGGTAGAGACCAGACAGGGTGCCAGAGGGAGCCGCCGGACACGGGAGGACTGTGGAGAAGCGAGACAGGACAGGACCCCCAGAGGGGTCAACCAGAGACACTGCAACCGGTCGACTCAGCGGTGTGAGTGTGGTGCGGTCCCGAAAGAAGGAGCGAGACGCCCCAGAGTCAAGGGTGAAGGTGAGGGAGGCCGAAGCCGACGCAGTACCTGAGAGCGCAGACTCACCAGTACCTGAGGACGCAGACACACGAGCACCTAGAGCAGCAGCGTCGCAAGCACCTAGGGCAGCAGCCTCACCAGGACCTAGAGCAGCAGTCTCAATGCCCGGATCGGGCGGGTAACACCGGTAACAGTCACCCTCATCACTAATAGACACAGCATACATGGCAGAGAGAATAGCATCAAAGTCAAGATCATAGATGGCAACACCCGCCCTAGACAGCTCGCCCCAGCGAGGGATCTCGGAGGCCTCCGGGAACTGGTGACGCCACGCGTCCGTCAGGCGGCCAAAGCAGCGCTGGGTGGGGTGGGCACCCCCACACTGCTCACCCGCACGGTCGCCAGTGCGCAAAACGTAGGAGCACGGACCAAAACCCCCACCCCGCTGACGCGCAGTGTACCACTCACGAAGCTGCTGAGGGGACAGGGTGTCACGACCACGCTGCTGCTGCTGGCGCGAGCCACCACCGGAGCCACTCCTCTGCGAAGACCCGCGACCAGCACCACCGCCACCCCCGCCGCCTTCGACGCCTCCGCCGCCTCCGCTACTGCCACCGCCTCCGCTCCCACCGCCACCGCCGCCGCCACCTCCACCTCCACTGCCGCCACCGACCCCTCCACCCCCACCTCCACTCCCACCGCCACCCCCACTCCCCCAACTGCCGCCACCTCCACCTCCACCGCCCCCGCTCGCTCCTCCAGCGCCCTTGCCCCCCTTGCCCTTGCCAGAGCGGCGTCTCCCGCTAGGGGCAGACGCCGCACCGACCGACTCAAGAACAAGGAGGTCGGCCGCAGCAGCAGAGGCAACAGAGGGCAGAAGGGGGGAGGGGGAACACCCCTCAAAGATGGGGGTGCGCGGGTCACCACGAGAGGCCCCTACAGCGACTATGCTCTTCTCTGCCGCTAGGAGGGACTTCTCGAGGAGGTCAACAGTGAGAGTGGTGGGACAGACAGAGAGAAAGTGGTCCCTGACTACGCGAAGGGAGTCAGGAAGGCGAGTGACTATGTAGTAAAGAGTGATGTACATGGGGGGGGGGTTCCTGGCGCAGAAGTCAGGAGGGAGTGCAGCTCGGTAGCGAGTGTCACTAGTGCGGAGGTGCGTAATGAGGTCAGTGACTGTGGGAAAGGCAGTAAGATCAGGAAAGAGGTACGGTAGCATGAGACGGCTCAGTGCAGCAGTGGCAGGGGAGGAGTAGCGCGCAACTACAGCGTCGTACAAGGTCTGAGCACTCTTGTACTGACTAAAGTGCGCACGCTCGGAGGTAGGGAGGTGGCGACGCACAGCAAGACGTGCAGCAGCGTCGCGCGTGGCCCACTGGGAGCGAACAGTGGCGTCAGCATCAGCAGCAGGGGCAGTGGAGGTGCCAGAGGTGAGGTCAAAGAGAGAGAGGCCGTCTGCCCTATCGCACTGTAAGAACAGCTGCAGGTCATCTACCCAGACCTCAAAGGCAATGGCCCTACCCTCAGCGTCAAAGGCGAGAACACTAGGGGTAGCCATGACCCTAGACGACTAGCAGCGCAAACAGTGGGGTGAGGACAGTGCAGTGAAAAGGCGCTGTGCTCACCAGACTGGGCAGGTCGGGCGGCCCTGAAGGAGGGCGGCGCGGCGGCTCGGCGGCTCAGCTGCTGGGCGGCCCGGCGGCTCGGCGGCTCCGCTGCTGGGCGGCGCGGCCGCTGGGCGGCTCGGCTGCTGGGCGGCTCGGCTGCTGGGCAGCTCGGCTGCTGGGCGGCTCGGCGGCTCGGCTGCTGGGCGGCTCGGCTGCTGGGCGGCTCGGCGGCTCGGCTGCTGGGCGGCTCGGCTGTGCTGCTGCAGGGCACGGGGCCGCAGGTAAGGGCGGCGGGGCCGCTGGTAAGGGCGGCGTGGCCGCAGGTAGGGTGGCGGGGCCGCAGATAGGGTGGCGGGGCCGCAGCAGAGGGCGGCGGGGCCGCAGGTAAGGGCGGGGCCGCAGGTAAGGTGGCGGGGCCGCAGGTAAGGTGGCGGGGCCGCGAGGAAGGGCGGCGGGGCCGCTAGGTAGGGCAGCGGGGCCGCGCGATGTGGCGGCGGGGCCGCGAGGAAGGGCGGCGGGGCCGCGCGATGGGGCGGCGGGGCCGCGCGATGGGGCGGCGGGGCCGCGCGATGGGGCGGCGGGGCCGCTAGGTAGGGCGGCGGGGCCGCTAGATAGGGCGGCGGGGCCGCGCGATGGGGCGGCCGGGCCGCGATGGGGCGGCGGGGCCGCTAGGTAGGGCGGCGGGGCCGCGCAATGGGGCGGCGAGGCCGCGAGGTAGGGCGGCGGGGCCGCTAGGTAGGGCGGCGGGGCCGCTAGGAGAGAGGCGGCGGGGCCGCGAAGACGGGCGGCGGGGCCGCGGAGACGGGTGGCGGGGCCGCAGTGCAGGGCCGCTAGGGCGGCTCGACGAAGTGAGGGCCCGGAGCGCGACTCGGGCTGAGCGCGCTTCGGGCAGGAAAAAAAAAAAAAATCGATGTGGTGGGCCCTAAGCACAGTTCCCAAGGGGGAACCTGCTCGATACCATGAGAAGATTTGAACAAGAATGGATGAACTATGAAATGAAGTGAGTACAAATATGAAACCCTAATTGGTTGTACCCCCTATGGGATACCCCACTATAGCCTACACAACAGCATAAGCTATAATGTTCTGACAGTTGTCCTCTGGTCGGCTAGCCCATCGACGAGCTCTGGTCAATGGGGTGTTGTTCGACGAGCCCGTCCTCTGATCTGCTAGTAAGTCGCGCGAATTCTGACGGACGGGATGCTTTCCGAGGAGCCCCGTCCTCTGATCAAAGGGCGCTGTTCGGCAAGCCTCGTCTCGGTGAACTGGTCGGCCGAATTCGCGCGACTGCGAAACTCTGCGAAGGCATGCGAAATTCGCTCAAGTGGTTCTTAGCGAAATTTGACCTGCGGAACAGCATCACGTGCTCGACGGTGGACATCTGGCGAAACAATCAGAACGCTTTCTACCTGGCACCTGCGCAATGTCTCTGACGGTGAAACCGCCAACCTGCACCTACTTGGTAGGTGCACATATCTGCGCAGATATTCACCTTGAATGCAGTGCTGGCAGGCCGCCCTGCTGCAGTGCTGGCATGTCGCCCTTCTGCTACGCTGGCAGGCCGCCATGTTTCAGCGTTGGCGAGCCGCTCTGATGTTGCGCTGGCAATTCGCCTTGCATAATGCTTGCTAGGAGTTGCAATGCCATTCTAGTCATATCGACTTGCATGCCTCATTTGTACTCTATTCTCAATGTTCTTTTCAATTTCTGGTGGAAACTCTTGCCAAATTTCTCTGTGAACACAGCAAGTAGTAAATGTCGAACATTAATCACATAGCCTGTTTAGGCTGTAGTGGGGTAGAGTCTCTTAGGGTTTCATATTTGTACCCAACTCATTTTCTATTCCATCATTCATTCCTCAATTCTCACATGGTATAGAGCGGGTTCCCTACTGGGACCGTTCCTCCCTAAGGGCCCACCGTTAAAAGTGTTTTTTACCTACCTGCCCGAAGCGCGTTTTTCGCTCTGCCCTACCCTTTTTTTTTCGCGGCCCCTAGTGGCCTTTTCTGCCCTAGCGGCCCCCTTTGCGGCCTCGTCAGGCCCCGTTGCGACCCCGCCCCGTCGCCCGCAGTCGCCCAGTCGCGGCCCCATCGCGGCGCGACCCAGGCCCTGCCCCGTCGCCCTTTGCGACCGTGTCGCGGCCCGGCCCCGACCCTGCCCCGGCCCCGTCGCGGCCCCGTCCCGGACTGCCCCGGCCCCGACCCTGTCCCGGCCCTGCCCCGGCCCCGTCGCGGCCCCGTCCCGGACCTGCCCCGGCCCCGACCCTGTCCCGGCCTTGCCCCGGCCCCGTCGCGGCCCCGGCCCTGACCCTGTCCCGGCCCTGCCTCGACCCCGTCGCGGCCCCGTCCCGGACCTGCCCCGGCCCCGACCCTGCCCCGGCCCCGACCTTGTCCCGGCCCCGGCCACGACCCTGCCCCGACCCTGTCGCAGCTCTGTCCCGGACCCGCCGCGGCCTCGCCCAGGCTCTGTCCCGGCCCTGCTCTGACCCTGCCCCGGCCCTGTCCCGGACCTGTCGCAGCCCTGCCCCGGCCCTCCCTCGGCCCTGCCCCGGCCTCGCCCCTGGTAAGAGCATAGCCGGGCCGAGCCGCGCTGCCGAGCCGCACCGCTCTGCCGAGCCGCCCTGCCGCGCCGCTCTGCCGAGCTGCCTTGCCGAGACGCGCTGCCCTGCCTAGCAGCGTCGCTTAGCCTAGTTGCACTGCTACTGCTGCTAGTCTGCTGCTGCTCCTGTCATGGCCAGTCCCAGTGAACTTACCTTTGATGCTGAGGGTCGAGCGGTTGACTTCGATGTCTGGCTAGATGATCTGCAGCTTTTCCTACAGTGCGATAGCAAGGATGGTCTCTCACTGTTCGATCTCACGTCTGGTGCCTCTACTGCCCCTGCTGCTGATGTTGACAGTGCTGTTCGCTCGCAGTGGCTCACGCGCGATGCTGCTGCCTGCCTTGCTGTACGTAGTCACCTACCGTCTACTGAGCGCGCGCACTTTAGTCAGTACAAGAGTGCTAAGACTCTGTACGACGCTGTTGTTGCACGCTACTCTTCCCCTGCCACTGCTGCACTTAGTCGCCTCATGCTACCGTACCTGTTCCCTGACCTCGCCGCTTTTGCCACAGTCACTGACCTCATTACGCACCTCTGCACTAGTGACACCCGCTACCGCGCTGCACTTCCTGCTGAGTTCTGCGCCAAGAACCCCCCTCCCATGTACATCACCCTCTACTACCTAGTCACCCGACTCCCTGACACCCTTCGCTCGGGGTCAGGGACCACTTCCTCTCTCTTTGCCCTACCACACTCACCGTTGACCTCCTCGAGGAGCGTCTCCTTGCAGCAGAGACTACTATTACCGCTGTAGGAGCCTCTCGTGGTGACCCCCGTACCCCTTTCTTTGAGGGGTGCTCCCCCGTTCCTCTTTTGCCCTCCGTTGCCTCTGCCTGTCGACCTTGTTGGCACCGAGTCGGTCAGCGCTGCGTCTGCTTCTAGCGAGAGGCGCCGCAACGGCAAGGGCAAGCGGGGCAAGGGCGCTGGAGGAGGTGGCGGGGGAGGAGGTAGTGGCGGTGGAGGTGGAGGAGGGGGTGGGGGTGGGGGCGGAGGCAGAGGTGGGGGCGTCGGTGGCAGCAGTGGCGGTGGAGGCAGCGGTGGCGGTGGCGGTTGGGGTGGAGGCGGCGGAGGCGGCGGCGGTGGAGCTGGTCGAGGCGGAGCTGTGCAGCGGGGACCCCAACACCAGTCGCGCTCTCGTGAGACCCCGTCGCCACAGCAGCTTCGTGAGTGGTACGCAGGGCGCCAGGGGTCTGGGGGTGCTGGTCCCTGTACCTACGTCCTGCGCACCGGCGACCGCACTGGAGAGCAGTGTGGCGGCCTGCACGCCAACCAGCGCTGCTTCGGTCGCCTGACTGACGCCTGGCATTCCCAGTTCCCTGACGCCACTGAGATCCCTCGCTGGGTTGATCTGCTCAAGTCGGGTGTAGCTATCTTTGATCTTGACTTTGATGCTATTCTTGCTGCCATGTATGCTGTGTCTATTAGTGCTGAGGGTGACTGCTACGTGTGTGTTCCGCCTGACCCGGGCATTGAGGCTGCTGCTCTAGGTGCTAGTGAGTCTGCTGCTGTAGGTGCTAGTGAGTCTGCTGCTCCAGGTGCTCGTGAGTCTGCTGCTCCAGGTACTCGTGCGTCTGCTCTCTCAGGTAGTGCGTCGGCTCAGGTTTTGCACACCTTCACCCTCGACTCGGGTGCTTCCCGTTCCTTCTTTCGAGACCGCACCACCCTTACGTCGCTCAGTCGGCCGGTTGCGGTCTCCTTGGCAGACCCCTCTGGGGGTCCTGTCCTTGCTCGCTACTCCACTGTCCTCCCGTGTCCGGCGGCCCCGTCAGGCTCCCTTTCCGGTCTCTACCTCCCCTCGTTCTCTACGAACTTGGTGAGTGGTGCTGACCTTCAGGATGGCGGGGTTGACCAGTTCACTCCTGTGAGTCAGCGAGTGACCCACTGCACGTGTGCTCGGACGGGCAGCCACTTGGCCACGTTTACCCGCCGACCGGGGTCCAGTCTGTACACACTGACCACAGAGTCTCCACCGGTCGCTGCGTCTGGTCAGGTAGCTGCGTCGAGTCAGGTGTTTGCTGCAGCGTCTCGGTCAGGTCCTGAGTCTGCCCCCTGCTCGTGTCGCCTCCTGTCCCACCAGACCCTCCTCTGGCACCACCGCCTTGGTCACCCCTCCTTGCCTCGCCTCCGAGGCATGGCCTCCCGTGTCCTTGTCTCTGGTCTCCCCCGGTCTCTCCCTCCCCTTCCCCCGGGGCCTGCCCCTACCTGCGTTCCCTGCGTCGAGGGGCGGCAGCGCGCCGCTCCTCACTCCTCCGAGTTTCCCTTGACAGAGGCTCCACTGCAGACTCTTCACATGGACGTATGGGGCCCAGCCCGCGTCCGTGGACAGGGTCACAAGCGTTACTTCCTCCTGGTCGTTGACGACTACTCGCGTTACACCTCAGTCTTTCCCTTGCGCCGCAAGGATGAGGTCACTGAGGTGTTGATCGACTGGATCCGCGTTGCTCGTCTCCAGCTCAGAGAGCGTTTCGGCTCGGACTTTCCTGTTCTGCGTCTGCACTCCGACCGAGGTGGAGAGTTTTCCTCCGACCTTCTGCGAGCCTTCTGTTGTGCGGAGGGCATCCGCCAGATGTTCACGCTTCCGGCCTCTCCACAGCAAAATGGGATTGCTGAGCGCCGCATTGGCATGGTCATGGACGTCGCTCGCGGCTTCTCCCCATTTTCTGTGGCCGTTCGCGGTTCAGTACGCGGCGCATCAGATCAACCTTCAGCCCCGGGTCTCCATTCCGGGGACCTCCCTTACTCTGCGGTGGACGGGGAAGGTTGGCGATGCGTCTGCGTTCCGTGTCTGGGGATCTCGAGCTTTCGTCCGTGACTTGTTTGCGGACAAGTTGTCCTCCCGTGCTGTTCCTTGCGTCTTCCTCGGCTTCCCCCCTGATGCGCCTGGTTGGCAGTTTTACCACCCCACCTCGCGTCGTGTTCTGTCCTCCCAGGACGTTACGTTTGACGAGTCGGTTCCGTACTACCGTCTCTTTCCCTACCGCGCTGCCCCCCTCCCCCCCCCGCCGCTCTTCCTCACGCCCGTTCCCCCCCCGGTAGACCCCCTCCCCCCTCAGGGTCTTGCCCCCTCAGGTGTGTCCCAGGTAGATGCAGTCGAGCCTGTCGAGGTAGCTGTTGACTCTGGTACTTCTGGGGGTGCTGAGCCTGAGTGTTCGGAGCCTGGGGGTGCTGGGTCTGGGGGTGCTGAGCCTGAGCGTGCGGAGCCTGGGGGTGCTGGGTCTGGGGGTGCTGAGCCTGAGCGTGCGGAGCCTTTGGGTGCTGGGTCTGGGGGTGCTGAGCCTGGGGTTGCTGAGAGTGGGGGTGCAGAGCCTGCCGGTGCTGGACCTGGAGGTCCTTCGGGTGCGTTGTCCCGGCGGGAGCTACCCTCTCCACAGGAGCTGCGCGAGTGGTTTGCTCGGCGCTGGAGCCGTGCTGCTGGAGCTGGTGGTGGTGCCGGTGCTGGAGGTTCTACTGCTGCCGGGGGTGCTGGAGCCACGGGTCCCGGAGGTGCTCGTACTGGAGGTACTGGAGCTGCTGGGAGTGGTGGTGCTTTTGGTGCTAGAGCTACTGGTGGAGCTCGAGCTGGCCGTGCTGCTGGAGTAGGTGCTACTGGAGGTACTGGAGCCGGAGCTGCTGAGTCTTCCGGTGGTTCTGCTGGAGCTGGAGCTGCTAGAGGTACTGGAGCTGGAGGTAATGCTGGAGCCGGTGCTCCTGTGGGTGATGGAGTTAGCGCTACTGGAGCTGCTGGGGGTGCTCCTGGTGCTGGTGGTGCTGCTGGAGTTGGAGCTGACGCTGGGGGTGCTGGTGCTGTCCCTGCTGGTTCTTGAGGCGCTGCGCGGCCGCGGCCGTACTTCGTTCCGCTCCTTGAGCAGGTTCTTGGTCTTCCGCCTTCTCCTGGTCCTGCTCCTTCCTTAGAGTGTCCACCGCCTGTCCAGTCCGAGTCACAGTTACAGCTGACCTCCCCTCTTCCTGCTCCTTCTCCCTACGCTGGTCCTACTGGAGGTCTTGCTGAGCGTCGTGAGCCTGAGTCGCGTCCAGCGTCACCTCTTCGTACTGCTCGCACTAGTCGTCGTGTTCCACGTCAGCGTCCTCCTGCGGTCCCGGGCACGCATCAGATGGCACTGCGTCCTTCCACTGCGTCACAGCGTGTCCCTTTGCCGTCTCCTCCAGCGTCCTCTCTTCCTGCTCTTGCTGACCCGGAGTCTGACTCCCTTCGTGCTGCCAGTCCTACTGTCACGTGTTTCCTAGCCACTGTTGTCACTGACCATTCCTTTGAGTCCACTGCTGCGTCTGCCTTAAGTGCCGAGCTTGTCGACTTCGCTGCTCACTGTCGTCTAGACTACGCCGCTAGTCTTGTTGCTGAGTCTGTGTCTGTCTGTCCTCCGTCCGTCGGGGGTGAGTGTGCTCTTAGCACGGACGTCCTTGAGGACAGACAGGAGGAGTTCCAGTGTTTTGCTACTGCTTTACCTCATCTCGTGTCCATGCTACTTGCCCCTGAGGGAGACCCAGATGCACCAGACATCCCGAACCCGCGCTCTTACGCAGAGGCGATAGAGGGTCCCTACTCCTCTCAGTGGCAGGCAGCCATGGATGCAGAGATGGCTTCCTGGAAGTCCACAGGCACCTACGTCGACGAGGTTCCCCCACCTGGGGCGAACATTGTCAGTGGCATGTGGATTTTCAGGGTGAAGCGGCCGCCGGGTTCTTCGCCTGTCTTCAAGGCGCGTTACGTGGCTCGAGGCTTCAGTCAGTTGCAGGGAGTTGACTACTTTCAGACCTTCTCCCCTACCCCGAAGATGACCACTCTTTGGGTTCTACTGCACGTCGCTGCTCAGCGTGACTACGAGCTTCACTCCCTTGACTTCAGCACTGCTTTCCTACAGGGCAGCCTGCACGAGGAGATCTGGCTGCGCCGCCCACCTGGCTTCACTGGGTCGTTTCCTCCTGGTACCCAGTAGAGCCTCCGGTGGCCAGTCTACTGTCTCCGCCAGGCGCCCCGTGAGTGGCACGACACACTGAGGACTACGCTTGCGGCTCTTGGGTTTGCTCCTTCCACTGCTGACCCGTCGCTGTTTCTTCGCACCGACACTTTGCTGCCGCCGTTCTACATCCTCGTGTACGTCGACGACTTGGTGTTTGCTACGGCTGACACTGCTGGACTCGCCCACGTGAAGTCCGAGCTGCAGAAGAGACACACGTGCACAGACCTGGGTGAACTGCGCAGCTTTCTTGGCTTGCAGATCACTCGGGACAGAGCACGGCGCACCATTACCCTGACTCAGTCACACATGGTGCAGCAGGTCCTTCAGCACTTCGACTTCACGTACTCCTCGCCTCAGGCCACTCCTCTGTCTACTCGCCACTCGCTCTCAGCTCTGCCTTCGGATGAGTCCGTAGAGCCGAGTGGCCCGTACCCAGAGCTTGTTGGCTGCCTCATGTACCTGATGACCTGCACTCGACCTGACCTGGCATACCCTCTTAGCATCTTGGCACGCTATGTTGCTCCTGGGAGACACCGACCAGAGCACATGGCTGCAGCAAAGAGGGTGTTGCGCTACTTGTGCAGTACGTCGGGCATGGGGCTAGTGCTTGGAGGGCGGAGTCCAGTGGTCCTCACTGGTCACGCAGACGCGTCTTGGGTTGACGACCTGGCTACGCAGCGGTCGTCACAGGGTTACACCTTCAGCCTTGGTTCCGGCTCTGTTTCGTGGCGGTCTACTCGCTCGTCTTCTGTTCTCAGCTCCAGCTGTGAGGCTGAGATCTACGCAGGGGCCATGGCTGCACAGGAGCTACGCTGGCTCACCTACCTGCTGACTGACCTCGGTGAGCCGCCTCGTTCTCCTCCGGTTCTGTACGTAGACAACAAGGCCATGCTGGCCTTGTGTCGGGAGCACAGACTGGAGCATAGAACGAAGCAGATTGCTCTTCGCTACTTCCTTGCTCGTGAGCTGCAGCAGCGTGGTCAGCAGCGTCTTGCTTACGTTGCCTCCCAGGCCAACACTGCTGATATCTTCACCAAGGCACTTCAGCCTTGTGATCATCAGCGCTTTTGTACTATGCTAGGTCTTGTGCCTACTTTGCCTCACTTGCTTACCTCTTGACTTTACCTGTACTGTGATATGTATATACCTGCACTTGCTTGTTTACCTTTTCTATATAATCCTGCATGTGAACTGGCCTTGTGGCCTTTGAACCTGTGCTCGGAATGTGTGGTGACGTTGTGATCCACCCTGAGCTTGCTTTGTTTTGCTTTGCTTGACTGGTCTTGTGACCCCTTGTTCTCCCCCACTTTGCCTATGGGGGTGTGTCGAACATTAATCACATAGCCTGTTTAGGCTGTAGTGGGGTAGACACTATGGGGTACAGTCTCTTAGGGTTTCATATTTGTACCCAACTCATTTTCTATTCTATCATTCATTCCTCAATTCTCACAGTAAAAACTCTACTAGAGCGCTACGATCACCCTCACAACCCCGTGCCCTCCTCCGTAGTCCACTCCCGTTGTAGGGTGACTCTCCGCGCTATCCCCATCCCATCCCATCCCATCCCATCCCATCCTATCCCATCCCATCCCATCCCATCCCAGCCCAGCTCATCTTATCCCATCCCATCCCATCCCATCTAATCCCATCCCAACCCATCCCATCCCATCTTATCCCATCCCATCCCATCCCATCGAATCCCATCCCATTCCATCCCATCCCATCCCATCGAATCCCATCCCATTCCATCCCATACCATACCATTCCATCCTGTCCCATCCCATCCCATCCCATCCCATCCCAGCCCATCCCATCTCATCCCATCCCATCCCATCCCATCCCATCCCGTCCCATCCCATCCCATCCCAACCCATACCATCCCATCTTATCCCATCCCATCCCATCCCATCCCATCCCATCCCAACCCAACCCAACCCAACCCAACCCAACCCAACCCAACCCAACCCAACCAGTGCCAGCCTGCATAACTGTTCCCTCATTTTAGCGGGGCACAAGGCCAATCCCCATGCTTGCATCATTCCCAAGGGTCCCGTTCTCCTCCCCTCACCCTGCTCTGAGCCTCTGCTGGTTGCCATTTCTGTTGCCATCTCAGATCCATCTCAGTTGCTCACTCATTTGGCCTGGTTACCAGCAACACGCTCACAGGAACTGCGCTCGCACTCTCTCTTCAAAATCCCTTTCCCTCCTCTGCTTTCCATCACTCACCCCCACCTTCTCTCCCTTCATTCCACTGCTTCCCTTCTCTAGCCTCTTCCCACATCCCTCGCCATGTTCACGCCTCTCTCAGTTTGCTTCACCTCCCCATTTTGTCAACAATTTCTTCACTCCCGAATACACTCTCTTTCCTTGCTGCCCTCCATCCAAGGTTCATTATCATGTCCCTCAACCCATGACTGCATCTGCTATGTGACCCATGCACCCATGCACAGATGCACCCATGCACATATGCACCCATGCACATATGCACCCATGCATCCATGCACCTAAGCACCCATGCACCTATGCACCCATGCACCAATGCACCCATGCACCCATGCACATATGCACCCATACACATATGCACCCATGCACCTATGCACCTATTCACCTATGCAATTATGCACCCTCCACTCATGCAACCACACACCCATGCACCCATACACCCATACACCCATGCACCCATACACCCATGCACCCATACACCCATGCACCCATGCACCCATACACCCATGCACCCATGCACCCATGCACCCATACACCCATGTACTTCAGCGTTTCATCAATCCGCCCGATACCCTTTTTCTGCTATGTGATCCTGAACCTGTGCAGCCATGCACCCATGCACCCATGCAACAATGCACCCATGCACCCATGGACCTATGCACCCATGCACCTATGCACCCATGCACCCATGCACCTATGCACCCATGCACCTATGCACCCATGGGTACACCTATGTACACCCATTCATCCATGCACTTATTCACCCATGAGCCCATGTCCGGTACACACGTACCCATGCAGGCACAGATGGAGGATAGTGTCAAGATGTCTATCAAAGCAGCTGGGAGCTGTTCCATTCACAAGATATCAATGTACACTTCATGATACTCTGAAGATCACAATCACCATAAAATGATCCTGTACCAAAATGACCTGTGTGTGTTGAGTACATGAGTGCATTCTGATAAGTGTGGTGCTGCACTCTTCTTGGCGAGCTGCACTCTTCTTGGCGAGCAGCGCTGCTTTCAGCAGATGAAACAGAGAATTTATGTTGCAATTTTTCTTGTCCTAGTGGAAGGGCATTAACATGTCCTACTAATGTACAGTATACATGGTGTTTCCTAAAAGTCTAAAAATATTCCTAACAGCAGCTGGGAGTTGTTCCATTGTCACCATTGTTCCAGCACACCCTTCAGTGTTGTACCATATATGTACTGCCCATATTCCTCTGGGATGCGCTCATGCTGAGAGCAGCCAATGCACTGAGAGCTCTTTCAGGAGCTCCTTCTATGCGCCCTGCTGCTGCTGCAGCCTGGCCTCACCTGCCCCTCATGCACCAAACCCTCTCTCCTCCCCGCCTGCTGCTTCACCCCCTCCCTGCCACACACGCCACTTGCCACTGCTATGCCACCCTGCCTTCCACCTGCTGCCCTCCCTGCTGCTCCCTCACCACACCCACCCCCCTCTCTCCTTGTCACACCACTCGCGTGCCTGCTGCTGGCCTTGCCAGCTGCTCTCACTGATGATGCAGCACCACGTGATCCCGCAACTACTGCTGCTGCTGATGCTGCACGTGGGGCAGAACCGGCATGT